>JAWWEM010000044.1:8451600-8475343 GCA_035582935.1 Ormyrus thymus | reverse complement strand
AAAAATTATATTCTTGTATATAATAGTTTTACACAATAAGCGTTAATTTAAAATGAAATCAATTTTTTATTGAACTTCTAAATCGTTTTAAATTTACTCATTACACCACTTGTGCTTTAATTAATAAAATCAATTAAATGTAAAAACAGTATGAAAAATTATTCACGTAATAAATATATTCTAATCGAAATAAATCCAACAAGACAAATAAAAACCGCCCCACATAGATTGCCCGCAGACTAGAGCCCAGACGGTAGCGCTGATTAACGATCGCTCCTTCCTCCGTTGTCCATCTCGGCAAGTTTAATTGATTTCGAAATAGTTGGCTGCACTTCAACGCCCTCGCCAAGAAAGAGTACACACGCCCGTCAAGACGACAGCTCGGAAAATTAAGCTCCCGCCGGCGAAGGTGCGGTCAGGTCCTCGTCGTCGAATCGGCAAGAAATAAATTATCAAGGGTCGTGTGCAGGGAGAGCCTCGAGCCCAAGAATGTCACCACTCGTGCCCTAGAAATCTCGCGCAACTCCCGAACTATTTTGGTTGTACGCCTGCGTGTGCGCGCCTGCGTGTGCGCGTGTGTGTGTTGTATCGAGTTGAGGTAAGTCAGGCGAGCGAGCTCGATAATCGATTTGCCATGGGGTGTCGTATAATTTCTGTGTGCTATCTGCGCCGGCGTTGTATGTAGGGAAATTATTTGGCATTAGTTTTTTCTCAATTTTTGCACTGGAAGCTAAGATCGGCATCCGGTACGATTTATTACTTATTTTTTCAGTGAAATGGCCAATTGGAATTTTGAAATTTTAAATGAAATTCAAGCCAAAAAGAGGTAGCTTAAAAAGTGAAATTCTTAGGACAACAAAAGATCTGCTTCGATTAACGCGGCTGTAACGAGCGAGAGCCGCCGTCCAGAAAATTCTTGCTCGCGAACTTTGCGAGCGGCGCTACCGTTGTACTTTCGCCGACGAGTGCGTCGATATTAGATCCGCACTGCAGCGGAAGCGGCAGTTCTTCCCCGAGCGGTGATTAGCCCGCAACAAGCCTCGGCCGCGCACTTACATGTGTGTCTTTGCCCCGAGCCTCGGGATGTACTTTCGCCAAGTGCGGCCGGCGAATCGGCATGAAGACAGGCTCTCGAAAATTTTTCAAATCCCGCGCGAGTTCCGCGTACGCCTGCATCGTGTACCTACACGTATACTTGGGGCCGGCCCGCAAGTAGAAAAGTACATGCGCCCTCGTACCTTCGGACGTACATCTCGTTTTCCGAACTTTCGTATACACCCGCGGCCCTCCCCTTAATCAGCGGTGCATTTTAACTCTAATTGCGCTGATGCTACTCCCGAGCGAGGGAGAGAGCTCCGGCACACGTTGTTTCGGGCAATCTTTAAATTCGGAGCAGGCGCATAATATTTTTGGCATTGTCTCTTCTTCGGCAATATCTTAAAAGTAGAGCATATTCTTTTGTGCCCCGCTGTATATTAGAAGCCTTGCACCAGATGCATGAAAGCCTTTAACCCTAACGTGGGCAGCGAATAAAGGAGAGCCGGAGGGAGAGAAAGAGAGAGAAAGAGTCGGACTGCAATAATTATCGGCGGGGGAGAGTCGGAGAAAAAGGAGAGAGAGAGAGATACCGGTGTCGGAGCGTCAAGAGAAAGAGGGCTGCACGTATGCACACTCCGCGGGCGAACAGATCGAAAAAGGGAGCGATGAACGATGAAAACTTTGACCAGTCGCCGAGCACAATGCATCTCGGACCGGCTCCCCCGCCTCCCGCTCCTCTCCACGGCTCTTCAAGAGATACTGGAATAAAGGCTGCCTGCGCCAGGAGAAAAAGGACGGAAGATCCGCGCGGATAGAGAAAGAGGCAAACTGCTGATAAAGTGTGAGAGTAACTGCTGCCGCTCTATAATCTGCAGGCGCGCACTCGACTCCCTGCCAATCAATAATGTTTTACATCGAATGGAGAAACATTGCCATCGGCCGCGAGGAGCCGTACTTTTATATCAAAAGAAGTAAATCATAATTAGCTTGTTTTCGCTTCGTTCTTAAATTTGCTAAGTAAAGATTTTACATCTCTAAGAGCCCTCAAACACGGCTCACGTCACCGCTCGTCAGAAAAGTAAACAGAAATTTAAAAAAACAGAAGCTAATTAAGCTTATCAATCCGAGTCTTCCGTTGGTCCTCGATCTTCTTAAAAACAAAGAGAGCTCGCCAGAGCGTCGCGTCCGCGGAGATAAGGGTTTGGAGGACGAGCCGAGGCGAGATTCTAAAATAATCTTTCTTCGTTGTCTTTTCCGTCTTTCCCGATTGGTCAGAAGGCCCCGTATCCGACAATGCGGGATTTATCTTCGGGAGCATGCGCTGCTCCTTTGCGCAGGAACCGGAAGTCGCGAGATAATACGAGAGCGCAATCGCAAGAACTGGCTCGTGTCGGCCGGTCTTCTCGAGCCGATGCTTAGAACGGGCTCCGACGCCCGATAGCGCCGCTTATCGTAACACTGTTTTTTTTTATGCGTTAATAAGATATTTGGAGTTGCGCTTAATTGTGTGACTCACCCGATTAAATCAAGTATTAATTTACAGCAGAGAGGAAGCGGTAATTGAAAGTACACACTGGTTTTGGGAGTATCGGTTTTTTTTTTTCAAACTCTTCGCTAAAGGTTATTCAATTTTCAAAAGAGAGCAGAATTTATTCGCGCAGCTCCGACGGGAAACAGCTCGATTCTTGTCTGATGCAGAATTACGTATACGTAACAAGGACGATACATTCGTGATCTCGCGCACTAGTCTTTATCGGTCAATTACGTATGTGCGCCGTGGACTTTTGCAGCGTAATACTTGGAACATAATGGCAAGGCAGAAGCCGGACTCGCGGCTGCAGCGAGTTACATGATCTTATCCTGGACGGGAGCTTGTATAAAATTATCCACTCTTTTCCTATATTGGTATTTATTCCGTTTGCGTGCCGCCGTACTTTTGCAATGCCTGACCGGCGCTTCATGAGGCATCTCGTGACTTTAACTGCGCGTAATTATGGCCGCGAAAGAGTGCCATCGACGCTAAGTATATCGTAAAACCTTGCCTTATTCCAATATTTCAGAGGTAAAACGAGCTTTTGCGACCGACTGGGCTCTTTAAAGATGCAGCGTTCGATGCACGAAAGCTTCGTGCGAGCGGAATGAAACGAAACGCGATGATGTTTGTATTGTCATTGCGAGTAATGAGGTGAATTATGAATCAGAGTGAAAAGCACTTTGTCTGTACTTTGTAAAATATGCAGACAAATTTTTGAGACGCCGTAAATCATAGGTAATAAATTGTTACCAGAGAGCGGCAGCGAAATGAAATTGACCAGCTTCAGTGTAGCCTCGCTCCGCGAAAAAATCTGTCCCTAATCTGACTCTAGGCAGCTTTCGAGAAGAAACAATGGAGATTAGGCGCGGTCTCCTCCTCGCAACACTCGATACACGCGTACGTGCGTCAGTGGCTCACGTATACGCACGTGGAAAATGGGCACGAGCCGTGTGATATAATCAATAATCATCATGTTATGCGCTCTCAAGAGCGTAGGAGAGATAGAGAGAGAGAGAGAGAGGAGACGAGCGTCATCCTCGCCTCGAGCACTCCTTTACTTTCGAGGTCGTGATTGGTCGAGAGAGCCAATCGAGGAACGTCCAATGACTGCCGCGTCCGCGCGTCCAGGTACTCAGGCGAGCGAAGATCCGGCCTCATTCAGGCTCTCGACGCCGAGCCATAAGTACTGGGCCGCCGACAGAATCATTTTCTCTCTCTCGATCTTTTCCGGAAGAAGATTCCATTGTACGCCGCCATTCCGCCGCTCCTCGTCGTCGGCCATTTACAAAGCGCGACTCGCCTCCTCAGCAACAACAGTCGTCCACCTCTCGATCGCGATTCGCGAACGCCCTCTCTCTCTCTCTCTCTCTCTTCTTCAGCCGTTTCTTTTCTCTCTCCGCTCTCCGCTGCGCGAGCCGGCCTTTCTCGTTTTTTGCTCGAGCTATAGGTAGAAAACTGACCGGCAGCCTTTGTTCCCCGCCTGTCTCTGTCTCTTCGAATGGGTATTTGTTCGCCATCGAACGGGAGATTAATTAACGACGCGATGCTACGGCAGGATGACGCCAAGGTTGCAGGGGCTTGATCAAGAGACCGAGTCTCTCTCTCTCTCTCTCTCTCTACCTCGACTCTGTTTCGACCTCATTCTTCTACTGGCTCGTTCTTTTTTCCTCGTTCGTGCCCCTTTTTTTGCTATAATGGAAATCCTATTGAGTGTCAACTTCTTTTTTAATGGTATAACGTGAAAGTCGCGTCGAGCTGCCGATTGTTTCAAGGAAAAGTCGGCTTTACCGATATTTCACTTTGAGTTAAGATTTTGTTCTCGTTTTGTAATTAATTGATGTAAAATCTCGCGAGAGGGGCGATAAACTTATCAAATATCGCCCTTATGAATATTGATTGACAGAGGAGAACGTTACATTAAAGAGATTGTGAAAGATATATGATCTCCTCAGGGGTCAAATATTCAATCTTAAACAGATGTCGACACGAACCCCACAGTTGAGCCCGTATAGCCAGATCTAAATCTTCTACTGTTTTATTACTAATCTCACTAGTAATTTATTGAAAACTTCAAGGGAGACGCCGCTAGAAAACTTGAAAACGGTTTATTAAAGATAACCCAGAAATTAAACGATACAAAAAACAAATCCATTGCGCTGCGAGCGTTCCATCAGCGGTTTCTACTCGCCGATGCCACCTGCATTAAACGACCTATCGGGGCACACAGCTTTTTGAGGGGTTCCGCTCTCGAAAATAATTAAGAATTCCGAAGCTCGGTGAAGAGCGGCCGCAAGAGTGACAGAGCGAGGGAGAGAGGAGAGAGAGGGAGAGGGGAGTAAAGAGAGTGAGTGCACGAAGGTACGTCTTGTATGATAATGCTGGCGTAAGCTCTGTCGCGGAAAAGCTGCCGGGGAGGAAAGAGATGGGGTTCTTACTTTGCATTCCTTTGTGACGTTATTCTTGGTCGCGTCCTTCACATATCCGTGGGCGCGCATCGTTCCTTCTTTCTCTTTCTTATAATCCCGTCTCTCTCTCTCTCTCTCTTTCTCTCTCTCCTCTTGAAGTTTGAACTAACGCTGCCGAGGTTTTAATGCACTTGTCTACTTCAGATGCGTTCATAAAGACGCGCATATATGTATGCGCTAACCCTCGAGGAGAATGGGAGAGAGAGAGGGGCAAGAAGGCGCACCGGAATATATCACATAGACTTTTCATTCGCGGTATTGTTTCCACTGAAATTGCGAAAGTCAAGAATTTTTCACTTGATTTTCCTTTTTATTTTTTCTACCATAATACTTGAAACTTTGTTCATATTGCTCGCTTTATTAAGGAACGAAACATAATTTTACTTTATACCTACCTACGCTAAGCGTTATATTAGCTTACAAACTATTCATTTGTTAAACACTTGCTTACTAAATGATATAACTGTTTAAATATTCTCTTGTAGCTAAAATATTTAAAGATTCTATTGCACCAAACAAATTTTAATCGGTGCCTAAAATAATGTAGGACTTTACATTTCTGCGAATTTACTGCTGAATAATTTATTTGAAGCTATCTTTATGCAGCTACTGATTTAAAATAAGAACCAAGAATGTCCGGCCGCCTATCAGCCAAATATATATATGTACATCGGCGCGAAAATAATACTAAAAAGCTTCGAATTTCAAAGAAAGTTAAGTCGAAAAATCATTTATCTTCGCTTGATTTAATTGCGTTGAAAGAGAGAAAGTTTCAACTGGCCTCTTCAGGAAGTGCAATTTAACTTTTGAATGCCGAGCTTCGCGAATACGCTCGCTATGCATCATTCGTTAGCCAATTAAAAAAAGCTCGGGCGCACGTACACGCACATATCAATTAGCCGGTGAAAAAAAAAAAAAGAACGAGAGAGGGCTGAAAAAGAAACAAGTCGCGGAAAAAGCTCTAAGGAGTAGCCTCATTACTCACCTTTCGTGCACCGGTATCTGTGCACCAGCCGGCTCTCAGTTACGGCGTCATTCGTCAATCTGCGCAGAAAGAAAAGAGAGAAACGGTCATTAGTTTCGAGCGAGCAAATGAGCGACTCGCTAAAGTGGAAAATTGTCGTTTCGGGGGAGGGAGTAGGGGAAGCCGGAAATCATACATGCGTGCGCGTGCAAGCGTGCAAGAAGATAAAAACGGCGAAAGGAAGGAAAGAAGGAAGGAGGCCCGCGACGCAGCCTAAGCTACTCGTGCAGAGAAAAATGACGATTCCGCGACGAGTGCGACGATGATAATTGCGGGAGAGAGAGAGAGAGAGAGAGAGAGAGAGAGAGAGAGAGAGAGAGCGAGGATTACCGCGTTAAGTAGCGGCCTCGTCAAGTCGAGTGACTAAAACGGGGCAATCTCGTAAAGGAGAGCGAAAATTCTCTCTCTGCGCGGGCGTACGTCTGTTCGAGCACAAAAAGGGACAGGGAGGAAAAGAGAGAGAGAGGCTGCCGCTGCTGCTGACGCGGGACCCTCCGCGGCTCGCGGTTTCAAAGTCGCGAGCACGAAGACAAAAAAAGCGAGGAGCAATTCTCCGTACAAACATCGTCATCGCGAGCCGTCATTGCGCCGGCAAATATGTCCTCGTCATCATCATGAATGCCCGCGCGCGTGTGTGCGCTGCTGTATTTGTTTTTCGTCTCCGGTTTTTTCTTTTCCCTTCCTTTATGCGCCCTCTCTCCTTCTCTTCTCTACGAATAAGCGCACGTTAATCAAGCTCGCGTATGCCGAGAGAGAGAGAGAGAGAGATAATTCAGTTGCGGCTTGTAAGCAAGCGTGTGAGGTGGGTTAATTGTCGGCGGCGCGCGGGACTTTTTTTCTTAGAATTCTGCCCGACCGAGGGGAGGCAAACTTGCGAGACGCAGCTTTTTTTCTTTACGCACACGCTTGCGCGAGGAGCCCAATTACCCGAGCGAGGATTTCTTCATTATCGCAAATTAACTATCCTTTAAGGGTCGGCCGAGGGGACTGGTTTTTTTTTTTTTTTAATTTCCCTGCTCCGAGAGCCTGATTGAATTACGTAAATTTCGGAAGGCACCGCTTATCGCCGGAAGGTTTTCTGTTTTCTATTTCAGTGTCACCTCGGAAGTAAAAATATCGCGGGGTAAATTTAATTCCTAGACTGAAAGGTTTAATATTGATAAAGGAGACGCTTTCTCGACAAACGCGAGGTTCGTTTTAATGAAGAATGCAATAACCGATAAAGAAAAATTGGCAATTTTCTGCTGTACATTGCAAGATTGTAAATATAACTTTCTGCTATAAAGAAACTTCTTTATCAAGGCAAAAAATAAGAGCCGTATATCATGAGCTAATTACTTGCAGTTCACTCTTAATAAACATTTGTGTTCGGACAGGATAATTCAATTTCTCCAAATGCAAGAGATCAAAAATACATGCAGAAAGAATGTTATGAGTACTAAGTGAAAATAAATCACTGCATTTAAATTTATTTCAAATTAATACTCTGATTTCATTCAGTGTACTTAGAAGAAAATTTGAGTTCGAAAAATAGACATCGATCCTTAAGTTGTGAATAGTTGCGCCATCTACCGCACAAAATACCGTCTCGCTAAGATCCAATTAATTTCAATAGATTAATTTTTTCACTTTTATCACATTTTTCACCCGACAAAAACCCCTAAAAAAGAAAAATAACCAAAATACAAAAACTTTTAATTTTCAGCTCGTTTTAACAGCAACTGTGCAACAACGACAGAAAACGGAACAACAACGAAGCTCGCGCGAAAAAGAGCAAGTAGGTAGTCTAAACGAACGAAAAGACAAGAGTCTCGCGCCAGAGTTGCGGCGAATTAACGAAAACGAGATAAGCCTCCGAAGTGTGATAAAGAAGAGAAGAAACGGAGGAGGACGTGATTTAAGGACAGCGAGGCTCCGTTGTCCTCTGACGCCAATTCTCTCGCGCCTGCGAAACTTCTTCGCGATGTAATTAGCGCGTCTTTACAGGACGAGCGAAACAATGCCGCTGGTAATTAGTATGCATCTCGACGGCGGCGGTGTATTCCCTGCCCTCGGCCCCCTCTTTTCGCCTGTCGCGTCGAACGAATGACTACTCCCTTTCTCCTGCGTATAATATGGGCTTTAAAGCTCGACTTGCCCCGCGAATAAACGCGAATATTACCGCCTCGCACTTCCGCGCCTCTGTGTGTGCGAGTTTCTTGGATCTTTATTTGCGACACTAATTTTTTATCGTTAATTTATTTTGATTTTTTTTTTCTTTAATACAATTTCAGTCTATGCAAATGCTAGGAGAATATATTTGGCTTTTAATTAACGACGACAAAGACTGTAAATTTTGTGTAACGTTTTATACACATTATAGCTTCGTTTGATGTCTCAGTGTTAGTTTTAATCGGGTATTATCCCTAGGCGAGGGTAGCTGATTTCTTATTGTAATTTTAGATCAATACTTCGGCTATAATAAACTTGTAATTGCAAATAATCTGATGTAACTGAAACTATTTCTGGTTTAAACCTCGCATAATTTACAGTGAATGCACAATATTGTGTCATTTTTTGTATTCACAAAAATAAAATCTATGTTATCATTAAAATTTATTAGTCGTCATTAAATCCTTTACATTAAATTTCAACATTTTATTTTTATCGTTAACAACGACTTTACATCCGAAAAAGTTAATAAAATAAGAAATCAAACTTTTAAAATTTATGAATAAATTCACTTTTAAATAATAAAACATTAATTAGAAAGAGGTTTAAAAGGTTTGACAGTGTAAAGTTCTCTGCTTGGCGACAGATCCTTACGACGCCACCTACAGGAAGTTTGCGTAATTTCATATCTGAAGGTCTTTTCGGTCCAATATAGATATAGATATTCTACGCATATTACGTGCACCAAATTTAAAATACAACACTGAAACAAAAAGTTCTGTTTGCAAAAAATGTTAAAGCATGTTAAACAATTACGTTTAAAAGTAAGTAACAGAATTGTCGTCTCCATCAGCCGAGCTTTATCCGGCGAAAAATAAAGAATCAAACGCAGACGAGCTGGAATTATAATTTGGAAACAATTCGCGTGAATTGAAATCGCTTCAAAGTCCCTCCCCCGAATAGAGTCAATGATAGAGTACTACAAATTGACGAGCCGAACAAGGAGCGGGCGAAAAATGAGCTTTTCATCCAGTGCGAAATGAGCGCACTCGCGCCTCTGGTCTCGCGCGCGCTACTCCGAGCGAGAAAGGGAGAGCGAGAGAGAGAGAGAGAGAGAGAGAGAGAGAGAGAGAGAGAGAGCTTGGCATAAAACCCGAGCCTAGAAAAAAAAAAAGCGCTTACACTCGGCACGTCGCATTATCCTAGCGGTAAAAGCCAGCGGCGGCGTCGGCGGGCCCCGGCAATCATTGAAAAAGCGACGAGCTGATCGCGCGCGCTTGGGACACGTTTCATTGAAAAGGCGGCGCGGTTCTGGGTCAATGTCACGCGAGCGAGCGAGCGCGCGTTTTGAAAACGAGCGTGTTTCGGCAGCGCGGAATATCGAAAGCGCAACGAACTTTTGCATAATGAGTTGGCGGCGGCGGCGGCGGCGGCGCGACATCGACAAATCGACGCGCGCCGCCCCGCATTTTCTCTCCCCGGCCTCTCTGCGCGTGTGTACGCCAAAGCGAGAGCGTTTATAATGCGAATGTCAGTGCGCCGGCGCGCTAAAGCGAATATTTTCATTTGATTGCGTTAATTAAATTCGCAGACTCGTACCCGCGCCCCACCGTTTTGACCTTTGAAGCTTAAGCGCCGCCGACACGTGCCGTGCCGGCAAATAATGCCGGAGCTTGCGCGTGCTTTTTCTCGAAGCTCTCCGCGCTGCCGATTGCTTTTCAACAATTTCGTCTCGTTAGCGATCGCTGATTTTTAGAGTACCGAGCTGTTTAACAAGCGACAGCCAACTTTTATTTCCTGCCTTTCGAACATTAACAAATTAACTTACACTCCTGAAAATTCACTTCCTAGCAGATGTGCATTCACCGGGCATTAAACACCTTGCTCCTGTCGATTATAACCGAAGAGCCAGTTTGCCTGGCAGCGAACAAAGATTTTACAGCAAACCGGAGGAAATCAAACAGTGCGAGAAGCCAGCTTGAACAAAGCTCGTTAAGAATGCGCAAGTCGTTGGAAAACTTAGCAGTAACAATATCCAAAGGGAACGAGGGCCATTCGAAGACGATATTGCCTGGCAATTACCAGGACGTAACCCCCCTTTAATTACTCCTCGAGTCGTTACATCCTCGCGCGTCCGCGACGGCGACGGCGACGCCTCCCGCCGCCGCGCTCACGTACTAAACTCACTTGGACGCCTGCCCGCCACCGCAACCGCGATTATGCCATTTCGTTTCGGGCCAAAACGATTATCGCCGCCCGAATTTTCCGCGCGAAGCGACACCCGGCCGCTGCGAGCGCGGCGCTTTTTTCCTACCGCCGGGAGCCGTCGCGCGTCCGGCGAAATCGCGAAGAGTCCCGGCTTTTTCTTTAATTAGCATAAAGAGTGACTTTAATTCCCGGGAACGTTCGAGCTTTTTGGTGCACACACTTGCCCGAAACTGCAGAAGTTATTTCGTGCACATCAAGGTTTTTTTTTTCTTTTCAAATGCCTCGCTCTGAAGAGTTGAATAAAAAAGATGAAAAACAGAGCAGGAATTTTTTAACGATTCAGTTTTTTACAATAACTAGTTTTAAAAATGCGATTTGCATCACAATATCGTTCGCGCAAATAAGCTTGAAAAACTGCATCTTTTTTTTAAATATGAAAGAAAAAAAAAAATTTCACATTTCAGTGAACTTTTTTATGACGCACGTACTAACTTTTCTACGAGTTATAGAAAATTTTATTATAAAGTAAAGTTTTAACGAACGGTTCACTTGCAAGAAAGTACGGGCCGTCGCTTTTCCAATAATTTTTCTCCCGCCCTCACATCTAAATACTACAAAATCACTAATAGCCATCCCCATTATAAACTTTGATCCCCGTAAAACAATTCGATCCCTTCGAGCTCTCGCGCCGCGGCACTTTTCCACGGGCCAGCTGAAAACTTGACTCTCGAAGGCGCGCAAAGCAGGCGTTATCTCGCGCTCGCGAAACTTAGACGCGAGCTAAACCGCCCGGGAATCAAGGCTCGACGTGTCGTTTAATGAAGAAGACGCGCGTCAGGGCGAAACACCTTAGCCGAATCTTGCGCCGCGGAGTTTTCTCGTTCCCGCGTCATATCCCCGGCTAATTGCTTTGGGAAAATTCATTAAGAACCGAAGACGAGCGGAGGGGGGGAGGGGGATCGTCGGTTGCGCGCGGAAGGAAGAAGTGTGACGCTGTCAGGGGGAGGGGAGAAAGCGCGGCAGGAGTTAAGATCATTCCGTAATGGAGACGCCGAGCTTAATTCTGTCGGCGATCAACCACTCAAGGCCCTCTAAGCCCACTCTTCCTCCGTCTCTCTGTTTTACTTACGGCTGTCTCTCTCGCGCTCTCTTTGCCCGTATCCGCCTTCCGAGTTGTAAACTCGCGCTCTCGCTCGCTGCGGATGTCGCTCTTATTCTGATTTGTATCCCGCATTCAATTCTGAGGCACTTGCGGATTTGTTAAGTTTATTCTACCGATCTCTCTCTCTCTTTTTTTTTTCTCTTTTTGCTTTCTTACGAGTCGAGCACTTCGTCAATAAGATAAGAAAAGATGCTTTCAATGCGAACAAAATCCACTATGGTTTTTAAAAAGTTTTACTTTGCATTGTTGAAACTCGGCACTCAAAGGATTAAGTGTTTTTAAAAGTACAGTAAATGAAGGTTTTCATCATTGTGCTTGTTTCTACTTCAGAATACTTCAGATCCTTCGATACCTTAAATTTTATTCCTTTAAAATTCTACGAGCTAAACTCTTACGCTAATTTACTTTTCTTAATTTAAATACATCACTTCGTTGTTCTCTCGTGCATTTTTACGCATATCATTAGATCGATGGAAGCCGCATCCGATTCACTTTTTAATTCCGTCATCAGCCTCGGGAGCATATTGCGCGGAACTCGCAAAAATTTAGCCCGCCCATTCAAGTCGGCGTATTAAAGCGCATGAAAAGCACTGATTGCATCATGACGGCATTGAAGCTCGCGTCATCGAAGTTTCATTAAAAAGACTTCGGCCCGTGAAAAGAGCCGATTTTAATTTTCGCGGCGCCTGGCCGCCCCTCCCTCCCCCTCCCCCCGCGTAACGAGAAATCCTCCTCGAAAATGCAATGACGCACAATAGCCCGGGCTTCGCTCTCCCCGGCAAGTTTGGCGGGCCACTCCTATCTTCGGCAATTCATCGAGCCGACCCTCCTCGCTGCAGCGCAGAGAGAGAGAGAGAGAGAGAGAGAGAGAGTGACTGAAACGGACAAAACGCTACGGCCGATGCACCGTCGGCCCTTATCGGGGCCGAGCGATCGCGTCGCGGAAATTTGACAGCCGACTCGCGGAAACGTCCTGCACACCGGCCGAGGGAATGCAGCGCGCCGGGAATAAATGAAAGCCCTCGCCCGTTCCCCCCGACGTCAATAAAGTCTGGACGCCCTCGACGAGCAAGACAAATATTTGAAAGTATAGGCGCGATAAGGAGGCTGCGCCTAGATTTCACGAGTGCCCGTAACGGCGTTAAAGGTTACTCGCGAGCGAGCGAGTCGCGCATCGCCGCGGGCAGATGCGTGATAAGCGAGCGACACGAGTTGGAGAAAAGAGACGCCGACAGCTGTCCCGTATATTGTTCGGCCTGGCCACTGATTACGGGTCAAAGGCCTCGCGCGGCCTTCTCTCTCTCTCTCTCTCTCTCTCGGCTTTTTTATGTGCTTTTCACTCGGCGAGCGTAATTTTTCTCGCTGATTTTTTTTTTTCGCCTGTTTATTGTACTCGCCGACCGCTGATGGATGTACGCTTTTATAATTCCAGTAATTATCGCGAGAATTAAAGACCGGGACGTATTTCTGCGACATTGCCCCGAACTGTTCCGAATTTGTTCAATTTCTAAAACACTTTTTACGTTTATCAAATGTTTTTTTTACTTTGAATTTACTGGCTCGTTTTGAGCGGTACATTTTTGAAAATCGATCATTTCTGCCGAAAGCACTACCAGAATTTCGCGTTTGTCATGTATATCCAAGGAGCTTCCGCTGTGCGCCGAAAACGAGCCGTTAACACGAGCATTATACTTTTGCACTTTCCCCGCCTGCGATTCGCGCAATGTAAAACGATCTTCAATGTATGGGGCGACGCAAAAGGATATAATGGAGCGGCGGTAATGCAATAGGAAAACGAAAATAAAGACAACACAGAACGTAGGATATGTATTTCAAAACAAAATAACAAACATTAACAGCGCTCAAGCAATTCATTATAAATCAGGCGCGAGGGACAAAAAGGGATCGAGAGAGGGAGCTTGCAGCGGAGCTTGCGACGCAAAGCACATTTAGATTTTGATAAATTTATCGTCGGTAAATAATATGCGCGCAAATGGATCTCCCTCTCTCGCTCCGACCGGTGTCGGCTGTCATTGTAGCGCGGCGCGTATGTTTTCGTAAAATCAAGCGCGACACCGGCAAAGCTTTCCAGACGAGTCTACGACACTAATTGTAATACATCGATGGAACTTATTTTCTAATAACGGGATGCACAACTAAGGATAATGAACGATCCTAATTAAAACTAGTAGCCAGTACAATAAATTATAAACTTAAGAATAATGAAACATAATTAATCAGCCTGCTTATCTAAAGCTTTCGATCGAAAGCCGAAGTAACCCTTCGAGTGCGATAATCGAGCCCACTAAAATTTGAAAAGAAAGCTGCATATCCGGAGCCACACATGCGTTAAATTACTTCCGCATTGTAGTCACTCATTGCACACTGTTGCTCAAGGGGTTAACTCGCGAGAGAACTTTAGATAAGCGCTTACAAATGATAATAAATGGAGGTAAACGATGCACAGGTATAAGGCGTCCACCAACGAAAGAGGAAAAGAAAGAAAAAAAAATGAAAAGTCCCGGCTAAACATCGATAAGTCTGGAGCCGGTGGCAATTTACCTTCTGCTCTGAAAAGGGGGAAACACGTGAACACACAGAGAGTAGTAGTGAGTGGCAGAGTAGCACCGCTTGTAGCACAGAACGCAAAAAACAGAAAAACCGCTCGGCAGATGTATATCACACTGTCCTCCCTCTCGGACCTCTCGAGTCCGTCGCTGTCACCGAGCCCTTGGCCTTCGTTCGTATCACATTATCGTCCGGCGAAAGTATCACACTGTCAGAGTTCCTTCACTGGGGGGTGTCGTCGGGTCTACGTCGGCTGAGAATCATTCAAGGCTGCAAGCGATCGGCGGCTGCCGGCAGTCCGGCTGGGCTGGCTCGGGGGAGCTCAGGCTGGTCCGTCTCCTCTCCGTGTTTCATCGCGGCCGCATCCGGGAGCACAGGTAAGATGCCGACCGGCGCCGGGTGGTGTGCGGTGCTGGCTGGCTGGCGGCTGCTGCTGCTGCTTCTGTCTCGCGAGGCGGTCGGCGCGCGTTTGAGACGTTCACGTGTGGTGCTACTCTGGCGGCGCTTATCTCTCTCTCTCGCTCCGGTCCGTCGGCGTGTGCGTGCGTGCCTTCTCCTTGGACTCGCACTTACGTGGTGGGGTAGGGATGGGGTCGAGGAGGCGTAGCGTCGTGGTGTGCGCGTAGAGAGCGGCGGGTTTACGTTACAAGGGAGTCCGCTCGTGTCGGTGTGCGTGTATGTCTTAAGTGGCTTTCCTCCTCGCTCCTCGGAGAGAGAGAGAGCGTATATATATAGATATAGGCGTATGTAGGTGTGCTTGTGTGTGTGGTCGAGTGTGGGGCTCTGGTCAAGCCCCGGCAGCACCCCACGAGCGCTCCGTATGATAAGGCCGCCGCTTTGCTACTGACGGAGAGCCCAAGAGATACCACCCCAACCCTGCGCGCGAGCGCGGCGCTCCAGCAGCGGCAGTAGCGTACGATACGGAGGCCGGAGAGTCGCGAGCGAGCGGCGGGGTGGCCGAGCCGCCGCCGCCCCCACCAAGCCAAGGCAACCCTCTACCGGCTGCCACCTCCACTGCGAGGGTAGTCTTATCCCCTCCGCCACCCCCGAGCCTGGGGAGGCTGCCGCGCTCCGCTGCCCCTCCACGCCTGGACCCCTCTGGCCGCGGCCGGCTAGTGGTAGTAGTGCTAGGAGTAGTGGTGCACCCGAGTCTATGCAAGCTTTCCCTCCACCGCGGCCGCCCGCTGCAGCCGCCGGGCTTCTTCTCCTTCTACGGATACTTCTCCCGCTCCGAGACCCTTCTCTCGCGAGCTTATCTGTACGACTGCTGTTGCTGCGCCCCTCCACGCTCCGTGTCCCCCCTGCGTCTTAAGATAAAAACACGGACAATCGGCTTTTATAGTTAACTCGCTCGACCGCTCTCTCTCTCTCCTTCTCCCCCACTGCCCGGCTACTCCCGCGCTTTTCTTCTCGTTCTTTCGTTCGATCTTTGATTTTTTGCCGCGGCCGAATTTCCGGAGTCTTTTCAACTTTCGCAAATACTTTTAAGTTTTTTCAACTTTTCGGTTTTAGCAGTTTTTGCATTTTTAATTTGGTCGAAAACTTTTAGATGAGAGCGGTAGAAAAAAAGCTTTAGAGAAGCAGCTTTTTCAGAAACTGTGAAATGTTCGTTTATTCGAATATAATGGAACACATTTTTTTTTTTAAAGTAATCACAAATATTTGCACGCAGGAAAAATTGTTGTCCGCAAACTGAAGCAAAAGTGGATTCAGGTGGTGTATAATGAAGTAATAATTGGAAATTATTGCACATTAAATATTTACAAATACTTGTTCTCTTGAACGGTAAATTTCACTAAAATTAAAGTATGATATTACAATAAAGCTGCGATTATTGAATTTAAATTAATCATTAAAGGCATTTCAAAAATTTATTCATTCCCTTTCTCTACGAAAAAGTTGCCACCATTGCATTTGAAAATCACGAGTGTCAAATTCGTTAAACATTAAATTTTTTAAGAATCAAAAAACGTTTTAAATTTTCTTATTTAAAAGAAAACCAAAGTATAACAGAAAAGTTTTAAATGGATTCTCGATTTCGTAAAACCGAGCTAAAAAGATGCGCTTCTTAGTACTCGAGTAAAGCTCAAGTCAGGAATAATGATCTGCCGGCTCTTAAGAATTCGAGAGCGAGAGCTCAGGCAAGTGCGGATCGGGCAAAAATATACACAAACACAGAGCGAGAGAGAGAGAGAGAGAATCAGCCGGATACTTTCGATTGCATCCTCCTTTTTTTCGCATCGGCCTTTTCCCCATCCCCGTCTATCCCACATATCGGTGACTTCGGTGTGTCTGACTATACTCGTCCCGCTCTCCTCTCTCTTTCGATACGTGCATTGAGAGAGAGAGAGAGAGAGCGAACGTTCGACAGGGGAACCGGCCCCTCTTCCGTCTCGCGCGTTCCCCTCCTGCTCACTTTTTGCGCCATCCGGTCGACTTCTCGTATGTTTGTCTATATAGGCGAATCACTCGCGTTTTTATTTTGCGCGTTCGATCGCTCTCTCTCTCTCTCTCTCTCTCTCTCTCTCTCGCTTTCTGTCTCGCTCGCGCTGCCGTTGTGACGGATTCGTGGCAACGTGTGTCGTCCCCACCACCCCCGTCGATGCTGCACGACGAGACGTCGCTGCCGAACATCTGGGTAGCCCGATGACCCTCAACCGCGTGCCATCAAGACGATCCCGTTGTTTTCGACGGACCTGGACCCTTTTTCGCAGAGCGGGCAGATTCTTTTTCGCCGATTTCGCCCGCGAAAGGACTTGGCGTAGATTTTGGACTCGTCGGTTTCGCTGATTTTACGGGGAGGGATTTCAGAGGTGGGATTAAGAATCAAGCACTTGTTTTTCGTGCTTCGATTAGCTTTTTCGGATTAAAGAAAGTTTTTTTGATCTTTCCGGCCGACAATGAAAGTTCACTTTGCACTGCGAATGACATTTCATTTTTTGACTGTCTAACGTCGTCTTGAAAGACTCGTATTTTAAACAAGTTTTCGTTTACGATATTTTTCATATTTTTAAATGAAACAATTTTTTACGATCCCAATGTCCTGGTTACGCAAACATCAATTAACTTCCAAATTATTTCTCTCTTCTTTTGTAACTACAGAATTAATTAATGCAGTTAGTTATTTGAAATTTTTCATTTACAGCAAGGTACAACGTGTTGGCAAAATAGTAAATTAATTGATTTTCGCTACCAAGACATGGTTTAATATTTTTATCATCAATCTGTGATGTTTTGTGAAAAGCAGACCAAAGTAGTCAATAAAAACTTCCTAGAATACACGCTTTTGCGTTAGAGGCAAAAAAAGTCGCAGACTTCAAATCTTAACTTGTACGACTTCTTAGATCTGTGCATCGTTTACATTATACTTGAAAAATACATTCTCATGCAAATAGTTATCATGCAATTACAGAGAGATAAATCGAGAAACATGATTTTCGAAAGTTCAAATAACAATAACCAAAGGATCGAAGAACGTTCTAACAAAGAAACGTACAAAATTCGCAAACTAAATAATAAAAAAGACAGGAGAACGAGCGCTTCGGCTTTTCCGCAATCGGCGGGGAGCAAAGATCGGAAAAATGCTGAAAGCACGTGAAAAATGAGGGCTCAAAGCCACCGCCTGGCGAAGTGCAGAGCCGAGCATACTTCAAAACCGCAAATCGCGCGGGCAGTTCGTTCTAATTATGTCGCGCAGCTCGCCGGTCAAACATTATAAATTTTTCCGCGAACTAATTACGATACGGACAGCTGATGCAACGTGGGCGACTGCCTCTCCCCCGCCCCGCGACTCGCCGTCCGCGCGGGTATACACCAGAGCGCGAAAATTACTTCCCCACCCCTTATCGGGAATACCGCGGGGGGACAATGTATACGGCATACGCGCACCACGCGCTTTGATACTCATTTATACTTTTGCCGCGCGCCGCGCGTCCTTTCACGCCCCCTCCCCCCGGGGGGAGGGGGGACACCGGGGGGAGGGACATTGGCACCAGTGGCCGATTGTTTATGACACGATTTGTTTGATTATTAGCTGTTTATACGCGCGCGAGCATCGATCGGACGCACGCGGTGGCTGCTCCGTGTGTTGCCCGCTCGTATTTTTCGGTTGACCTACCCGGTTTTCGAAGTGGCGGGGGCCTTTCCTTCGCGGAAGGGCGACCAGCCCAACCGGACCGACCGGTTCTTCTCCGGGCCGCGAGTCCCTTTCAGTCGCTGGACTGCTTAGTCGGAGGGAAAGACGCGTACAAGTCGGGTCTGGAGCGGCTGTTGCGGATTTCGAGAGTGCCGAATCTCGTCGCTCGCTGTTTCTCGCGCTGCTGGGCGGCGTGCATTTCCGTCACTTTTATTCCCGAGTGCCTGACGCTGTATTTTTTTTTTTAAAACATTTACTCCGCTCGACCGGCGAGCAGGTTATCGTTTCGCAAAGTTTAATAGCTGCTCCTCGCTTATAAAATTTCAGTGGCTACTGGTCGCGAGTCGTTTAGAAATTCGAAAGAAGAGCAGCCGCACTCGGTGGCAATTTTAGCATCGCGCGATTACATCCGGAGCATACGTCAACTGGTTGACAACCCGTTGGGCATTGTTTAAAAAGTTTCGATTTAAACGAGAATAAATTGCACTTTCACTTTGCGCGGCCGTTTACAATCGAGAAAAGCACGTAAAAGCCCGGAGGAACAAAGTTCGAACGCGCGGCAAAGTTGTCGCTGTGGGGGCACTTGGCCGTCGGACTGCCGTCGCGTAAGGCCGAGCGGAACGCGCGAGTCTCCGTCTGGCAAGGCCGGCGTTTATCTACTTCGAAGCGGTTCAAGAGGAATAGAGGCTCGTCCCTCGGCGCACAAGAGTGGAAACTTTCAGAATTTTATCGAGGCTCTCGCTGCCGGTTAAAAGTCAGTCGTCTGCTTCTTTCGCGAATTCGAGTAAAAGCGTAGAATATTAGAAGTGCGAGTTTGTTTGTTGGATTTTTTATTAACGGATTTGTGGAAAAATTGTTAATTTTGTTTAATTTATTGGGTCGGAATACCCAGCATTAATTTTAGTTACGAGAATAAAAGCTTTTACGTAAGCCGTTAAATTCTTAATTGAGTTTAATTTAGTCGAGACTTAAGCTATTTTTTAAGAACGAGAATATCAGTCGAAGTTGCAAATTAATTGAAGAAAAGTAATTAGTACGGTTGAAATTCACACTAAATAACTCTATATTTGCTCATTAATATTTAAATCGATTATTATTCCTTGACTTTGTCTTAATTATCATAATTTTAATCGAAATTAATAAATTGATTTAAACTTAAATAGATTGTTCGTCATAAATTACACGAGTGTGACGATCATGTAGACGAAATATTTAATTAGCGCATTTAATTATATTATTCTTGATATTATTAAATAATATTCTTTGACATTACGGTATTTAATGATTAATTAGCATAAATTATTTATTAATTACGGCACATAATAATTAAATCCCGAAATTTATTAATTTTGGCTGATTTGGCACTCTCACTGCAGCTGCTCCATTGTTTTTTTCCGTTTCACAGAGGATTTTTCACAACTTTTCGAGAAATCGCTAAATTCGGCGAGCTTCAACCGACTTGTACAGCCTTTCTCGGTTACACAGTGCATCAATTACGTCTTTGAAATGACCACTTTTCGAAAGCTTGGAAATTCGTTGTCCTTTCGCTTAGGTACACGTAGAAACATCACTTGCGGCAAAGTCCACACAGTCACAATCACTAAGAATCCACCGTACGGCACTTTTCTGCGGGAATTTAATGATTAAAAATTTCGACAGATTGTAAAATAAACGAAAGAAGTAAACTCTACTATTAAAGACGAATCGATAAGATGGGAAATAAGCAAGGAAAAATGAAAGAAGGTCTCGATTAACCTCGAATTTCGAAAAGAAGATTAAACTGCTCCTGCTCAAGAAACTCACCTTTCTCCATGAACGAGATAAAGCTCTCGCGTCGAGGAAAAAAATCGACGAACTCGGTTGACGTTATCGTCCCCTTATCGTCGAGCCGGCCACTCTCTTCCTCCTTGGCGAACAAGAAAACTTCACTCTCAGTTGACACCTCCTCCTTCTCCTTCTCCTCCTCTTCCTCGTCGAATCAAAACTTGCTCTGCTCGGCGATGACTCAAGCCGTCAACTCTGTCTCTCCGCTCATCTGTGCGAGCGGCCAACCGAAAGCTCGTCCCCACTCAAGTGCAGTAAGTACATTCAAACGAAAAGCCGCGAACGGTAACGGAAAGGAATGAAACGGGGGGAGAGAACTCGGGGTGATCTTCTCCGATGCAAAAACACACAAAGCTGGCGGCTCCTCGGACGACCGTCTCCGCCTCGGTTCTTGGGCTCCTCGCGCCGAAAGCAAAAAGCAAAACTCAAGAGAAAAAGCTCCGCCTGGAGCCCTGATCGACAAGTCGTCGAATGTTGCTTGCTTAAAGAGTTTCGTTCCGTTCAAAAGCGCGCCCTTCGCACACTCTCTCCCTTTCTCTCTCTCGCTCTCCTCCTCTCTCTCCTCTCTCTTGCTTCGGCGAGTCGTACGCCGTACGACGGTCTCGTACGGAGAGAGCGCGTCGCGCGAACTTGCGGGCTTGCGGGCGCGCAACTGGCGGCGCGGTGCTCTCGGCTACATACACGACGCGCGCGGAGGCGCCGGCCGCGTAGGCGGAGTAGTCAAGTCTCGCTGTGCGCGCGCGCGCGCCTCTGTGTGCGTGCGCTCCCTCTCTCTCTCTCTTCCTCGCGCGCGCGTAGCCGCGGACGGCAGACGGAGACACAGAGAGAGAGGCCGAAGATCGCGGATGCTGCCGCTGCTGCCGCTGTAAGCTTGGCCCCGGTGCGCGCGACGAGACGACCACGCGCTGCACGCCGTGAGAGCGAGAGAGAGGCCAGAGAGAGCGCGAGGCCCCCTTCTCGCGGCCGCCCGTACAGTGGCGCCGCCGCGGCCGACGCTCGCAAGCTCCCGGCGCGCGCCAAGCGGAGAAGGAGAGCTTGCGCGCGGCGGCGCGGCCGGGAGGGGGCGGCTCCTGCTAAGAGAGCGGAGATAAGAAAGAGGCTGGAAGGGCCGTAAGAGGAGCGCGGCTCGTACGTACACGGCGGCTCGTATCGTGGGTGTGCGCTGGACAAGGACGGCAAGGAGACCGGCCAAAGGGGCGGCTCGTGTACGTACACGGGCCGAGGAGCCTGGTGTGGGAAAGTGGCCCGCGGCCGACAATCGCCACCGCAGCTTTTCGGGGGATCGCCGGAGCGGGGAGGAGGGATGACCGCCCGGAGGGGAAGACGCCGAGCGCGATAAGAAATTCCGATCCCACCTCCCCGGAGCCGGGGGAGCTGCTTTTTCCTATTTTTCCTACGCGCCGCTCGTCCTGCTTTTTTTGCGGATTCCCTGAGCTGCTGCTGCTTTACTTCCGAGCGTTTCAAGGCCAACTTGCGGTTTTTATGTTTGCCCGATGATTATATGACCCCGGATTCCGTTTACCTCCTCCAATTTGAGCGCGTCTTTTTCGATTGTCCTTCAGATTTCAAATGCTCGCGTAGAATTTGAGGGGAGCTCGCGTATGCTCTGCCGCGCACAGCTCGGTGCAAGCCTTTGCAACGAGTGCTTTTTCATTAATTATCACTGAACGATCGGGGAATCAATCGCGGGTGGTAGATTCGACGAAATCCACCTGTTCACAAAGTCATTATGGAAAGAGCGCGCGGAAAAATCAAGTCAGCTGTTGGTCATTTGGCACATTAGCGTCATAAGCAGGTCATAAAAAGCCCCGTCCCGCCCTTCCGCTCGCTGCGCCAACAAGCATTCAGGGCGGCAGAGGGCCTTTAATCATTTATTTCCGCTTCTTATTCGGCTCGAGTGAAAAAGCGCAGCTTGGTAAAAGGAAAAACAGCGAGTTAAACGGCTCCTTTCTCTCGTCGCTCTCCCTCCAGGCATCCGGCTGCCCCCCGCCCCCGAGATCGCGCGCGAAGGTCGAGGAGAAGAAGGCAGGGAGTAGGTCGTTTTGCTCGTGCGCGTGAAGACGGAGGGGCTGCCGGCGAGCGCGTCGGTGTGTTGGTGACCCCGAAGAAAAATCGCCGGAGAAGGCGGCGGTGGTGGTGGACGCTTCAAGGGTCGAGCCGGCGCCTGTGTGGGTGAGCGTGGAGAAAGGGTTGCCGGACAGTGGCGAGCTCGCTGCTTAGGCGGCCGGCGCCGGAACTACCTTCGAGACGGGGGTCGCATTCTCCTCCAGGCGGTCAGCCAGACGCCTGGAGACGCGCGAGGGAAGCGTCGGCCAGTCCGCTCTCGCCTGCCTGCCTCGCAAGGCCGACCGCGGCTGCCCTGGGACTCGCGTTTTTTCATGCGTTCTTTTGAGGAAAGCGTCAGACCTTCGATTTTTCCTCGAGTTTTTGAGAAAATTTTTGACGCTTTCAGCACGTTGATGAAGCTACTCGATGAAAAGTATTTTAAACAAATTTTTATGAATTTGTATACATAGCTTTTTGAGGATATCTATTTTTGAAATTTAAATTTTTATTTATTAATATGCCAACATTACATTTCCAACCGAAAAAGAAGTTGTCGTAAAAATAATCATGAAACTATTTGTAACACATAAGTGACGAATTCTTCAGGCATATTTTTGCTAATATGCTTTTCAAGTACTCTGCAGAATTTATTTCTTTTTTAATAAAATCCAGCATTAAAAACATGCGATACACTTCTCTATATTAAAAATGTTTTACTTCTCTAAATATTCTAGAGATAACTCGCCCTTAAACTAGAACGAAATTTTGATACATTAATATTTTTTGGAAAAAATGCATGTATCGTTAAACTCGATAAAAAATGTCATTTTGCTCTTAAACGCCCCAGGACGCAGTAATAAAGTACTTCGGTAACCGTAGCGCGGCATTACGTATGCAAGATCGTGCTGCGCCCTTCAGCCCGAATACTCAAGCAGCGTCGGAGTCTTGGCCGGCGGCCGGCTCCTAAGGTCCGGCCGTGACGGCGAGCCCGTCATCGCGCGCACGCCGGGAAGAGCTCTCGATCAGCCGTTCGCCGGCATTTTTCCTCGCGCGCTCCGCTCTCGCACTTTTTAAGGTCACTTGTTGCTTTTTAATCTGCGAGTGCGCGCGCTTCTTCTTCCTCCTCCGCCGCGGCCTTTCTCCCAAGCTGCTGCTCGCGCGCCGGCCCGTTTATAACGTATAAGTGTGCGCGCCTCCTTTTTTGCGCCGCGAGAGTCCGAGTTTTATCGCTTTACGATCCTCCGGAGACGCTGTAATTAAATGCACAGCTGGTCCGGCGCGATGAATGGGGGAGCTGGTTCATTCTTGCTTTTTCTTAATTCTTCGCCGAGCCGGGGGAAAAATCTTTCCTGATAATTGTGTTTCACTTGATTCGAGCTCAGCGTATCGTCGGGCTACTTTATAAAATGCTCTTAAATTAAATTATTCTGTTTAAGAATTTTAATAAATCACACTGAGAAAATTTTTTTTTTAAAAATTACTATTTTAATGGTACTCGTGGGACACACTTTTATTTTAATAATTTTTACTATATATTTCGTAAATTTTACTATTTTATTTGTAAATTTTAAAAATAATTTCTAAGTTT
>JAWWEM010000044.1:8412956-8448786 GCA_035582935.1 Ormyrus thymus | reverse complement strand
AGAGAGAGAGAGAGAGAGAGAGAGAAGGCCACGGCTGATTTGCGAGCTTCGAGTAGCCATAGATCGAAGCGGAGCTCGATGGCAGAGCGGCACTACTGGCTCCCCAGAGCCAGTCTTCTCTGCCTTCAGAGGGCCCATCAGTGAGGATGCATGTAGTCTGCATGAATACATGAGACTAGCCCGACTGATAAGCGTGTAACCTAATTCTGCGCTGCTCGGAGATCCTGCAAGACGAGCACTCGGAATTCCGTCCTTTTAAAATGATCGAGATTCTTCCGGATAGTCGAATTCGTAATTACGGACGCATTTTAAAGGGTAATGGTAATATCGGGGAAAACGATAGGTGCTAAATGAATTTTTGTTTTAAGCTTTATTAATAATAACACGCGAACTAAACTCAAAAATGGTACAAATTAGTCTTGATGTTTCAATCAATTAAACTTCAATCAATTAAATTTGCAACTGCAAACGTAAATTAAAATATGACACAATGAACTGTAAATACATATTCCATATTTGTATATTTAACAATACACAAACAAACTATTATTTGGTTTAATAATCGCTTGAAAACGATTAAAACTTGTTAAAAGCATATTTTTATTAAAATTAAAATATATAATACATAACTATTTAATTGTTTAAGTCAAAGCAAATTCTGACGGAATGTAAAAGATTCTAAATATTTCTAGGCTTATATATTCTTTATTTCTTTATTTTATATTCTGCATCGTACAGTTTGGGACATAATGTTTGAAGTTAGCAGCAAAAGATATACTTTATTTAGAGTAGTTTTGCATCACTGTTGGCTTTTAAATGACATAAATATCAGTACTCATATTCCATATCACGAGTGGACAAAGTTGGATTACACTTTATTTGATCGTTAAAATAGTTTGTACAGAATTTTAAACATAAACGCAACGTACTTGGTAATAAAGTAACCAATTTCAAAATAATAGTAGAATATTTTATAGCACCAATTTCGAAATTTGTGCGCAAATATAAATGCCCCTTCAGTTCGCTTTTTTCTAGAAGCGTAAAATAGAGAAGCATTTCAAATACCGATATCCATTTATGGTTCTATTCAAAAGAAAAGTAAGTAAAATAAAATTAGATGAAAACCTAACAGGCGACATATAAATATTTTTCATCATTCGTAAAAAAAAAATTAAAATTAATAACGCAACACACCTTCCGATTTCAAAAAGAAATCGTAAACTCACAACATCTTCAATAAAAGTCCGCCGCGGCGAAACGTACAATATCATCCACACACGTCGCACGAGCTAATTGCCTCGGTTCTCGCGAAAAATCTCATCGCGGCACGGCGAGGGAGGCGGCGGGCTCGCTTCTAGACGTCGGCTGCTGCCACTGACAGCCGGGGTATTAGCCAATCCTACTACAGACGCGAGCTCGTATTGCTCGGTGCCGCGCACCCACACGTAAGTCTCCCCGAAGCGGGACGGAGAGCTCGTTCGCGGACTTAATAATAAGTAATAATAAGCCGGAAAATGGAAACGCCGCTTTCTTCCGGCCCGGGCAGGCACACGCGCGAGTACACACAGCGAGCGTTTTCAGCCGCGCAATCAAGCGCAAAGCGCGCGTCGCTGGCGTGTCTTTCCTCGGCGCAGGAATCGCTTAAGCGTTGCTTCTGATGGTTAATTTTCCCGGTCCTCCGGAGTTTGTTATTAAAATTTCGAGAAACGAATAAGAGAAAGAGAGAGAGGGGGGTGGGGAGGGGGGAAGGGAACGGCTGCGCTGTTTTTGTCTTTTTGCGAGATGGTGGGGCTTCGTCGACTGTATTTCCGGTTGCTCCCTTTGATGCGCGCCCGAAGTGAGCCTGTCGTGCGCGCGAACCCCGGCTTTCTTTATTATTACTCGGTGCGCACGAGCGAAGAGCTCGTTTGAAAAGATCCGCGCTGACCTTTGCAGTTTACTTACGCGATCGGTTTATTACGGACTATTACGGGGGTGTGGCCCGGGTTCCTTTTCACGAAAAATTACAGTCGATCTGATCAAACAGGAAACGCGGAAGTCGGCACGAACTTATTAATTTTGCCGTGGAAAAAATTCCTACCCAAACTCGGCAATAATATTTGTACTTAATGAATGTACGTAGATGTAGTTTGCTTACTGCAGCGCTGAATTAAAATTAATTAACTGCTTTCGACCATTCAAAACGGAAGAAAGATTTTTATTTTGGAGAGTTTAATTTACTTTTGTATTAGTCTTCGTATAAATTTAATTAAAAAATGCAAATTATAAATTTTAATAATATAAACGAACCCTCTGCATTTTCGAATGACTTTTTTAGTTCAAAGACGAAAACTGTGCAGTGCATTTCTCCGAATATCGACACCCTTTATTTTAATTATCATTATTTAAATAAAAAGTCACGAGTCGCATCCCGGACCAAATCTTCATTATCAGCATTCACATCCGCCTCTTATTTTCCCTTTCCCAAAGCAAAGCGCGAATTGACGCGGGGCGCATTGAATTGCGAGTGGCATGAATGGATTTTCGAACGGGACCTTCCTCCCCGCGCGCGAGCTTTCTGGACAGCGAACGCCGAGGCGTGTAGTTGGATTTTAGTTTAATGATTTCCGCCGAACAATGAGCACCGTAATAGCGTCCGAATCTCCTGGTGGACTGGCCACCGTCACGCCCGCGGCCCCCGCAGACGGCGCCGAGCCGCATTCTCCGAATGGCTCGCGAGCACCCCCGCGTCGGCGCCGGGGCAATGCCGAGCAGCCCGCGCCGGCGAACTTGCGCCCGAAAGTGACGCCGACTGGAATTCGTTAACCGTTCGATTGACGTTTCGTTTCGACCTTTTTTTCCCTTCTCTTTTTGTTCTTCATTCACGCTCGGCTGGAAATTCGCCGCTCTTCGGGAGAAAGCAGAGGCGATTTGCGATTGCCCGAAGAAAATTAGTTGTGAATTCTTTACTACTCTTTAGAACAATTTATTTCCACGTACGTATTCTGAATTTCAAAATTTGCTGCAAGGTTAACAGAATTAAGGACGAAAAACATTTATGATTGATTCGCTTCATATGAAAATTCACGTATTGGAATAAATGACCGTTATTACAAGTTTCATTCGACTTTCCGCTTTTACACGCGTAAATTATCAATGGCTTACAAGCTTTTCAATCAGCCCATGCATTTCCCGAATAAATTTACTCCCAATCAGCGCAGCTGCAAAAAACCAAAGCACCCGCAGCTCTCCCAAACCTGTCTTTAAACCAAAGCTAAATAAGCAGGCTCTGCGATCCCGTCCACCGCCGCACTCGTTAAAGAAGGCAGACGTGCGCCCTTAAGCGTATCGCGCCAACAGGGGCCGCGGCGTACCAAGAAACGGCTTCCCTTTAAACAATCCTTGCCGACGTCTTGGTCACGCTCGGCGGCTCTTCTCCCCTCGGAGAGTGGCCACCTCGGTTTCCTGGCGGCCCCCTGCAGGTGCACCGGGTGGTGGGTGCTGGCGCGCGGACGCCTTTCACGCTCGGCCGGCTTTCTTAACGACAGGGGGCGCACGCGAGCGCGACTTCCGGGTCGCTCGCCCGTCGTCCCCAACGGTCGCGAGCCCTGCCTGCTCTCTTGTCCGCGCGCTTTCTTATCTTCGAAGGATGCGCCGCTTTGCTAAGTGCTCCAACGGTCGCCGCGGCTTCCTTTTTCTCTTCGCCGAATCTTCGTGTGGGTCGGAGACGGTTGGTGTAACGATTTTTTTTCTCCTTGAAATGTAAGGCAGTATTTAATTGCAATTTAGTTTTAAGCTTAAATTGAATTCAGGTGCGGTAAAGTAAATTAGATTTTGTTGTGCAATATTAGAAAGAAAAAATTTTTAATAATGATTTATTATTAAACATTTAAACTTTTCTAAATTGATTACGGTACAGTTTGATTACTTGAAATGTTTTAAATTTTTCGAATTTTCAGAAATACATCAGGTGCGCAAATTAAATTAAAAATTTTTGCGCACACTCCGTTTCATTAAAAAAGTTCGTCCCATCATGTTAGAATTTTCAGAAATTTTAATAAATAAATATTAAATCCGAAAGTAATATAAAAAACATCCGCAGAGTGCAACTAAAACTTTATTTACAACTTATTATTAACATTAATAGCCGGGTATTAGTTTTGCAAAAATTTTCATTATGAACAGCGAAAACTTTTATCGAACCGACAAAAAATTTCGAGCATCAAAACGCAAAGAGAGAAAATTCATGAGCATCGTATTACGAACATTTCGCAATTAGACTCGCCCGAAAAACGCCGAAACGTGAAAAATAAATATAGCCCCGGCGCGAGGGAAAATATCAATTTTAAACTCGTCTCTCCGCGGCAGATCGCCCTCGAAACTTTCTGGAGCGAAAGCACCGCGTCATCGAAGACACGCGCCGCTCCGAAACCGTTGCGCAGCTTTAACTGCGCCCCGCAGGGGGGAGGGACGCGAGCCATTAAGAGCTATCTCCTATCGGCTGGCAGCTCGAGAACGTGATCGGATGCAGCGAGATTTTGAAAAAGTTTTTCTTGTCGTAATAGCTTTCTAACGCCTTCGAGACGTCTTACGGTTGAGTATCTGTCGCTTGTATTTTTTTTATTGATTTTAAAAAGAAACTTGTATTCCGTTGGTTGCGTTACTAACTTTGTATAATATGATCTGAGCGATGTTGATTTGAATTTTGGAAAATTCCAGATATTACATTCCCGACAAATTTCTATGACGCAAAATGATAATTTGTGAAAATTAAATATGGATTAAGACCAAATATTGCAATATTACATTGATTCTACCGGAACTAATCGGCCGTATTTAGTTTTGCGAATATCGTGCTTAAATCACTATAATTGCCGAACGCAAATTAATTCGTCGAATGCGAATCAAGTGTAATTAGTCAAAGAACCGTGCATGAAAATAGTAATATTAACCATTTGCCGCGATTATGATTACGAACATAAGCTCAATAACGATTTCAATCTTTACGCCGACAACATAATTGTAATGGCATCGGAGTTTAATAGAAAATCAATGCGCACCGACAAAAATAGCTCGTACCTGCCGCCGCGCTGCGCGCAATAAAACAATTTAATTACATAATATCAAACCGAGTGCAGCGCCGAGCTGCGCCGACAGTCAATGGGGGAGCGGACGCGCTGAGAATCACATCGTAAAGTAGAGGCGCGCCGCGCGCACGTTGGTGGCTTCGTTAGTCGCGAATGTCCGTCGGAGCAGGACGAATCTCATGAAGGTTATTGGGGCCGGAAGATGGTCCCGGAGCGATAACGCGAGACTAAGATAGTATATTCGGCTTCCCAGTCAGGCGGCGTCCGTATCTTGATTGGAATCTTAGCCTCTTGCTTCCTTCCACCCTCGCTCAAGTATCGCGGCTAAGTCTAGATTGCTTGAATCTTGCGCTATTGCGCGGCCAAGATTGTAGCTTTGGAGGAAACTTGGAGCGATCAGATTAATTATGAATACTGGGTATTATGTAGATTTCACCTATTATTTATTTATTTATTTATTTGCTAAGCATACAAAAGCGAATACGCAGCCGCCCTTTTTTAATTGATATGTATTAATCAAACATGAACGAAACTGCCCATAGTTAATTTTCACTTTGAAGCGCGCTCCTGCAATAAAATGCATTTTATAAATGCGGATATCAGCTTCCGCGATAATAGGACGCGCCTCCAATTATGGCGATTAATTTGGAAGTTTCGCGCAAAAATTCTGAAAAGGAACATTAGCATCGGAAGCGGAATTTTTTAGCCCGAAAAATATATGCGGGCTCTTCGTTATATTCCCCCCCGCGCGCGCGCGCTGAATGGATATGATAAAGCTGCACTCTCTTTAATCGGCCGGGAATAAGAGTAAAAAGGAAGAGAGGGAGAAAAAGCGGAGAGAGGAGAGCGTTAGTTAGACGCGGCCGAAAGAGAGAGAGAGAGAGAGAGAGAGCGAGGAGAGGGAGAGGAAGCGGAGACGGTAGGAAATCGAAGCTAAGTCCAGGCCTGTGTACGAGCGCGAGAAGAGCGCCGGCAGACAATGAGATATTAATGCCCCTCATTCGGTTTCGATTTCCTGGAAAAACGGTTGATGGAGATTAAATTACAAGCGACACAACGGGGAAGACCGTCACAATAAATCAAACACATCAGCGTATCGAGTCAAAGCGTCGTGTATACCGGCTCGTGCAGATTCGCGCGAGCCGTGTTTTTGTTCTTTTTCAGAGGAGGAGTTTAATACTTTTTTCCGATATATTGATATTGAGTGCTCATCTCCTCTATTATCCGCGAAATTATTAAAGCAGCCTGTTTATGTTTATTATGCCTGTAATTTTACGAATTATTCTAGTATATTATAACGAATCTCGAGCTGAGCAAAATCATGCTGCAGCTTAAGTGGAAAATTCCATTGTTTGTTCTATTGCGATCTCGTAGAATTTCAATGGTTTTCAAACTGTGCACTATTAACATTTGGAATTACTAATTAGTTCTTGGAATCTTGCATTTTCAATGCGTTTACCCATTTCAAAGTTCCCAGCTATTCTCAGGCAGTATAAACTTATTTTTTAAAAATGAGCTAATTCATTATAAGCCGCCGTGGACTTATAAAATTATTTCCCCATCGCTATCAATATCCGTACCCTTCAGCTTCGACAAGGAGTCACGTAAACGACAGCAGCTTGGCAGTGATTGCAGTGGGTCATACACCCTCCGAGGGGCGAGGGTGCAGAACTAAAGCGCGGGGGTGAACCGATGGGTAAAACTAGCTAAAGTCTGATAATGACATTATGACTCGACCGATTAAGCATATTTTAAACAAACCAAGGGCACGCTCAGCCCTAATTTGGGGCCTCGATCAGAAGCTGACCTACGCTTACATATACCGTACTTTATAAACAATTTGCGAAGCAATGAATTTCGTTGGACTCGATAGGTCGTGTAAATTAGCGAGGTCGCGGCGCAGCACCGAGGACTCCTTTGTCAGGCGAGGCGTGCACGCACTCCTGCATTGCAGGACAGCATTCAACAGGCGAGCATAACTTGGTCGTCTTGTATCGTCTTGTTCGCGCGGCTCTCGATTTCGACCGCGCGATCGTCGAGTGGATGTAAAAATGAGTAATGACAAACATCGCTTTCGGATGTTCGGGTTTGCGTTTTATTAAGTTACTTGTTGCTCCCGAACTAGCAATCGATGAGCAAACAATTATTTGTCAATAAAGCTGTAGAATTTCGAGTGCGCGAATTTTTCATTCTTGCCAGATACGAAAGATATATATATTATCCGGAATATTAAAAAATAATGTGGCAGATGATTTCTCGAGTTCATTTCATATAGACATCAAATTTTATGTTTTCACTGATGTCCTTCAGTTTTTTAAAATAAAATAATGCAAAACAATTATAAAATTTAGAACTAAAATAATAATCTTTTATATAATTATTCATAAGGTAACTTGAATATTTTTCAGGCTTACTTTTTTTTTATCCAATGTATACGAGTGTAAAAAATAAAAAAGTAGCATCAGCAATTTTTTATACCCACTTGAAAATCTAAACAATTTTCGAAGAAATGTTTCATTTTAACAAGAATTTGTCATTTTTCCTATAAACCAATTCATTAAAACGCAAAAGAAGTCTAAAAAAACTGTTTGAAAAAAGAATTCTTCGAATGTCTCGATTTAAAAGCACGATCAACCTTGAACGGTTTATTTGACACAGTATCCACCGCATTCCCGCCGCCCGAAAACACCTGTAACATCGAATTGCAGGTGGATCGAGCGCCGAACCGGCAGTCCAGACGAGACAATCTCGTCGTCGTCGTCCGCGGCGGCGGCGGCGGCGGCGTCTCCAGCAATTCGATTCCCCCATGCAAATGCCAGGAATCTCGGGCTTCCGCAGTTCCTTCCGGGCGTCTCGCCGCCGCTCGCGTCTCCCGCGCGCGCGACAGCAGTCAATCAAGGACGGAGGCATCGGCGGAGCAACAGGCGTCCTGGGCTCGGAGCGCGTCGCCCGGTCTCGCCTCAGAATCTTCGGCATTCGATCGAGCGGACGCGCTCTCGCTCCGGCGCTGAATGTGCCGCCGCCGCCGCCGCCGCCGCTGCGGGCCGGAGGGAGGAGGAAGCGGTGTGCGCGAGGATGCCGTGTGTACACGCGCGTATGTACAGGAAGTGCTGGCCAGGGTCACTGTGCCAAGCGTATCAATCGAGCGGGGGGCTCCTCTCGCTCTCTCTCGCTCGCTCGCTCGGCGTAGATGAACGGATTCCAGAGGGGGAGGGCTGTCGGAGAACCAAACTCATCCCTTTGGCTTTGATAATACCGTTGCATTATTCGGACGGCCGGCGCGTGCGAACCGAATTTATAAAAGCGAGCGGTGGCCGCTGAGCCGAGCGCAGAGGAGAGTCCGAAATTCGAGTGGTGAAAACAAAACCGGAGAGAGCGTGTTGTGCGCGGCGGGCGCGAAAAATTCGGTGAAAGGAGAATTTAGAAAGCGTTGGCCACCGCGGGGATCGGTATGGAGTAATCGCCGGATTCGCGAGGAAATTGCCGCTGATTGATATCGGAATGTGGAGCGAACTTTTTCAAGATCGAATTTGACAATTTCAATGCTGCCCTAAATTTCATTAACGTTGCTTTTTTTTAAATGTTCTTTATTCTCTAAATTTTTTTTTTACAGTACGCTAATTTTTTTCGAACATCGCAATATAGTAATATATTTGTTAAACCCGGGAACGTCCAAAATGAATTAAAATTTGATAATCAGCTTCGTAAGATAAAGTAGTCAGATCACTCGAACGATAATACGATATCAATAAAGGAGCGCATTATTAACGAATTCTTTTGCCGCATCTCTCAGATCCAGTAACGAAAGAAGGAGGCGGTCAATCAGGAGCGGCGGCAACTGCTTTGACCGTACAGAATTCGTTAGAAAAGACCAAAGAGCCGCGGCGCTTACATCCTCATCCCCCAACAAAGCCCTCGGCAGGCAGGCAGGCAGGCTCAAGTGCAGGCGGCCGAGGCAATGAGCGAGCACAGAGAGGGGAAACGTTAGAGCAACTTGGTGGAAGACAATTCACGGGATTAGCGACGTAATAAGAGAGCAGTGTTTTTGGCTCGGCTTAGCCTCTCAGAACTCGAGGCTACTCGTCGTCCTCGCACACGTACGGGTGGCCGCGCGCACGTGCGTGTGCCGCCGCCGCCGCCGCCGCCGCTGTCCGGCGCTGGATCATCGCTATATGAGGTGGAATGGGCCAAGCGCAGCGAAAGGGGAGAGAACGAGAGAGGGCCAGAGGGAGAGAGGCAGATAGGAGGAAACGGGCGAAAGAGAAGAGAAGCGCGCGGAAGAGCGGACGAGGATGAGAATGTCCAGTGACGGTGCGTGGGTCGCCATGGCAACAGACTGCACCGAGCCTCGCCGACTCTCTCTCTCTCTCCCCCGCGGCCGAGCGCGCGATGCCAACGACTATACGACGACTGCCGCCGCCGCTACTGCATCTCTCCACCCTTCTACGCTCACACGCTCGCCCCTAATAAATATATATACGTAGCTGCTGCAGCCCGAATTTCCGCGGATAAGAGAGAGAGAGAGGGCCGCCGTCGGGACGCCCCGGGACACGCGACGGCCGAGGGGAAACGGAAAGTCACCCCTTTCGAATCTATACCTAATGACTGCAATCCCTACCCCGCGCAGCGACGGCGACGACGCTGGCGACGGACGCGAGGGAGAGGAGCACGGCGCGCGTTTGCATCGATGCAGCCACCCAGCCGGCGCTGCCGCCCCCGCCGCTGCTGCTGCACCAAGGGCAAATAGCCTCAAAGATTATTTAATGAGCGCTGCAAAAGATCAAAAGAAACAAGCGCCGGCTAATCGAATCGAGAGCCGGAAGGCTGACCGATTTTAAAAGTCGCGGTCTGCGAATCAAAGCCTTCTCACTTTTGCGCTGATTCTCTTTGCAGACCTCTCTTTTTTTTTACGCGACAGCTACCCCTTTTGGCTTCATGCAGACTGGACTATTTACACGCCGACTGACGTTACGGTAGAAATAAAATTTTTCCCTCTCCGAGAGCCCTTTGCAGCCTCTGTTTATCGATGATTAAAACCGGGCTCTAATGATTTCGCTGCATTCGACGATGAACTTGAGAAGGTGGTTGTCTGTCGCCAAGAGGAAATTCTGCAAAAACAAATAAGTAAAGTAAGAAGAATTAATAGATCAAATGAAATTGAAGATTATAACGAAGAAAATAAAGTGAGATTAACTTATCGAGCAGAAGATAAAAATTTTCAAAAACGAGATAGGCCAGTATTATTAAGTAATATTTATCGCGACGGACTTTCAGGAACGCCCGTAGATTATTAAAATCCCGAAGCTTTCAAATCTTAAAAAGCTATATTTACTTATCTCGCGCCCGCGATCTCGGTGAGTTTCGATAAAAGGTAAAACGGAGCCCCGCCGAGCTCCGTCGCCGCGGTTCACGCAACGATGAAAAATTCAAAGCGCCAAACTAATATCCCCTCATTATCCAAAGTGTCCTTGATGTGCTAAAAAAGAACACAGACACCCGCGCGACGTACATCGCCGGGCTACATTATTCATCGCGTTCGCTAGAATGCCTCCCGCCTCGGCGCGCATTATTCCCGATCCGCTGCAGCGATTGCGGTCACGTATCCCGAAGACGACAGAGCTGGAAATTACATCGCGCGCCTTATTTCGCGTGAGTACTTTATCGATGTGTGTACACTCCGTAAAAGCGGCCGGCGCACGAAAGCACGCCCGGTGCCCACTGCCGCCGTAAGAAGGACGCGCGCGCGCATCGCCGATGAGAGTCTCACGTGTCGATGGCGTGATAGCGGGTGAAAAGAGGGGGGAGGGGAAAAAGCAGCGGGGAGATGCCGATCTAGTCCGGGAAATCGTTTCAGTAGTCATAATTTCTTGAGATTATCGCCGGAGCTATAGGAAATGTACGCGCACTTTCAGCGATAAGCCGACCGGAGCGCAGAGCCTCTGGGCGATTAAGCAATTGCTGTGTTTTACCCATTTACTTTTCAGTGACGTTTTCGCTCTTCGGCTAGCTGGAATTGCAAACAAATCATTAGCAGCCGTTTTTCGCTCTGAATTTTCGCTCGTAAGCTCGATTTTGTGAACTTTTTAATCAGCCAATTAAGCAATTTGCGCTAAATGAAATTTGATTTTGAAATTGTCGCCGATTCAAGTCGACAGCATTATTAATTTAAAAAGAAATAAAATTACCGAAATAAAAATTGTCCTTTGCCGATTATTACGCGTCTAGACGTCCTAATATAATTTGCCAATACAGTGTCACGGTGCGTTTTTAAATAATTAGTTTCTTGCCCAACGCACCTGACAATTAATTGCATTATTTAAACAAGACCGGTAGTTGATCGGGCTAATCAACACGAATTTGCATAGGGTTGAGAAATATCTTCAAACACTCGATTAATTTTCAATCACATATATTTAATAATATCAATAGTTAATACACTCCCGAACATCCACTCTGTACAATCAAATCTTTACAAAAACTCCGAAACTCCACAACAACCTCTTACTTCAAAAGCTTAACCAAACTCCCTTAAAATTGTATTAATCTCAGTCACTCACCAAACACGCACATAATCACACCTCGAAAATATACGTGTACGCAGATACGTTAAAGCCAACAATATTAGTATTCATCAATCCGGCGAAATCAAAATAATAAGTCAAAACAATAAGAGTAGTCCGTTGCCCCTCGATTGCCGTCCTAATCCGCACCTGTAAACATACTCCTTTTTGGAGTTGCGCGTAAGAACGATCTCACGACATTTCGTCGCAACAGCCACACTACCGTTAAAACTAGTCTACTCGAAACGTACAAAACGTCCGTGCCAGTTCTCCCAAGGAAGGCACTCCTTCCCTTAATCATCCGATAAGCCCGATATCTCTCCGCGTATCGTCCCAGATTCTCGGCGGACCGACCGAGCGGACAATAATCCTGGCCGAAACTTCGCCGATGAAGCCGGGCATCTCTAAGACTCTGGGCGAGGCGCGCGGGCACGAGCCTATACAAACTATGAATTTATGCAAATCGAGATAAGTCGCGCGGGCGAGGGTGAGCGCGAGAGGCTTACGAGGCCCCGGCCCGAAAACTAGCGCGAGAAGAGCCCGGACTTAACCGACCGTTAACTTTAAACCGCCTCCCTGCCCGGTCTTACTCCGCGCGCTTTTGCTCAAAAATTGGGGAAGACCTCGGGTAGTTTTCAAGATCGTCAATTTCAGATTCGAATCAGTTGGCTAAATCTTTTTTTTGTGATCTCGTTAAATCTTTCAGTTGTAAAGATAACTTTAGAAGCGTGCAAGTCCGAAGCCCCAGTTTCGCTCGTACCTCTGCCGATTATTCTTCGACGACAGGCCGCTCAAAATAGACGAATCAATCCTACGATCGTAAGACGTGCCTCTACCTAATTTGCAAACTCCAAGTAACAAAGTCATGTCCCTACTTCCAGAATCGTTTAGCAATACGGAAGCCCGCGCTCCAGTAAAAGTCGAAGCGAGAGAGATAGAAACTAGGGAGAAGTCGTCGTCGGATAAGATCAATCGCGTGACCGACGCTCGGCGGTAACACCAAAAGCAGCCGTGTAGTAGTAGTTTGGCCCAAATGGTCGTTCCCGATTTCGCCCCTCTCTATATCACTTATTTTTTTTTTCCCCCCCCGAGTTGAGTAACTCGATATTCGCGCGAGGAACCTCGGGGAATTATTTCCTAATTAGATTCTTTTTCAATTAGGGCAGAGGTCTCGCGCGAAGTAATTTACTTCGAGGGCGACAAAAAGAGCGAATCTTCGGGAGTTAACGAGCCAGATTCTTCAAAACGAAAAGCGCCGAGAACACCGAAAGCGGCGAAACGGAAAATGAAAACGGCGCGCGTAATGAAACGACACCGGGGCATCGCGCGCGTTTTCAGCGCGACGAGCGACAAAAGGAGCCAAGACACACATCTCGAGCCGCGCGCTCTTTGAAAAAAAAAATCCACGAGCACAAATGCCGCGGTGTGCAGCGGCGGCTCATCCCCGGCGCGCGCCGGCGAAAAAAAGAACGCGGCTCTGCCCTCCGCCTCGGCAAAAACGTCGTGCGCTTAATTGCTTTTAGGAGAAGGATTGAAGCAGGCATTGGATGACCTCATAAACGAGCTGCCGCTGCCGCCCTCCCTTTCTCTTTCCAAAAGGACCGGAGAGCGAAGCGATCGCACACACAAGGACGCGCGCGCACACTCCGCGGGCACTTTTGCCTTGCACCCCCAGAGCTGCCGACAGTTTTTCCGCCGCAGATGCGGAAGTGAGCTTTTCGGCAACGAGTAACGACAAACAACAATCTCTCTTTATCTTTCTCTGTGCCCTCTCCTTTTTTCCCAGAGCGAGAGAAAGAGTGCGTCCGGAGCTTGCAGGCCTCAGCACATTGCTGTGTGTCCCGCGGCTTACTAGATAGTGTTTTCATATTGCTGCCGGTTAGCTTCCGGCTCTCTCTTTTTTTTCCGCCATCGGGGTGTCGCTTTATTTTCCGTCTTGCTCTCCCTCTCGCCTATCGGGCAGAGGGCGAGCTCGTCTTTCCCTCGGCGAGGGCTTAAAAGCCAAGGGGGATGAGAGAGAGAGAGAGAGAGAGAGAGAGAGGAGAGCGGAGCGTCACACCCCCCTGCGACGACGAGCGAGAGCTTGAAAGAAAGCTCTCGCGAGAGCGACACTTGAGCGAGCGGCGCACAAGGGCCTTTCTCCGAAGCTTAACGTCGAACCAAAGCGCCAAAGGTATGAGCTTGCGAGACGTCGTCGACGACGACGTCGTTTCGCGCGGGGAAACGGGCTCCGAAATGCGCGTGTCTACGTCGCGCAAACACACGGCGTGCGCCCGATTCACGAGCTGCTCTTCAGCGATGTCTGTATAGATAGCCGAGGCGAGAGGTAACTTTTGACGCCCCGATTCAAAGGGATCGCAGATAAGGTGTTGACGAGAAGTGAAGGGAGATTGAGAGACTGCTTTTTTTCTCACTTTTTAAAATCCAGCTGTATTAGAAGAGCCGAAAGGGGAATATTATTTTCGAGAATTGTTTAATTAAGTCAGTAAATCATGAATCATCGTTTGACTTTGGGCATACTGAACTGTCAATACGCTATCAATACTCAACAGAAGCCCGTGTGAGTAACTCTAATTAATTATTCTTAATAAGCAACGATAACTGATTAGTGTAACTGTCAACTTTTATTTAAAACAAGTTGTTAGAAAAATGTATTAAAGCGCAAAAAAAGTTAAAAAGTAATCATTTTTTGATTTATGAATAGTTAATATTGTTTGCAATTAGTCAAACTTTATATTTCTTTTACAAATAGATGAGTGATAATTCGATATGAAATTGTACGTATTTAAACATTTATCATAGATATCGAGCAGAGTATGTAAATTAAAATTGATTAATAACAACATTGCCTGAATCTCTTTTTCAAAATTAAAAGAATACTTATATAAATTCGACGCAAATAATATTTGCCAATTAACGCGTAATCTATTTGGCTCTCTTAAAAGCAGCTGCGAATAAAGGAAACATTCTCAAAAGAGCATCAAGCCAAATTAAAACGTAAGTCTATTTTCGCTCGCTAATGACGAAGAAATCCGAGTTACCGCGCGGTAAGGAAGGCCACTCTCTGAATAAGTTCGCAGAAAAGAGCGCCAGCTACGCGACGTCGCTCGCAGCTGGGCGGCGTAAGACTCTCGAGAGCAAAGTCGCGGCCGGCGGCGGTCAAGGGAAAAGGACGACGGTCAGAAGTCAGCGTCGGAGAAAAAGAGCCGCGTGAGACGCTTAACTTAAGCCCGCGCTAATGAGAACAAAAAACGAGAATGAGCGCGCCCGGGGAACTACGCTGCGAGTAGTATATAACGAGCGGAAGGAGCTTTTAGCCTTTACCTCAAAGTCGGGCTACTTTTCCACTTTGAAAAGACTGCCTCTCGAGTCTGCACGCGGAGCCTTGGGTCGGAGGAAAATGTCAGGCGAAAAGTTACGCTGCGGGAACTTAAATCCTTGCTTCTCTAAAAATTGCAATTCCCTCTTTTCAATATCCTTCATTAGAGACATTTCTTTTGTAAAGAAAGACTGTAATATGTATAGTCTGGAAGGAAGGAGCTAATATGAAAAATTTATTATTGTTTTATAACTTCTGAAGTGACATGTTCTTTAAGATTAAGTTACATTTTCGGTTCAATTTACACAGATAACTCTTTCATCTAATGGATCTCTGTTTATTCGAAAGATAGCAAGCAAAATTTAAAAAAATAGCTAAGCAGCGAATAAAACGCAAAAGCATTTTCTGATTCATCACCGTCGGTGCAGAAAAAAGTCGAGCATTGATTCTTCGCAGCGCACTCGTGCACGCTTATTTAGACTTTGCAATCTCCGAAGATAAAGTATATCTCTAATTTAAAACACATGACGTCTATGAATTCTTTAGACGACGGAGAAAGCCATATGGCGAATTGACATTAGACACTCGTGGATAGATAAATCGAGCAATAAAATTTCTTCTGCACACCTGTCCCTCTTATGTGCGTGAAACGAACCGTAGGTGGTCTTATCGTCATATCGGGAACGATTTTTATAAGGCGAGCGTGTATACTTAATTACTTAATCTGATATCGCCGCCCTACGTAAGTTCGGATATCTGTTTCCCGGTTACGAAATCAATAAAAGGCTAGTATTTTGTTTTTTAAAAAGTATAATTTATTTTTTAACCAATTGTACTTAAATACGCATAACAAGTAAACAAATCGTCAGTCGGTTGATATGTGTGAGATTCGTTATAATCTGAATCACTGAATATAAAACTTTATTGAGTATGTCATATATTTCGTATAAAAATTGACGTAGAAAAAAATCATGTTCAATAATCTTTTCCTTTGCGGCCAAGGATCTTTTCCCTCTGCTTCATGAGCTCCTCGGCGGTGATTTGAACTTGACATCTGTTGGCGAAGCGATGGCAGGCTAGATTGTTACAGCAGTCGGAGACTGATACGCACTGGAAAGTAAAACGAGAATATTGATAAAATAGTTTTCGTATCATTGTCCACGACTTGAATTACTTTGAATTTATTTTTAAAAAGAAAGTTTCAGCATTACAAGTTTTAACAGTGCAAGTTCTGATTAACATTTTAAAACTATTTAGCTTTCAGTGAAATCAGTTTTTGTTGCACAATACTAATCTTAAAAATGTTCTTTGAAAAATGCATCTATTGATTAAATAACATGCCGACATCACCTTGACAAATTTTGGGTCTTTGAATTTTTGTTTGCCTTGACCACATTTCGCGAGTTGAATTTATTTAGTATTAATTAACATACGCAACTTTCACGATTCAAGGTTTTACTTGAGAAATGTACGTAAATCTCCACTTTTTATGAAATTTCGTCAAAATTGCTTTTAATTAGCATGCAAACACTTCATTTTAATGAAAACAAATTCGTTTCTAAAATGTTAGCGATTCACAGATATAGTTGAGTATACATAACAAACAGTCGTGCAAAGTGTTGCGAAACGTTAAAAGAAAAAGATAAAAATACAGGCAACTATGACGCTTTCTGAAATACTGCTCTTATCAAATGGTCACTCTGACAATATTTTAAAGTGTGCAATACGCAGAAAAACTTACAGGGTCACCATGTCGACCGCAGCTATCTTTAGAAGTCGAAGCTGCTGATACTAAAGTTGTTGCCAGCAAGACGAGTAGAGCGAGTGCCATAAATTTCGACATCTTCGGAATTTGGTTTCTGTAAAATAAAGTGAAATTCGAGTAAATTATAAAGTAATAGATACTTGTTATTTCACTTAAAAGTATACAGATTATAGAATATTTTCCATAACGGTCCGTTATAGCAGAATCTTTTCAATTAAGACACATTATACAATCAGTGCAATTTAAGTTGTAAACGTGTGCACTTGTACGTGGGTACGTGACTCATCGACAATCCTTTTTTTTCTTCTCAGCAAAAAGGAAACAGTTGATGGTCACGAGTGTAAATTGTTGTGTAAAGAGGATTTAGTATGTAATTTAAAATAAATAACTTTTAAAAATTAGTAATTTATAATTAGTAAAAACTGCGCACGTCCGTATGTAACATAAGCAAATTATTTAAAATTTAATACTTTAAGTTTAATATATGGATATTTAATTTAAATTATCACAATGTAACGTTGATAACTTTTCTTACGAGGCAGAGTTATAGCACGAAAACCTCACATGAAATTAATAAGAGCGAAAATCAATTAAATATTTAAATTATAAGGAAAATTTACAGAGCACGTAAGAAATTTAAGTACTGATTCGATTAAGGCAAATATATTTCAAATGTACTCACTGTTTATAGTACTAAAAATACAAAGTATGTTCTGGAACGAGACACTATCTCTTCAGTAGTCCGTATTCAACTGACAGTCTTCTTAAGAGTTCCTTCTTATATGACTAGTCTCCAAACCCGGTTTTTACGCTCGATCGTTTATGCCTACAATCACGCTGCCTTTGTTGTTGTCATTAAATAGAGTATGATCTCGTTTCTTGAGTTGGTATGTTACGCATCATTTCGCTGAATTTAATTGTTTACAAATTTCTTTTCCTCCAGTGAATTTTAAAATAAAAAGCTTAATCATTTATATGGAATTTCCTCTTTGGTAAGTTTTGATATGCCTGTTTATGTAAATTAAATTAGAATTTTAAATAGAAAAGCCTTTACTTAATAACCGAACGTTAAAATTTACATTACTTATCAGTCTTTGAATTATAAGAGTTACTGTTTTCGCATTTTTAAATTGATTTTTAGGAAAATAAAATAATTGTTAAAAACCTTTAATTGAGACAATTTTTATTTATAAAAAGATTAACGTGGCAATCAGATATGAATCATTTGTTTTCATGGATGATAAACAACCTCAGGTGGGAAAGGACCATTTCCAACTGGTCGCGTGTCTTTTCCAGGAACTTTGAGTCCAGTGATCGGTACACATTTAAGTTGATAGGTAGAACATTCTAAGTCACGGCAACATTGTTCATGAACTCGGCACTAAAAAGTATCAATTAAATTTATAAAAACATAATATTACAATTTATTTATGGTTTTTAAATATTAAACTTACGTATCCTAGCCAAGGACTACAGTTTTTTTCTTGTGCTAGTACAACCGTTGCCATTAAAAGAGCAGTAAGTAGATAAACAAACTTTGTCATTTTTCAAGCGTTTCTCTGAAATTCGTACAATCATTACTGTTAGTCGTAAGAAAAGTTAATAAATATTGCATGACCTTTTTGCCAAGAGTATAAACGTTAACAATTTTTATGATAGCCACTAAATACGTATGCAATGAATCTTCAACTTATCGTTTAAATTCAAACACATCAACTGGAACATATACATAACACGTGAATATACGAACTACTTGTGCATTATAGATTGATGCCAATTGGTGTATATAACTTCGAAGTAAACGATTCTTTTTTTCCAATCGATAGAAAGATGAAACTTGTTTATAATTTTTTTTATTTAATGTGGATTTCCCGCTGTAACGTAGCAAACACTGCGTAATTTACAACATCGCAGAAGTTTTAAGCAAAAAACTGTTTAAAGTTTACACGATTTTAGCCAAAATTGTTCCATGATTTCTCCTAAGAACTGACATACTTACTGTAGTGTTTTGTTGCGAATAATAACTGTGTATCTGTTTCAGGCGTCTCTGCTTACTTATACTGTCCACTAGTTCAAGAAGATATGTTCGTGAAAAAAGAGGGGAGATATTATTTGTGCGGATAATACATCGCGCTCAGCGACTCGTAAAAAACGAGTTTCGACATATTTTAGCTACATTATTCAATCTCAGATAGAATTTTACAACTCTAATATGTGTTGAAAGAAATCAAAGGAATGAAATTAAATAATGGTTCATTTTTAGTAAATAAAATTTAACAAAACTGAATACCTTTTAACAAATGTTCTTTTTATTAAATTTTCATTATTGAATCTAGTGACATAAATGTATATATAATATTATGAAAATACAATTTTCAATCATAATTCAAAATTATAATCTATGGGGTAACCGAGGAAGGAGGCGGACTTGTAGAGGTAGTAACTTTTGGCTTAGTGCATCGACCTGCCCATGGATTGCAGATAAGTCCCGTACAACATTCTGAGTCTGCAGAGCACTAAAAAAACACAATAGCTTTAAAATACAACAATATTTTTTAATTTTTATTAAAAACGAGTGTAAGTAATTAAAAAAAAAGGTTAAAAATATATTATAATAATTTCTTTTTATTTTATAAGTACAAAGTATTTCATTGAAATTTAAAAATTAGAAAAATTCATTTTCTGTAACTTACGATTCTGCCTCCTGGTTTGCAAATCACTTCCTGCGCCGAAACCACAGCAATAGCCAAGAAAGCTATGCAGAGAAGAAGTATAACCTTCGACATTTTAATTCTAAAAATATAATACTAATATTTTAATAGTTATAAAATATAGCTGTATATTTATTTCAAAAACACAATACAACTACAAACAGTACGTAAAAATGATATTTTATAGTATTCTTGAATTGTAAAAATTTCTCATTTTAAATATTGATATTTCAACAATACTTACGTCTTCGTACCACAGCGACTAATCTTCACTGAACTTACAATGCAATGAATGCACTGCTATAATTTGTCATCCTTTATATAGAACCTTTAAGATAAATAATCTTTATCCAACTTCCTACAATTTCTCTGCAGGTGGGAAAATCATTACTTTCATTTGTTAACTTTATCTTTGTTTATTGATTTTATCGCATTTTATCGAATACTCCTTAGTTGCAATAGATTTCTAATAATTTATATCTGTTTATCAAGATTCATCATATCTTGAAAGTATTTTTCTCTATTTATTGAACTACAATTATTGCATGAAAAGATTTACTCATTTACATATCGCAATAGAAAAAGGGTATATAAGTAATCATGTTTAAATTTACATGTAAAAAGTCAAAAAGTATAAACTAAAACAATATAAGGATGATGATTACAGTGCTATTTGCATTCTAATAATTTGGATATTTGTCCTACTACTTCTTAGTATTAAAAATTTATAGAATGCACATTTAAATGACAAAAATGTTATTTTTTTAAAGATTTATTGCCACTTTGAATAACTATAAGAATTAAACATCTACTTAATACAAGAAATTGGCTGCTAAGTATCTCTGAGTTAACCGTGTACTACCATGAGTCAATGGCACACCTGCCTTTTATTCGAAGGATATTTAAAAATTTTCCTCATTTCTTTTTAGGAATTTCTCTGTACATAAATATAAAAATAAATATAAAAACCATTACGTTTAAACAAAGAAATTAAAAATTAAATTAAAATTAAATTGTAAATGATGAAATCCATTATCTTTATAATTTAATTTTTTTCGGGCGAGATTATTATTAGTACTAAAGTCAAACTATAATCACAGTAGCTTGGAATTAAACTGTTATTTAGTTAAACGTAATTTGTTTAGTTAAAATAATTTTTTATATACAAATATTTAACAAAAAGTATTTCATTGCACAGAATTAATGGTATTAAAAGTTATTTTTTTAGCTTATTAAATTTAACGTTTCTTGTTAAAAACAATTAACTAATGCAAAGAAGTTTAATTTTTCAAAAATCTATTTTTAGATAAAATATGAAGCAATATTTTATCTATGTTAACCATTACATTGTTCAGTTACAAAATTCGTAAGATTGAGTAAAGAATAAATGTATATTTTTATTTGATAAAAAACATTTTTAAAACTAAATAAAGGATCATCTATCCGAGCGAGGTGACATAAATTTCTGATAAATATATTATTAAAATATTTTATTAAATTAATTGGTACAACTTTCATTAATAAAAAATAGCCTTTACTAACCTTTCATTAAGCAGTAAATATTCTCATCTTAAATATTATCTAATCGTTTCATTATAATTTGAAAAGGAAAGAAAGAAAATCAAAATGACAAAATTGATGAGGAAAATACGGTTTATTCAAAGTTTAATAAAGTTTCCATATTAGTAATAATATAAATCGAATATGAATTAAATAAATCGTTAGTATTTGTTATTTTATAAACTAAAGTGCCTCTTCATTAGTTTTTCCTATTGCAGCCAAATTTCCGATTATTTTCTTTGTGCACCTTTTAGCCCATGGATTACAAGCGAATGGAGCACAACACTCAGTATCTGATGAACACTGAAAACAAAGAATTAAATTAATTATGTTGAACGAAACCATTAATAACACTTTTTTTTTGTAAAAATACATTAAGTAACAATAATTAATAATAAATAAAATTCTTAAAACTATTTTCAAAAATTTTTTGCAGAAATAATTTATAATAATTTAAGTAATGCTTTAATTATTTGACAATTTTTTAATATTTTTCAAATTAAATCTTAATAAATATTTTGAATCTTACAACGAAACCGGGTGGTTTGCAGCCGACTTGACTTTGAACTACAGCTACACTCACAGCAAGAACGATGATGCCCAAAAGTACAAGAATTTTAGACATATTGATACTATAAAAATAAATAATTTTGTTAACTTATACTTCTAATAAAAGTTTTTTAATTTTACTCACTTAATTTATGTAACAGCTGTAAAAGTAGTATACCTTACAATTGCTTAATGCACTCTGGATGTGCTCTCTGCAATTTCCTTTATATAAATCTATCTAGATAAAGAGTTACTAGCTAACGTAATATCAATGTATTTATTTTCTAATTGGAGAATCACTGAATCCATTTACAACGTACTCCTTATCGCGATCTGATAATGTCAACTTATTAGATGTTATAATAAATCGTGGAAGATATTTTAACTCCTTATATATATATATATATATATATTTACAATATAGGCAGGTTATTTGAGATTGTGCATGTAAATATTTTCTAAGCCATATTAAATAACCTAATTATAAAGTAAATTACAGGTTTAATCTTAAAAAAAAAAAACATTTTTTTGAAACTCATTTTTTATTGATTATTACGACATATATTGATTTATCTGTAACATTGCAGATTTATTTATACTACTTAGATAAAACTAAAATCGAAAGAGTAGCAGAATACATTATTCTCTTTTAAACTACTTTAAATGTAATTTTGTGTAAACCTTTCTTTTACAAGAAAGGCTTTTTCATGCAGGTTTTACTTTCGTTATTGCAATCCATATCGTCACAGCATTCAGCGTCAGCCTCACACTGTTGACAAATATTAGTTAAAATATTATGTAATTAAAGAAAATTAAAGGTATCAAATTTTTAAGTTTCTCACCATTTCGTTTTCTTTTTGACACATGTCAGACTTTTTTGCACACGTTAGACTTGTCTTATTACATTGCAATCCATCGCAGCAATTCCAATTTTCAGTGCACTGTAGAAAACAATTTCAATTTAGTAATTAAATTTAAATGAAGAAATATTATAAAATAATTTATGGATATATCTGTAATTCAGACAAAGTGTTAATGAACACCGTTAAATCTTTTATCCTTACTTTCTCGTTTTCCTTGTTGCACTTTCCTTTAGCACATGTATTGTTTAAATTTTTATTGCAGAGTAAACCAGAGCAGCAATCCTTATGTTTAAGGCACTAAAATAATACAGATTTGTAAGTGCTCGTTTACCTTTTAGTAATTATTTGTATTTAGTATATTAAAGAGCATATTCAACTAACTTTGTCTTTTTCTTTGCGGCATGTCGTTTTTTTCTCACAAACCTTTTTATTTTTGTTACATTGCAGATTTTCACAGCAATCAGTATCTTTGTTGCACTAAAGTTTGAAAGTTTTATTATTATATTTTGACTGAAAGTTATACACGAAAGAGAATAAAATAATGTTCACCTTTTCTTTTTCTTCTCGACATTTTTCACAAACATTTTTATTTTTATTGCACGTCAAGTTTTCACAGCATTGCCAATCATTGACGCACTATAAACAATTTTTATTTTTACTTAAGTTTATTTTTTAAAATATTATAAAAAAACTATTTATTTACCAATCGTCCTTCTTCCGTACAAATTTTAATACATTTGTTAAGTAAAGGTACACAGATTGATCCTCTACAGCAGTCCGATTGCATAATACACTAAAATTAAAAAAAAAATTATTTTCAAACAAGTTTACGGAACTTTTTTATTGTTAAAATTTAAATTTTAATTGTTTAAGTGGCTGCAAATTACCGGCTCATTTTGTTTGCAATTATGTTTTTCGCATTGAAGTGTACGAATGTTGCACCTCATTCCCCAACAGCATTGTTGACTCGACAGACACTGCAGTAAAAAGTAACTTAAATATCCTTAATAAACTTATTTATTGCAAGTTTTAACGTACCCATTCTTTTTCTTTGTGACATTTCTTCGTTTCAAGATTAGTATTTTCTTCATTCATTACAGGTTGAACATGCTTGTTTTCCTCGAACTAAAATTTAATAACAAAAATTGATTTTTTAAAAATAAGGGTATCAATTAATACAATAACTAAATACAATGTTAATGCCGTACCATCTCTTCTTCTTCTTCCCAATCTTCTTTCCATTTTTTTTCGCATTTGTTTTTTGAATTACATTTCAACTTTTTACAACAATCCTTATTTTTTTGGCACTAAAAGCATCAATGCAATATTAACTTGAAATTTTTAAAAAGATAATTAAATATAAAAGAATAAATACATTTTATACAATCGCTATAACTAGAATAAGAGAGTTTTAAAAAATAATTGTTCAACGAAAGTATTTAAAATGGTGAAATTAACTTACTTGCTGCCCTTCCTTTTTGCATTTACTCATGACTATTTCTTGCAAATGATCATTTTGAACTACTTCGCTGCTAATAACAGCGAAAAGTAAAAAAATTGATCCGATTAAAAACAAAAGCCGCATTTTTTAAATGTTTGGCAAACTTCCAAGAAAGAAATTAGTTTTTGATTATTAACTTATTCTATTATTTATTAATATAAATATTGTTGTCAACAATTCTACTGACGAAGAGTTTTGCTTTTATTTCTCTTACTTTTTGCTCACAGAAATGCTGAATAACTTTTTACTTTCACAGTGCTTCTTTCACCAATTTATATACTTTTTAACATCCGCGATTAAAGCTATCTCCTGGATTATCATTTCATCCGTGATAAAATTAATCTCATTTTAAATAATATATGCGATTTTTGGCCGAAATTGAAGTGTTGTTCATTACCAATTTCTGATAAAATGAAAGGTGATATTGAAATATATATGTACATATATATATGTACAAATTCAAGGAAAAATGCATTTAAATGTTTTTGTAATATTTGATTATTATTTTGTCTTTGTTGAAAGTCTGAAAAATGATTTTTCTGCTCCTTTCGATGCAATGACGTTTTCATTAAAATTTTTCGAAAACATTTCTTTGCTGCTTCAAAAATACAACTTAAACATGCTTAAATATACAATGCAAGTTTCTAATGTTTAACCTCCAGGTGCCCATATCCGTAGTCCTTTGAGAAATTTTTCAGGGAAAAGTTCTCTAAAGTATGACTTTGACACATTCCTAAATATCGGCCGCCTGCAGGTTAAACTACCTGGAATAATTCATCAATCATTGTAGAAAACTAAACTTACAATTAGACTAGATTTTTTTGTTAAAAAAATGATGACGTGAAAGAAATGAAGCCACTTATCAAGCGCGAAATTTTAAAGCGCTAAGTATTAATTAAAACTTGAAATATGTAAGTTGATTATAATAAAAAATCATTTATATAATATAGTTTTATTCAATTACGCCTTTAAAAATGAAAGTATTTTCATTATTTAAAATTTTTCCATAATACATATAATAACGGAAACCAAAACAATAATACCTATAATATAATAAAGAATTTACAATCTAAAATTAAAAGAGTTCAGTTTTTCCCATAAGTATTTAAAACTAAAAGAAACTTAAAACTTAAATTGATTAAAATTATATAGCATTATATTTGAATTAGAAAGATGAAAGAGGGCGAGTACGTACAGTGGACTAACGAATTCCACTGCCTAATAATGAAATAATTGCCTGCCCGACGAAGAAAATAAATTTACAGGTCATCATTCGCATAAAAATAGCGGCCGCTCACTGAATCAGAACAATAAATTAGCCCGAGCTCTCGAGAATCCCGAGCATCCGCATAGAATCATCGGGATCCAGGCGGCAATAGGTAGGTCGCCGCGTCCGGGCCCGCGGGGCCACGGCCAGCTGAAAATTCACCCGCAGACGCAGGACAAGTCGCGGCCGAAGGAATTCTCTCGCTCTCTCGCTCTGGAAATACGAGCGGCGACGGCGGTCGCGGCATTCGTACAAAAGCAATAATTGTTATCGCGCGCGCGCGCGTAATATTCCACGGGGCTGCGGCCTCCGCACCTGGCCCGTGTAATACGCGCTCACGTAAAGCTGTCGGCGCGGTATCGCGCGGTGCATGAAAACCGCTTCCGAAATTGATTCAATTGATATTTCCCGAGGGAGCGGCCGAAGCCTCTTCGACGCCCGGGACGTTGCGCTGCTCGGCGCGCGCCTGGGCCGGCCCAATATTTTTGGCCGAGCAGCAGCGGCAGCGCGACCCGCGGTTCGTCGACCTCCCTCTCTCTCTCTCTCTCTCTCTCTCTCTCGCTCTCTCGCGGTATTATACGTGCGCCCGAGCTCTACGCGAGAATTCGTATATGTAGGCGAGTAAGCTAGGCAAAACGTGAGCCGCCTGTAGCCGCGAGCGGGACGCTTTCCGGCCTTAATTAAAGTCCGCATCAATTACATCAATTTATCGACAGGCCTGCCCCGGACGGAAGCGCGAGGCCTTCCAAGTCTTCCTCTCGATTGCCGGCGGGGGTCTGCTTGCTTGAGATTTACGCGAGTCGGTGTGCGCCAGGCGTTAGGTGCTTTTCCGATTGCCTTGGATTCTGGAAAGCTGTATGTATAAGCGGAGCTGGTGAATTAGTATTCTTTGCAATGAAAATTATAATGACTCGTAACTGCCGTGACTGTTCTCATGATATCAGATCCTATTTTTAAGATCACTGTGCGAGCAAGCTAGACAATCGAGCTTACAATCGGCAATTTTACATTTTTTCTGTAACCGTTCGAACTGGATTGTGCGCATATTTCTGATTTGAGCCGTGGAAAAAATTTGCATTTCAAAGTAAACAAAATTTAAGAAAGCGTTGATTACATTTGTATGATGATTAGCATAAAGATGTAATTTAAAATCCGATTATCCCGCACTCTTTAAATCGTTATCGCTATAATCGACGAAGAGGCATCGAAAAACCTAGCACACGTCGAGCGAAAGAAGAGTCGCGAAGGTGAGTCATTTTTAAGCTTTTATCTCCCAGCTTTACCGGGAAAGCGCTTATACTGTTTGTCGCCTTACGTAAAAATGTATAATGAAAAACAAAGCTCTTGTCTTTCAAAAGAGAACGGAAAAGAACGAAAGACGTTTGTGCACCTCCTAATAGGTGCCTGAGTGTAAGTTGTTATCTTTATTGATTTTGAAGTGCAGGTTAATTATACTGATGAGTTTATGATCGCTTGTCAATAACATAATTATAAAAAGTATTTAATCTTTTTTTAACTTTTTAACAGCCAGTACATTTCGTATTGCCATTTTTAAATAGTGTTTTGAAAGTATAACTTACAACATTAACAATGTGCGCACTGTGCGAATTAATTCCCGGATTGGAATTTTTTATTTTTTTTAAATGGTTTACATTGTAATTTATTCACACTGGACGTTTGAAAATTTATGCTACTGCATATTTATTTGAAAAAGCCTTCGAGAAAAACAGAACGTAAATAAACGTCAAAGTAAACTTAAATAAAGGGCTGTTAAAAGCTTCTTTCACTTCTTTGACATGCTGCACCGCCTAATTTAAAGTCTTGTGTATCCTCATTTGCTTTATCCTTTGTGAACGTCTTGAGACTAGTTTATTCAAAGCTCAAATAATTGAGAAATGCAAGTGAACTACATTTACATGTAACCTCAATGGTCTTAAGAACGCCGTGCATTTCTTCACTTTCAAAATAAACTTCAATTAGTTTATTATTTTAAATAATTTTAGCTCCTCTTGTTACTTTCCACCCCGTTCCCCCTGAGTTTCACTGAACCGATAAGATACTCAGTGGCTCACGAGCGCAAGCGATAACAAAGCTCCCCGCAAAGTTGCATGCGATTTCGAGAAAATTCAAGACGAAGTGCGGCATCTAACGCCTGGCGGCAGCATCCCGACCGTTCAATCTCCTCGAGAAAACAAGAGGCAGCGGCGGCTGGGGCGGCATCAGGAAATGCCGATCCTCACTTACGCACTTACACTCGTGCGTCCTCTCATTCGCGCAAGTGATAAATCTCGCGTGGTTTTGTCGCTGCCAGCCGCCCTCTTGCGCCTGAATCTATTGTCTCGAACGCCGCCGCCGCCGCCGCCGACGACGACGACGACGACAACTTCCCTTGCATTCTCGCTTCTTCTACGAGAACGACTCGGTAATAGCTTCGGATTGAAGTGCCGGCTCGGCTCGGTAGGGAGAAAGCGAGGCCGGACAATTTGATAATTGGATCTGCGGCAACGCCGTGATTTACCGTACGAGGGTCCACAGCTGACCAGTCGAACACGACTTTGGCTTGTGCAGGTCGGAATTGCCGCTCGCGGGGAGAGGCAGGAGAGAGAAAGCGCGCGCGCGCGCAACATCAGGCTTATCCGCGAATTAGCTAAAATGTATACCGACTCTTCGGACCCTGCCGCTGCGCACCTCTGTTAAATGCGCCCTGCATCTTATTATTGAGTTACGCGGCGGCAGCCTGAGGGCCTATGCACTTTGATGCCTGCACCCTCTCTGGCGACGCGGCCAAGTGCGGGGTGCAGTTGCAAGATAGGCTTGTTTATTATTCTATTCAAGCGAGGCTGAATGCGCTCAAAAAGCCCGTAACGTGGTTAGTTAGATTGATTGTTGACTAATTTGAAAGAAAATCGCGAGTTATTTACGTATTAAACGAACCGAGAATTAATTGCAAATCAGTTTTATTAAGAGGCCGTCATTTTTGCGGGTCGCTGAATTAAAATGAAAATTGAGAAGGCGCTCAATTAAGAAAAATTATTAAAGCTGGCTGTCGCGTTTGTAATTAAATAACTGCAGATTTATTAAGCGGGTTATAAAATCTGGCCTTCTTATTAAACGGAAAAAGTGAAGAGTAAATTTAAATTCTAAGTGAATTAAGGTGAGTAAACACTACAGTCATCTTTGTGTAAAAACTCATTAGTACGACGTGCATTCGGGGCTGAAAAAGCGCATTTATTCTTTAAGATGAAACGGCGTTAGATTAAAATTAATTACTCCTAAAATTTCATAAATATTTGCTAACGACTAAAAAAGGAAAGGAATGTCTTGCTAGAAGCCGCGCTGCCGCTGGTAATTATAAAAACCGTTTTACCTTATTAATTAACGGAAAGTTAACGCGAGAGAGAGAGAGAGAGAGAGAGAGAGAGAGAGAGAGAGACAGAGACAGAGATTGCCGCAACAACACGTAAGACACGAAAGAATTTCTTTAGCGGCGCGAGTTATCCAGCCCATGACGCTCTGAAGAACGCGTACAAATCGTCGACGAATTTAATTAATTAAATGCAAGCGGGGCAATGAAAGAACGCCTCGAACACCTCGGAGCTGCGCCGCCTCCCTCTCTCTCTCGGCAGCTGCTTTAGAAAAAGCTCGTCAAACTGTTGGCACGCGGCAATTAAAGTTCTTGCGAAAGAGTCAAAAGGAGCCGAAGCGAGAGCTTTAGCACCCTTCCGCATTGGCTCGCGGATGCATTCGCACAAGGGGCGCCAAGGTTTATTTCACACCCCGAGCGTCGGGAATAATGCGACGGCTGGGAAGATTACCGGCGAAGCGAACTTTCCGGATGGCCTCTCTCAAGTTGAATCGAATTCGCGCGCGAGAGCGAAGGAGGCGACGAATCATAAAATAAAAAGCGCCCCGTCGCTCATGAAGCCGCGAGAACTCGTAAAGCTTCCTTTTTCCGCACGCTTCGCGCTTTATTTTCACGACTCGCGACTTCTCTCTCTCTCTCTCTCTCGCTCGCTCTATCTCGGCCATGCTCCCTTTTGTTCTTTTTCCCGTAAAAGCCTCTTTTAACGGCGCAAGAATGTGGGCGAAGAATACGACGTCGCGGCGAGCAAATTTCTTTTCCTAACGCCACGAGTCATCAAATTAAGAAGCAATTGTCGACTCAATTTTAATGTAGCGTGTAAGTCAAATATTTAAAATCTAATTTTACTTGTGAGATCGATAAGGTTAAAAAAATCATTATGTACTTCTCCGCGTAATCCATCAATAAAATGATTAATAAAATTCATTATATTCCATCTTTTTTAAACAATAATGTATAATTAAATTTAAATAAATGAGAACTAGAGTCTAACGTTTCTCATTTCCATTTTTACACATCTTTGACATTTTATCCTAGAAAATACTTGAGAAGCAGTAATGCGAGATTTATCTCCGGCAAGAATATTGCAGGAGGCTGCCGCGTACCGGTACACAAAAGAGGTGCAAAAGCGCAAAGTTAAATGGTCACCTGGAAAAAGAAAGTGCGCCGGCGTCGTTTTATTGTAACGCCCCTCTCGCCATCCGGCGGAAAAGTTTAAAAAAATATGTAAATGCGTCGCCTGGCTGTAACAAGGTCTCATATTTTCGCGAAGCCATTTCGTATCGTGGTTTAGTGGGTCTAAATAAAGACGCGTAACGAGGAGTAAGGGAGAGAAAATTCCGCGACCGAAAGGAATAAAAGCTTGTAATTCGATAAAAAGGAGAAATAATAAAGTAATTGTGAATAGGCAAAGTTTGCGAAAAAGAAGAGAGCTGAAACGAGAATGGGCGAGTTAGAAAAGAAGGGGCGAGGAGCGCGAGAATATAAAGTTTCGCTTTACTCGCATTATTTTCGCGGCGCGAGCAACTTTTGCGGACGATGTATTTCCGAGTTACCGCTGGCTTCTTTATATCCGGGACTGTTTTAAAGCCTACTGGGCTTTTACAGTTTTCTTTTACTGTGAATTGGCGCTGCAGTTCTTTCTCTCCTGCAGCACATAATCGTTTTTCTTTCTATCCGTCTGAGCTATTTTCATTTGTCTTTGCTTAGCTCTTGTTTAGCTCTGTAGTTCGTTTACACAAGTAAATATTAAAAAATGCTTTACTATCCTCGACAAATAACGGTCTCTTTTTGTTGCAGCAACAATTAAGTGAAGTGCAAACACCTTTGACGAATCTTGATGCCGAGGCTGTTTAAAAAGCTCCTCGACACGGCAGTGAAAGTAGCTGTAACGTTTAGCACCAATAAAAGAAGATTCGAAATTGTAGGACGAAACATCGCGGACCGACGAAAGAAATAAACTTAAGAACTGCCGCGTCCTAAAAGTTACTTCTTCCACTCCGTCGTGAAATCTTTTGCTTTAGTATCTTATATAAATTGAGTACAAGGATACTTGTGTTTACTCAAGATGTACTATAATTCTCAAATCCTGAGTTAGTACTTGGTAGACTGTCTGCATTAGGGCTACGTGCAAAATAAAGATTTGCACATAAAACCTCCGAGATACTTTTACCAAATAAACAAATATATAAGGATGTTTTGTTCGGTATACAGAATTTTTTTTTTATACTGTAAGACAGCTTACGTTTTTATGAAGAAGAATCCGATCAAATAGTGCGGCGAGAGTAATTTAATTTTTCTTCATATTCCCAAATCAATAATATCATTTTTCATTTATTTAACTTATTGATACATTTTTTATGTTTTAATTTTAAAATAAATCTTATATGGAAAATATTTTAATAAAGTACCAGTATTTTTTGTTCAGTAAATAAAAGAGAAGTCAGTTTATAAATCGCCAAAAATTTACGCAATAAGTTAAAATTGATTTTTAGCTATAGCTTAAAACTCTGTAGGTATTATTTTTATACAAATTTGTATATTCATTTATATTTAATGCTTCAGTGTGCACATAAAAAAATCGATTAACAAGTAAAAGACTGTTTTACAAAGCCCTTTTGTACCGAGTTTTATCAAGCCGCCACGCCTAAAAAGAAAAAGTTCGGCGGTTATAAACGAGTCATTTTTAAGCATCGCGACGTCCGGCCCTTCGACCTGAAGCGGCATAAAGTGCAAGTAAGTAAGAGGTTTCGGCGCGGGACGAGGCCATTTCCTAGCAATTTCCTGAGGCTGTTTTTCAAGTGAACTTTCGAGCCCACGGTCAGCTTTCTCGTCCAACCCCTCCGAGGGCGCTTCTTTGCTCCTTTTTCCGCCTCGCGCCCCCTTCTCGCGACCTCGTAAAATATTTGCTAAGTAGTCGCGAGGCAGGATGCAAGGGACAGTCGAGCGGGCCGCCTCGTTATAAATGGTTACTTCGAATATAGGCCCTCTTTTGTGTGCAGATGCGCCGTTAATGCTCCCGCGAACCACTCCAGGATATTGAACGACGACAAGGCGATTTGCGCTTTCAACGGGGCTGCTTTAAAGACTCTTACCCTTAATACCGAGCCTTTCCCGAGAATTAAATGTCATCGATGATTTTAAGCAGCGGCATTGCAATTTAGATGGACTTTACAGTTAAACGTGAACTCGAGTAGTTTGAAAAGTAATTTAATTATTGCAAAGAACATAAATATTAATTGGAATAATTGATTGTATTTATCGACTGAACTTTGCTTTTGCTACCAAGAAAATATTCCTAATGTATCGTTACACCTTTGAATCCAAAGTATTACAGGTTGCTTACTGCAGGCGTATCTCTGACATTAAACTTGCAAGGTGTTACATTAAAGTAAATGTACGTTTACAGCACTAGTTGAAAAAAATGTTAGAAAACTGAAATGCTACTTTAATTTTATTAAATTAATTATTAAATAATTTAATTTAATAAATAAATTAAATACATATGCCTTATAAATTCCGCATGATTGCTAATGTTTAAAAAGACAAATGACAAAATCTTTAAATATAAAACAATGTAAAAATAAATTTTAATTGTTACATTGGGCGTCAAAATAAAATAAGTATAAAAATTTTATTTACTAATTGACTTTATATATAGATTGCTTTTTATAATAAACTTATTTCTAGCAAAACGAAGAGTCCAGAATAACGAAAAGAATATTTTACATCATTAAACGTTGTTTAGTTCAGCATGAACAATTACGTTTCATGAAAATGTAGAGTTAAAAACTTTGCCAATAATCGATTTTGAATAATATACATACAGCTGTGCGCTCAATAATAATCGTTACGTCATAAGAAAATTATTAAACACCGCTGAAAACGAAATTTAATAACTTTCACCCGTTTCATCGATTCGCCGCGTTTTACGCTACTTCATAATTAAGAGATTACCATTTAATAATCACTAAATTAAATACCAAAATAAATGATACGGAATTTCGACGTGTAACGCGCAGTTCGACTTTCGCTTTATCCCCCGCGCGCGCGCGGTTCAATTGCACATTCGGGCTCGGCGAGAGCTCGCATTAAAATTTCAAATAAATCTGTTTGCCCGGAACAACGAATTATTAAAATCGAATTGATCACATATCAAAAAGAATAACCGTCCGGCTGCGAGCGCGCCGCGCGGCCGGCCAACAGTTTTCCCCCCTGAGCGCCGCGTCCCGGCCGGCTCGCGTGCGAATCCCGACAAAAGTTTGCCGGCCTATTAGGCATGCTCCTAATGACATCTCTCGAGGAAGGCTCGAACTGAGCCTGCTATACGGCACGCGTTCCCGGCTTCCTTAGGACTGGGGAAAAGGGGGGAGGGGATCGAAGGACGAACGTAGAAGGTTGATAAGAGTGTTTCCTGCAGCATTTCGGGGAAGTCTAATTTATGCATGAGCGATTTGTCAACAGTAGACGAGTTTTTAGAATTAAGGAAAGAAGGAGGACTGGATAAGGTGGGAGTTCAGTTATAAATCAAGGTAATGGGGTTTGTCATTTTACTGTAATGCCATTTTTTACTCAGATTTTACAGTTCTTTTATTGTAAATTTGAGAAATAAAACACTTAGCTTAATAAATTTTCCTACCTTATAAAATAAACTAAGCTTTAAAGCTATCCTAAAATATTCTAAAAATATTTTTTATTTGCTTTGATTTTACAGTGAGTAATTTACGTATTTTTGGTTGCTTCTGTATCTTTAATTCTTAAATATTATTTTATACCCGATTATCTGCAGAAAGTATTGGCAGGATTTTAAAGCTTAAGCGCTCAGTTTCTTTATTTTTCCTCCACGTAATTTTAAATAAATGAAAATTGCATGATAAAAAACCATTTATTCTAAAGCCGCAAATAGACAAAATAGAAGCACGTGGCAAAATTACCTTTTCATAAAATACAAACAAAATTAAGCTATTTGGAAACGATTTTGTATCCTGCCAAAACGAATAAGTGCAATTAGTCCATATACACTTATTCTACGTTAAAAGTCTTCCACTTTGGAAGGCTTATAACGTAGAATAATTGTGTATGGACTTATTCTACGTGAATTTCACTTATTCATTTTTCAAATCAGGCAGGAAAAAGGCGATACATATGCCGGGCTCTAAAATGACTGTCAAAGATTGAAATTTCTCACGTGCATCAGAAGGTAAGGTGCGTTTTATACACATAAGAATCGTACACGTAAACATTGTACACAATTTAGCATGACTCAATATATCTATATATAAATTTCACCCATGTTAAATTGTGTACAATGTTTACGTGTACGATTCTTATGTGTATAAAACGCACCTTGCCCATTAGAAGTGTATTTTTGCTGCGGGATAAAAAGCAGCTGACTAAAAAAAAAGGCGCTTTAAACGCGGCGAAAATTCTTGAACGAGCGGAAAAGCGAAGTGACTCGAAAATTTTTCCAATTCGCGTTTCAGCGAATAAGCAAATATGAAAGTGCGGCCGTATCCGCGCGGGCCAGTCGCGCGTTCTCGTTACAATAAGCCCGTAAAATAAAGTCATATTAAAAGATCAAAACAGCCAGCGCGCCTCGCGAGAAAGAGACAGAGGAATACATGGGGTAGGGGGCGTCGCATATACGGAAATTGTCGCGACGCGCCACGAAATAGCAGGCTATGTACTGCCAACGCCACCACCGCGAGAAAGAGAAAGGCGAGCCGATAGCCGGCCTACCTCCTCTCCGTCTGTCTTTCTCTCTCGCGCTATTCGTTTATCCAATCGATCGAGCTGAAAATTTCCAACCCTTGATTAAGATCGCAAGGGCACTTGAGTTTTCAATCAAAACAGAACCCGCTCGGGCTACAATCGTCGGGAGACTCGCGCTTTTATTTTTCGCCCTGCGCGTGCATGCGCGCGTGCGCTCCTCTCTTTTTCTGCTTTCTTTCTTTTTTCGCGTTCCTTTCTCTGTTCGAGGGAGAGAGAGAGAGAGAGAGAGAGAGAAAGAGAGAAAGAGCGAGGTGGAGCGCATCCGCGCGCTTGATACGCGAGCCGCCTGACAACATTAAATCCAATTTCCCAGACGTTCACCGCACTCTCTATTTCGACTGCCTCAATGCCTTTCAGCCTCGTTTTTTTCGCCTCCTCCTCCGGCTCTTGCAAGCGGCTCCGGCCTCCGTTATGAATACAATTTCACCTTGTGACGGATTCGCGCGCGCGAGAGGGAGAGAGAGAGAGCTTGCAATTATATTCTTCTCCTCTGCGCGCATTCCGCGGATATGTATATGCGCCGCCGCTACCGCCGCCGTGTAATATGAATACATTTTTCGTGCATTTGATTATCAGGAATTGCCCGGGCGGCGATATTTCGATTCGCCACTTCCTTCTCCCGCTCTTTTTTGCTCCCTATTATTTTATTAGGACCGTGAACTCGCGTTGTTCATGATGAAAAAATCTCGACGTATTGTGCGGCTTGATATAGGTTTGATATTCTGTTGCGGTGCTCTTAACGATTTCATCAAGTCGTAAAGTGCATTCCCCTTTTGTTTCCTTGCAGAAATTGCGGCTGTGAAACGAACTGGTCGCGGGTGCAAGCATAATATTGACTATTTTAGTTGAAAACTGCAGTAGGAAATTAGCACTAAAGAGTAAATTTTTGCTTTAATTTGTATTCAAATGCTCAACAATTTTTAAATCCGTAAATCTTTTTAGATAAAATATCAGTATTTTCTTTTCGATTAATTCAAAGATTTTGTACACTTCTAGATAAATGCTAATATCGGGAGCATTACTTCTTATTAAATTTGGGTATATTCAAATAACAAGCATAAAATTCAACAAACAAGAAAACCATACAATTTTTAAATACTCACGACTTTTGAACAAATAAAAGCTAGAATCGTTTTCAATATCTTTTTCTGAAGCTCAGGTTCGCGGAATTCTGAAAAACTGGTTGATAGTAAAAATCAAAAAAGTGACTTATCAAAACGATTAAAAACCGATAAATGCCGGGTGTAGAGAGCTGCAGGTATCTCCGAGACGAAAAGAGAATTGGAATAAATAAACGAAGAAACAGTTTGACTCACACAAACATTTTTTAATGTACTTTTAAATATGGACATTAATAAGACATTTATGTCCTGCTTCTTAATTGAAATTAATGAACAAGGGTATTAATTTTACTAATGTTACTTAATTTTAATTGAAAATTAATAGAATTGTAGTCGGAGGAAGGAGTGAGGGAGCCTTGGACTCTTGTGAGTCAAGCCTCGAACTAGTCGAGGCTTGAGAAAATAGGTAGCCGGT
>JAWWEM010000044.1:8382116-8412856 GCA_035582935.1 Ormyrus thymus | reverse complement strand
GGAAGGAGTGAGGGAGCCTTGGACTCTTGTGAGTCAAGCCTCGAACTAGTCGAGGCTTGAGAAAATAGGTAGCCGGTTAGAGTGCCGGAAATGTCTGACGAAGGTTGTCGATGGTCAACCCCACTGACGAGTCTTCGATGGGCAACATCTAGAAAAAACGCCTGACCTCCTCAGGCCTCCCCACAGTATTATTAATTTTAATAATAATACTTGATAATAATTCAAAAGCATTTCTGAAATTTTCAATACAGCACTAGTTTTTATATTCAAATATTTTCTTGATTTTTTTCAAAATACTATTTGAAAAAAAATCAATGACAATTTATAATCGAAACGTGAAATACACTTCTTAAGTTTAATAACAAATTTTAATACTAATTAATGCAGGTACCTTAATTTTAAGATATTGCCTTTAGTTAAATTTTAATGCATGCGTTTGAAATTTATGATAATATTTGAAAATGGGTTCAAATGCGTGTTGGAAAATTTCAAACACGGTTTTGTAAGAAAACTTCAGACACATCTCCATTAATTTGGGTACAGGATTTTTAACAGTGTAAATAAAATACTAAATCTAGTATAAATAGTCTTTTTGTTCAAATATAACTTTAATACCTTGTAACCATCATTCTTACATGAGGATATTCAACGAATTAATTAAGCAGCCAATAGAAAAAGACAGATTTCCTTTGTTAAAATCTCTTTGAAGCCCAGTGGCAAGCTATAAAAGCATTCGATCACGAATTCTTCCATCAATTAAACCGCAATGCTGTCCATTTCGATATGAGCGCAGCTCCCCCATTAAACAGGCCGAAATTATGCAGATCCGTGACGCACTGGAACCCGGGCTCGAATCCGGCAGTCATCGACGCAGCAAAGGTCGCTCCTTTGGCCCGTAGCCGCGTCCCCCGGCAGGCCGGCGTGGCATCGGCGCAATTTTTAGCGTGCACACAGGCGCCGCTCGCGCATTAAAAGCGGCGCGGCGCGGCGCACACGCATAAACAAGCGCGTCGATAATACTGGAACCGATGAGCGCGGAACGACACGCTGATTGGGGTGCACATACGGGGGCTGCCGCTGCTCTCTATGCAGTTTAATTTATGTTGCATCAGCGGCCAGTATCGCATTGGCAACAGTCGCCATCAGCGCTTTTGTCGGGCGAGTGCAGAGAGCTCCGAAGGCGCGGCTTCTGTCCGCGACGCCGATCGAGTAGTCCTTCGCGCCTAAGTTCCGAACGCCGGATAGACGAATGGGCTCGCGGCCTCGCCTAAGTGTGCGTGCGCTCTCTCTCTCGCTCTGCATGCACGTGTGTGCATACACTGCGCGCGAGCACGATCCCGCCGCCATGTTGCTCGATGGAGGCGCTGCAGAATGCACTTGCCGCCCCCGCCGCCGACGTGCAGGTAATGCTACGCTTGGAATTTTCCTTCCGTCAGACGCGCGGCCTTTCTCGCTTATTTATTCGGATTTTTTTTGAGGTCTTCTCGCGTCTCTTTGAGGAGCAAAAAGAAGCTCGGCGGCACGCGCGCGATTCGTGAATAATTTCATTATGTTCTGCCGGGTAGCAGATTCGTAATCGTATAATTTGCAGATTATGTACTTGTACATCTTGGCGACCTCTAGATTTTATCGTTATAACACACGCAGGTTTTAAAATGATAAGTGATTCTAAGCTTTAAATTATAATACTTGGTTTATTTTAAGCGGATACAGTGTCAGAAAGTCGGTTGAAATTTTTTGACGTCATGTCAGAAAATTTGACAGAGTAAATAATGTAAGAAAAAATAGAGTACTACGATTAATTTTAAATAAATAACTATTTCCATTCGAGTACATTAATAATAAAAAAAATTTAACCTTGCAAATTGTCATATGTAATTAATTATAAAAATAATTTTTTTTTTTTAAATGATTTACGAACTTATTTAATGGTGACAGACAGTGACATTGAATTAACAACTGCGATAAAGACAATGTTAGAAGCCTGGCCTGTTAGATATAGTTATACGTTATCGGAAGTGTTAATTTGAGGTCAATATTAGACATTTTCTTGAAGATTTGACTATCTAATCAAGAAATATTAAAACTTCAACTCTACATAATTATCATTGATTTACCTAAGAATTTATCCTGTTAAAGATATGAAAATATAATTTAAAAGCCTAACTGCCCATCAATTCAAATGAAAACTACTCTTTTCTCTGAAAAGAAATCAAATCTCCTTAAGTAAAACTGGTACTTTCCACTGGCGTTTTCAATGCTTTACCTTCGCTCTTAAATGTTAAAACGTTTGCTCAGTAAAACTGTTCTTGGGCAAACTGACTCCTTTGCTCGAGCTAAGATAGCGTAACCCGAGGAGTGAAAAAAGTTCATTAAGGATAGATTGAAGCTCCGACTTCCCCGATAAACGATCGGTCAATATTTGAATACGGAACATTGGCCTGCGCCGAGTTCTCTTTTTGCTCCTTCGCTCCTCGCCGTCTCCTCGGCAGTCGATCGCAGCTCCGTACCTAAGGCAAATCTATCACAAGCAAGTTAGATCGTATAAGTGTTGGGACAAATAACCCCGCGATATTTGCAGAGGCTCCGAGGCGACTTTGGACCGAGACGTCGAATGATTAATGATCTTTCGACGGATTCCTTAATGAGTCCCTGTTTGCGTATCAGCGCGGCTCTACTTACTTCGAACTCTCCAAGACAAACAAGGTGGGATGAAGGAAGGGTGAACTTTCAGCTGGAATCGTCTTTTTAGCGATCCACCTGAAATGTCAGGGGGATTAAATCAAGGGCGTTTGAAGCTACTTTTTTTCTTCTTGAACCGTTAAAAAAAGGAATTTAATACATTTTAGATCAAGTTAAAGAATCTATCTTTGAGCTGTACTTATTCCTTAATTAACTTTTATGAACAATGAAATAATTTACGCAAATTTTACTTTATTTTCATAACATCAGTCCTGTTATTTTTCGTACAGTTCGTTTTGACCATTTCAGCGTTCATTCAACATAAATTTTTTACTCGGTCTAATAGTCCCACGGTACTTTTTCTCTTTGTTATCAAAAGATCGCCGGACCCAAATTTTCTTTATCCAACAGACGCACCTTTCTTGATTGACTAAATTAAACAACTCACATCCGCTTACATTTTTTCAATGTCCATCAGCACACACGTGGCGAAAAAAGAGTGTACCGAAAGAATGACCGGAAGTTTGCTGACAACAAAAAACATCGCGTCGCCTTTGAATGTGAAACAGCCCTACCAAATAACAACGACTAAGTCACCCATGGAGATGCATCTTACCCTTTCGTCCTTTCCGGGATGACCGCGCAAGCTGATACTACACTGACGAAGCGGCAAAAAACAACACCTTGCCTAGCGAAGGCTTGGTAACTGTAAACATAACCGTAACGTTAGACCTGACCGCTGAAACGAGGAGTAGAAATCACGTAAAAAATTAATTTTTCTGCAATTTTAATTTAGATCTGCGTTATTTATAATATATCACGTGGAAAAGTTTGAAAATTTGGTTTTTATTTTGGTTATATTCAGAAGAAAATATTTGGAAATAATTTATAACTAACAAATTTTTAACAAGAGTTGCTAATTTTATTGAAATAGCGATAGCGCCCCAGGAAAGTATATAACGTACATACGAACGAACCTACGGGGCAGCACCGCGTATAAATATTACATCTATATTTTTATTAAATGAAATTTGGAGATCTAAGAGATCTAACCGAAAGTATTAAGAAATCACATATTTCAAAAATTCGTAACCCAGAAAAATAAATACAATTCTAAAGTTGAAAATAAAATAAATTGCACCTCTTAATAATATATTAAAAAGAAAGATTGACTTCGCTGTCCAGCAATAGAGGAAAAGATTAAAAGACAGGCATAAGTAATGGGCGAGCGATCAGGGCGCATTTTTAATTGGAAATTTTAATTTGCACCGCACATAGCTCTGCGTCGGCAGCGATGTATTTAAACGCATACGGCAGTAGGCGGCGGGCACGTGGCGAATGGGAAGCCACTCTTTGACCGGGGCGAGTGTTCGGCGTTAGTTCTCGCACGGAAAAATAAATCGCCAGCGTAACGGAGAGAGGAGCAACAACTCGGAATGGAATTGTCGTTCGCGGAGCCGATCAAAGTCCGCGGACGCTGGACAGTAGTTTGCCGGGACACCGGGGAGGAAACAGAAGCTATTGGCTGATAAATGGAGCCGTCCTCCGTTGATAGATACCGCGAACCTTACAACTCTAATTCTTCACCGGACGTCTATTTCGAGCTTTTTTCTTTTAATCTCGAGCTCTCGAGGAGACTCGAGTGGCAACGGGCAACTTTAACGAACTCGGTATGAGGGCTCTGTATCTGCTGCAGGTGTGTAATTTGAAAATTTCAGATAGAGCTTTCATTTAGACAGAGAACGACGTAAATTAGAATTATGCTTTTGTCAAGAAATTGATGAATAATTTGTGTTTCAAAAGGTGCTTGTTACTTACATTGTTGCATTGATTTTTAACGAAAGAAAGGAGCAACTAAAAATAATTAGTTGTTTGTAATTAGACTTTCAAGTAACAAAATTTAAAGTATTAATCACAGTAATAGTTCACTAACTGATTTAATGTGTTTAATTGATAGGTCATCGTTCTTTCTTTCTTTGCTTTTATTAGGTAACAACTTTTGTTTTATAACAATTAAAGATAAAGTAAGAATGAAGCAACAACAATCACTATATAAGATATTGTACATAAAAATCATAATCCCACAAAATCTGTTTAAAATATAAAAAGTTTGTTTTTACAAATTCAATAGAATTTTATTGCTTAAAAATAACGAGTATTATACACATGCGCAAATTACGTTGCTATAGTCTTCTAGAACAACCAAAAATGAGTATTATCAAATTTTTACACTAAAATACTGTTCCAAATTCAAATGCACTTTTTATCTGTTTATTGCATTCTTCGAACCATTCTCTCTCCATCCCAAAGGAATAATTATCTAAAAACTCAAGTCACTCTTGCCCTTAGCAAAAGGGTTCTTGGACTTGGTGCCAAGGTAGTAAGTGCCGGAGTAAGGCAGGAAGGATTTGCGGCCTCCCATCAAGCCGACGTCACCCTTGCAGGTGCCCTCTTTGTAACTTGAGTAGTCCTTGCACTGCATGCCGTAGAAGCCCGAACTGGAGGTGATGGACTCGGCGAAGTACTCGTATGACCTGGCGTGGGAACAGGCACCTCCTATGTCGATGATGCAGCCCACTTGTTTTTTGCCCCCGTTCGGGTAGAAATCAGCCTTTCCGATCGCAGACAGGTAGCCGAGGAGGCCGGCGTTCGTGTGAATGATCTCCACGTGCTTGGCGTCTTTCGTCGAAATTCTTGAGCCTGGTCCAGCCAGGGCGAATAGAGGAAGAGCGGGGTCCAGTCCTATGTCAGAATTATCATTTAATATTAGCCAAAAGTTCTTTTGATTAGCTAATTTATTTTTAATGAGAAAGAGGAATCTTACCGACTACGTAGTTAACGTTGCTCTTGGAATAATATCCAGCCAAACCCATAACGTGAGCTCCTAAAGAGTGTCCCACAAGAGTCGTGGTGTTAAGGTTTATTCCTTGGTCAACTAGGAAGTCAATCATGGAAGCAACGTATTTTCCAACATCGAGAACGTGAGTGGCAGCCCAACCGTACGGTCTCAGAGTGATTCTGCTCCAGTCGACGACTATCACGTTGTAGTCTTCATGAGCCAAGTACGCTTTAACATATTTTAATACATTAACTTGTTTGGTCAAGTAATAAAAGTGGAAAATGTAGTTTTGTGCATCCATTAACTATTCTTACCATCTCGGATCAATGTGCATGCCTTGCTTTTCTTAGAGTTGACCCATCCGTGCGTAATGAATTTAGTCTCACGTGTAGGATCGAAGTGACTCTTTTTCAATGATTCCACATTGTTCGCATAGATAGTTTCTGATTTTGAACCAGTTTCTCTAGTATACAGATTGAAAATGACGTGTTCACGGAGAGAAACGGTACTGGCACCCCTCGTTACTGGCATATCGAGCGTAGCTCGAACAAGTCTTCCTTCATCGTCTAAAAACCAAAGTCCTTCTCCTTCATTGAAGGTTTTTATGTCTTCTTTAGTTATCATGGACCGCAGTCTTTTGGCTGCAAAAACTGTGGTCCCGGCAATTGCTGAAATAAATTTATTTTTAAATTAAAAATAGATAAATAAGCAATTTTGAGAATTCCTTGAAGGATAATATATATTTTACAAACTAGTAAGGATTTAAGTTTTAATTTTCTCATCATTGACTGATGTCTCTTATGAAACCTTCATAAGAGACTATTTTGTTAATGCATTAATTACTTACTGTTAACTGCCAGAACGAGCAGGAGACCGGCCAGAACGTGGGTCCTCATGTTGCTACCGAATTGTATCTGACCTGTTCGGTTTGTCAATCGTTTATAAAGCCACTGATTTTTAGTTGCAAAACTAAGATAAGATAAGACGTCAATCATTGATTAAAATATAAGCTTGCAAAAAGACGAATTGGATAAGATTTCTGCAACTGACAGACCAATCGCCTCCTTTCTAAATAACTTACATTAAACGTGATATTATCAGAGTTTTCGCCTAATTTTCTATGTTTAATGTTTTTAAGATGGCTTCATTTACATTTATTATTTATGATACATATTACATATTGTGAAATCAATTAATCAGTAATGATAATCGACGATAAAGGCGAAAACGTAAGTTAGTCTTAGTTACCATTGGTATTTGTTTACTGATATGTGAATGTTTTAATTAATATTTCAATATCTCCTTTAAATTATTTCTACATTAACAATTATTTCACACGTATGAAATTTATTTATTGCACCCAACTTATTTATAAGTGGTTTTGTAAGACTAGATTTTGAAATTGCAAAAATGTATATAAATGCAGTTGTAACGTTTATAGCAAAATTTGATTATCAGTCCATAAAATGTTAAATTAGTTTTGCATGCCTAATTTTATAATTATGAACATTTTATTAAATACAAAGAAAATTTAAAAAACTTCTAAAATTAAAATTCTAAAGATTTTAGAATACAGTTCAATTTCAAAAAAATGTTATCATTGATTTATTGTCACAAATTTGTAGCTGCAGATTATATCAATGAGTTAAGATTATAATTTTTTTCATATATTTGTTCAAAACATATTGAACAAGTTATTAACAAAGCAGGAACTATTTATCTGATTCATTTAATTAATTGCTTCGTAGGTAAGGTAATAATAAACACTAAAAAACAATTCACACTTTTTATTGTTAAATAATGCACTTGCAATTTCACTATTATACAATTAAACGCAAGGCATAAATTTAATATTTCGCAAAAAATTAGAAAATAGTAATAATTAAATTTAAAAAATGTGTTTTATAGAGGACCCAAGGCAAAAGGCGATTGATCTTTAGTTTTGACGTAATAAATTCCTTCGGGAATTAGTTTTCGTTGCAATCCTCCCATAAGAACAGATTCTCCATCACACTTTCCTTGTTCCATAGAAGTCCAATCGGCGCACCTTCGCGCATGAAATCCAACTTGAGAAACAATAGATTCAGCAAAGTATCGATAAGACCGCGAATGAGAGCATTTGTAAGTATCGCAACCCGGTTGATTAAGTCCACTATTGGGATAAAAGTCATAGTGACCTAATTGAGTTTTCAATCCACATTCTGTGATTTCTGAATGAATAACTTCAACAAACGTTGCAGCCTCTTTGGAAAGACGTTCTCCAGGGCCTTTATTTGAAAAATAAGGAGCTGCAGGATCTAGACCTTGAAAGAAAAGTGTATATAAATAATTCAATTTTTAAAAAATCATTTGATAATTTTTAGTTCCAAAAACACATGACCTTTAAATCACTTGAAACTTCATATATTTATACGGACAATGAAAAAAGCTTAGCACAAAGATCAACGTAATATCAAGCGGATTAAAGGCATTTTTACAATTATATCTGATAATTTTTAGAAATACTTTGAAACATCTTCTTAATTATTACTTACCAACGATGCGATTGACCTTATTTTTCAAATTATAACTTGCAATACCAGCGACGTGAGCCCCAAGAGAATGACCAACTATTGTGGTTGTTTTCAAATTCATCCCAAAATTTTCAAGAAAAAGAATCATTGAAGTGACATACTTTGAAACATCTTTTAATTTATTAACTACTGCTGGGTAAGATAAAGGAAGTGCATGGTTTATACCCCAATATTGGGCTTTACTCCAATCAACTACTAAAATGTTAAAATCTCCACTTTCTAGAAAGGCTGAAAGAAAAAATTAATTAATTAATAATTATTATCAAGTTAATATTTCAGGGACTAATAGGAATTAAAAAGTACCCTTTTAAATTATCTGTAAAAAATAATATTTTTTACAATATTTTTATATTATATAAATTTGTTATTAATTTAAGTTCATTTTTTACAGAATCTAAGAAGGTTACTTTTTGCCGGTATTATCCCTTCACATTCATTTAACTAACCATTTCTAGGAATAACAATGGCATTCTTCTTATCGCTACTTCTGTAACCATGAATTAAAATTTTTGTTTCCTTTTTAACATCAAAATTCCCAGCCTTTAACCTTCCTTGATCGTCCAAAAATAATTGAAATGGATAAGGTGACTCTTTTTTATAAAGAAGGAATTTTACGTCACTTTCAAGTGAATAACCTTTTATTTTAGTTGCTCTTGCAATTGTCTCATAAAAAATAACATCAGACTAAAATAATTTAATTTTTTTTTTAATCTTCTAGCAGCATGAATAGTATTAATATTATTTTCAAAGTTAGATTATCAAAGGAATTTTCGAGCATGTACCTTTTTAGAAGATCCTATTGCGCAAGATACCATGCCGTCGGTGAATCCATTACTAAACTTAATAAATATAAATAAGTTAAATAATTTTAGAAATGCTAACGTTCGCATGGTAGTAACTTATTGAATCAAATACAGAAACTAATTCCATTTTCCTTCACAAAAGCACAGACAGTAACTTATATCACTTTGTACGATTGATAAGATAATATTTGTATAATTCAATTACGTAGCAAAATACTAATTTTTTTCCTTGTAAATGCTGTAGTGTAGTTCTGACATACTAAAACGTTTCTTTAAATGATATTAATGAACTTTGAATAAAACATAGTTAAAATTTTAAAATTTCTTTCTTATTTAATTAGGAAATATATTTTTCATACGTCTTTTTAGATAATAATTAATTAGGCAAATTTTTGCCAAAACAAATGTTTATCGGATTCGATAAAATAAACTACGGATAATAGTTTTTAGTAGTTTAAATTAATCTAAAGCTTATATAAAAAACTACTTTTTTGACTTTGCGGAGTTTTATTCACACTGGAAGAACAACTACCTGTTTATTATTAGTACATTTTCTGTTCAAAAAATGACTTTGTTGTTGATACTTTATGATCACTGGAAAACCCCGAAATGTCAATTATTAAGTTACAGGATGTAAGCCTCATTGAAAAATTTTGTTAAATATTATAATATTACTATCAAATAAATTTTTAAATACGATTAAGAGTATGAAAAACAAAACAATATGTTATATATTCTAAAATTTTTCAATAATGAAATAAAACTACATAAAATATGTTTAAAAAGTTATTAAAATTACAAAAAAAGAATAAATTTAAATAGCCTATAAAATATTTTTGTTTATATATATATATATATATTTATTTTTTTTTCATTTTAACCACTTGACGAAGTATAAGCTCTGGTTTTATAAACAAGTAGAAAAACATTAATTTGTAAACAAGTATTAGCTGTATTCAAATATTCTGAACAACGATAGACAAAACTAAAATATTTATTTGCTCAATTTATTTAACATGTTTTCAAGTATCGTACGAAATAAAATATCGAATAAAATACACATTAATTAAAAAAAATCGTTTATTAAAAAACTTTATTTACAAATAAAAAAATATTATTTTACAAAATTGAGTATTCAAGGTGTACTTATAGAATTATGTAACTTAATGTCATGTAATACCGTGGATAAAGTATTAATTATAATACATCGTTATTTTCCCAGCGCGTAAGGAAAAGAGTCTCTAGTTTCAAGATAGTACATTCCCTGGGGTGCAGTTTGTTCCTTTACGCTTCCACCCATTACGGCTATATCGCCGAAACACTTCCCCTCCTCTATGGCCTGGTAGCTCGTACATCTGCGACCGTAAAATCCATTCTCGCTGTAAATAGATTCCGCGTACAATTCAAATACCCGCGAGTGCGAGCACGTATTGCTCGAGCATCCTGGCTGCTTTGATCCGCCGTTAGGGTAAAAATCGTAGTGGCCAACTTGATTGGGCATTCCGCAATCACCGTTATTTGTGTGAATGACTTCGACTATCTTAGCGTCCTCCACAGACAGACGTTCGCCGGGATTTCGAGATTCAAATGACGGCAATGCCGGATCTAACCCTGCAATAGATTTTCAAAATTAAATTTACTTGGGTAAATTCTATTAGAATCTTGCAATTATAATTCGTGACAAGATTATTTTCCACTTTAGGTAGAAGAAAATTTATAATTTAAAATTGCAACAAACGATCGATTTATCGACTGATGGAATTGTATTTTATCTTTAAAGTTCAAGTGCGAAATAAAACGCAAAAAATAAATGGTTATATCACGCACCTACAATGTAATTAACTTTATTCTTCAACTGATAACCAGCAACGCCCATGACATGCGCGCCGAGGGAATGTCCAATCAGCGTCGTGGTTTCCAGATTCATTCCATTATTTTCGAGAAAATTGATCATAGCTGCTACGTAACCGCCAACTTCTCCAACATAGCCGGTGACCGTCCAGTAATCCAGTGGCAAAGTACTCCAAATCGATTGCATAGCCCACCAATCAACGACGATCACGTTGTAATCTCCGCTGTTTAGGAAAGCTACAAACGTTCAAATAAGCATGAAATGACCGCTCCTGTGAGGTTCTGCAAAACAAGTTTTTACCATCTCTCGGCTGCACGCAAGCCGGCGACTCTTTCGACGATAAATATCCGTGTGTGATGATCTTCGTGGGGCGATCGGGCTTAAAATTACCCAGACGATTCGGCTCGCCAAAGAAAATCTGCTCTCCGTCGGGATTTTCTTTGCTGTATAAGTAATAGAATACGTAATCTGTGACTGCTCGCGTCTCGGCAGAATCGGTCAGCCAGTAAAGCCTAGTGATCAGATCTTGGCTCTTGGGAGAAATCGAAGTCTGAAAACAGCAGAGAACGTAAAATTAATAAAAATTCGAAGGATGATCCGCGCGCGATAAACAAAAAAAATGTATATACGCAGAAAGACCTACTCTGCCCATAGCGCAAGATAGCGCCGAGTACGGTTGGCATCTTGAAAGCCTTATTGTGAATGCGAATATCAGAGCTATCAGCGCGGGGGCTCTCATTTTGCCGAGAGATTAATGCCTATTCACCTTGTAATTCCCTCATTTATACCGCAACTATTGATCCATTTATCTCGGGTACTTGTACGATAAGATAAAAATTACATTAGATACTAGTTTTTGTTTAATAAAGAAACACGGAAAGGAAGTAAGCTTACGAACGCTTGAACTTTTTTATACAGCCGTCAATCATTTTTGTTTGTTGTAACGAATGCAATAATTTACTTTTTTAGAAAAGCAATTGTTTGTCCATTTTTTAAGGCTCGATTCTGATAAAAGGACAAATCCCATTTGCAACGTTTCCGCTGAATAATGCGTGCAAGTTCGTCTAGGCTTATCAAAACAGTAGTGGTGCTTACATACGTACCTACGAACGCAGTAATAACCAGAGCGAACGCAATTGATCGACGTCTGCTATCTCATCGACGTCGCTGCGTAATTATGATTCCTGATGAATCTAGCAAGTGCTCAATCCAAATAATGAAATCAAAATATATCGTTCAAAGTGACAAAGAAAATATCATTATTTATCAAGAATTACCCGCTAATGCAGCAGTTATTAAAGCATTTATTGTATTTTATCATTTGCCCGATAAACACAGTTATTTGGTAATTTTGCTAAAATTAAAGCAGCAAATGCTTACAGCGTAAAATTCAATAAGCGTCATTAATTCATAATGAAATCTCTCAATTAGCGATTCCAATGTTCAACAGATACTCAAAATTTGTTTATAAAACGCAAAAGCAGCCAAGTGATGTATTCTATTCTTAGAAGCATCATCTTTTTAAAGACGCGTATCGGCGCGATCGAATAACCGCAATCCGACTCGGATAATTTAATCCTTTTATCGATGCATCATCAAGATGCGATACGAAAAAAATCTACCGAGACAACAAATTAGCAGTACACCGACCACGATCAATGTACCAATTGAGAGATTTCATCATGAATTAATTACACGAATTTAACTCTATCAAAATTTTATTATCGCCGTCATTATACGCGCGGAGAAATTAACTCTACCAGCGTGGCATAAATGCTCCATTTATGCAGCCGTATCCCCCGAAACGATCCTAGTTTCAAGTCCTGCAAAATAAAGCTATCCCTAAATACGAGCCAGGCAAAAAAGGGCATTCACCCCTCGGCGACTCTCGGCATTTCCGGCGCCTGCCCTCCGCGGTGCATTAGAAAGCTGCACAGCCTTCCCGGGGGGCTGGAATAGCTTAGGCCTCGGCTGTATATAAGACCTCTCTCGAAACTCGGGGAGCCGCTCCCCGGCTCGAGCGCGAACCTCGAAAATGAGGGCTTCGGCCTCTCTTTCGCGCTACGTGTGTGCGGGAGAGGGCTGCGAGGGCTGCGCGGAGAGGGGAGCAGAGAGAGGCTGAATAGTAGCGCGTGCACGGAAAGGTTGGGTATGCTTTCGAGGGGGTTGGCCGCTCTCTCTCTCTCTCTCTCTCTCTCTCTCTCTCTCTCTCTCGCTTTCTCTCCCTGTCGCGGGAAAGATAGCGGCTTTGGCGGGGGAAAAGAGAGATAGAGCGCGAGGGCGCCTGCAATGACTAGCCTCCATCGATTTACCATGCGACGCCATCTTGCCACCCTACGCTCGGGGGTTGACCACCCCCCGTGTGAGCTGCGCCGCGCGGCGCACAGACAGCCGGCCAGCGGGAGAGACGCGCGTGTGCGTGCGCGCGAGCTCACCCACGTCGACTAGCGGCCCGAGGCTGTAGACATTTTGAAAAATGATCCAGGAAGTCATCGAATCCAGCCCGGGCTTTTTTCCCCGGCGCTGCTGCCGAGCTGCGAGCGGTGCAACGCCGCCTCTCTCTCTCTCTCTCTCGCTCTCGGCTCACCTGCATAGGCGTTGTGCGCGCTGCTCAGACAAAAATTCATTAGACTCGATTGATGCGGGAATTAGGCCGAGAACTGCGGGGCCGATTTACGGAGGAGGCGCGTCCGATTTAATTGAAGGACTGCTGCCGTCGCTGGCCGGGCTATTTTTCAATCGTTCTTATTGACCGTGCATCGGAAATTTCTGCGAAACGGAACCCGCGGTGGAAATGTGCTTGCATTTGCTTAATTGCTAAAATATTCCGTCCTCCAAGCAGAGCCCGTGAAATTTTCTTTCGTCTCAATAAATAAATGTTTTTCATTCTAAGGACAAGAAGTCATAAATTAGCCGAGAAAATCACTCCTTGTAAAACATAATTCGTTAATCCAGCGATTAAACAGCTCATAAAACAGTGTAATGCGTTCTCGTCGTTAAAACCGCGCACGTGGCTCTTCGCGGACCTAAAAAATAAACAATTCCTTCAATAACGCGGCTCCGCTTCATTATAGAGCCATCGAAAAAAGATACGCTCTCACCCTCCGCCGCCGCGCAGCGCGGCCAGAGCCCAGTCGCAAAACGAAACGACCGTCTCTAAAAAAGCCGTGCCAAAGTTCGCCGCGCGCGCAATAATTTTCGAAGCCACGCGCAGTCGCGCGACGCGGCTCTCTTCAAATAAACAAACGCATCGCGTTATTAAATAAAACATAGCGACGATGTCCAGACGCGGAGGCGCGCACGCACACACGGCGATTCGCGGCGCGCGCGCGCGCACACACGACGCGCGCGGCTCGTCTTCGACGGGAGTTTTTGCGCTACGAGCGAGAGAGAGAGAGAGACAGACGGAACAAAACAAAAATAGGAGAAAAAAAAACAGCCCGGCCTGGGTGCCGGAGTTCGTTTGCGCTCGCGCAATAAACAGGTATAATGGAATACGGAAGAGGGGGGGGGGGGAGGAGGGAGCCGCGCGCGGAGCGGCGAGGAGAGGAGGAGCGACGCGCGTACAGAAAGATTTCAATCGCCTCCACTCCAATCGGTGCGACGCGCGGACAATGCGAGCATTCGCGGACTCGTCGCGCGGTCGATCGGCTTTCGATTAACCCAAAAGATTTTTCTTGTTTTTTCTCGCGCGCGCGCGCGCGCCTCACTCTCTCTCTCTCTCTCTCTCTCTCTCTCTCTCTTTCGTTTGCACCGAATGGCAGAGCGAGAGAGCCGCGCGACGCAGCAGCAGCGGCAGCGACGGGGGTGAAGATGCATGAATAGCGGGAACGTTAAATGCGTCCGCATTTTCAGGAAAGGCCATTGTCGGCGAGCTCCCGCGAGAAATGCACTTACAATCCCGTCGATCGAATTCGAGTTAATGAACGAATGGGAGCGACTTTAATCACTGCAAGCCAGCCCCGGAGAGAGAGACAGAAAGAGAGAGAGAGAGAGAGAGAGAGTCATATTAGGCGTGACTTTTTTGCCGCGGCCGCAGCGGCGGCGGCGACTTTTTTTTGTCTTGCCGGAGCGCAGCTTGCGGATTGATGGGGACGCGTTTTTGTGGACAGCCGGACGGATAGGCGCGCTTTTTTCGGCGGTCATTAGGCAAAGTAGCGCGACGCAGGAGGTGAATTGCGTCGTGCGGCTGCATCGACCTAACGGTCTAATAAGAGCCGCCTGCTTTTTGCGCCGCTCTGCCTTATTGACGGGCATCGAAATTGCAAACGGTCTTGTTTATGCGCGAGCATTCATTTTCAAGGTCCCGATTAAAGAGAAGCTTCAAAAATCGCAAATACCGGGATATCGCGATTTAATTTTATTCTCGATTTCAATTCGAATGCATACTTTAATGATTTAATGTGTTCGTATTCCGAAAGTTATGATGGCTTATCAAATTGAAGCAATTTACGCATTATTTATTACCAAAGATCCCCATTAATCATATAATTTTTGATTAAATAGATATTTAAATCAACGCTCGTTTATAGCGATAACAGTTCTCGACGAGTACTCGAAAATTACGGCGCTGCACGCGGAGCATTCAAAGCGATCGAATCTTTCTGCAAAAGGTCGCGGAGCGTTGGGAAAACATTTTTACGCGCGCAGTCGATCAAACCTCGCGCTCGCTCCGCAAACAAAGGAGCTCTCTCTGCGCTCGGGAAGGCGGAGGGATCGACGCGGGTTATAAGCGCGACTCGTCGCTGTATAAGAAGCGCGTTTGATCAGTCCTCTACGCGACTCTCCTCCTCGCAAAGCCATTCGTTATTGCCGGGGCGTCGCGCGCCGGGATTATACGAAGATTGCCGTAAGTGCGGGGAGCGAAGGAGAAAGAGACGCGCCGGCGGCTGGAAATCCTCGGCGCGCGCGCGCGCGCCCGCCCGTTTCGCAATAAAGTCGGGGATTATCGGCATATCGATGCTGCCGGCGAATAAAAAAAAAAGGAGGGGGGTGGGGCAACCTTTTTTAAGCGGCGATCCATCAAAGCGTGATTCGCGACCTCGTGTCAACGATAAGTTGCCGCCGCCCCCCCCTGGCTGCCGGCTTATGCGCGCCGATCCGCGTTCGGGCAAGCTTTTTTGTTAATGCGCCGGATGTACGTGCTGCGGAAAGTTGAGAGTATCGGAGGCGATAGGCGTTGGGGTTGATGGATAATTATTGAGGTGCGTAATTGAAGATTGATTTTCAGGAACTTCGCGGATTCTTATTATTGAAGTACTAAAAGGCCGATCGTCGAAGCAGTTAATGAAAAAATGCACGCTTAATATTGCACGAGAATTAAAATTACGCTGAAACAAGGAAATTTTCTAAAGAATAAACCGCAATTTTGAAGTATAGTTTAATAATCGAATGGAAAAATTTGAAATCTAAACATTTTATTCGACACAATCCGCCCTGTGCCCGATCGCGCTTAATCAATTTGGTAAACAACCGCAATGATCGGAGCGCCGCACTAATAGGAAAACCTGACGCGCAGTGCACGGCTGGAAAGAAAAAAAGATGGAAAACGAAAAAGGGCCCGAGCGCGCGCGCGCATACCTGTAATGGCGTAAAAATGATTCGTGCGCTCCGAGCTCACGCGCGAAACGAATAATTGATTCGGGAGACGAGCGTAACGAGACAAGGCAAATCGAGATGCCGTCCGTGCTGGATGCATGCGCCTGTGCACGTGGAGCTCTCTGCGTCCGTGCGAGTGCGTGCGCGCGTGCGTGCGTGACCGGTGCGCGTAGCGGCGCGCGCATGTGCGATTGGGGAAAAAAATTTCGGCAGAGATACGCTTTGTTAGAGCGCTCTTTTAAGGATGCTTGCGCAATATTAATGGCTTTGGATTATAAGAGATCGATTTTTAAATTTATTTGCGCAGCCGTGATTCAGTGCGTTGGTAAAAATATTGCGCGGGGGCTCTTTTTTTTTCTCGAGAGACTTAAGCCTCCTTCGGCGCGCCGAAAATCATACGGCGATAAAAACGCGTTCTTTTGCGCGTTTGATAATTTAATCGGCCCGGCGACGATTATTCGTAGCTTATAGAAAATAAAAAATGGCCTATGAAGCACTTTTGTATCAATAAAAGCTTTGAGTGTAGCAGTTCATATTCGTAATGTGGTATAAAATAGCCGCTCCTGTGATTAAATTTATAACGCCCATTTCGCTATTTGAAGCTGTAAAATGTGCCCGCATTTAGATTGGTTAAAATTTCTTCTCTTTATCATTAGATAGGGGTATTGAATGGAATTACTGCGCGGAATATGTGAAACGGATAAAATTGAAATATTGAAGGTAAAAATGATTTATAAAGATAGATATTTTTCTTTTTGCAATATTGCCTTTTTGCATATCTTACACTGCTTTTAAACCCGTATAAATATATATCTGTAAATATCACATTTTTTCGTTTAATACAGATTTTACACGCTTCGAATTTAATATTTAAGGGCACGTGAGAACGGTTAAGAGTTCAAAACATAAAAACTCTGTTCCTGCATGAATGAATTCGATCCCACACAAAGAGAAGCTCTTGACAGCGGTATATTTATCTTTGCCAAGAGATATTCATCATCGTACCTCCATAATCCTCTGATCAAAGTCCAGCCTTGAAAAACGCCAAGCTAAGTCATACGTAATCAAAAGCCCAGCGACAAAGGATCGTCAAAACAGTACGCAAGCGATGATCAACATTTAGCCATTACACAACCCCGGCGGCTCGGGTACTTATGACATTGAGCCGCCAGCCAGCGAACTAACATCGATTCGCGCGTCCCTGCGCCTTCTAAAAAAAGGTGCGCCGCCCACGTCGCGCCCATCGAGTGCACAGAAGAGAGTGAGAGGGCACATGCCCTATCCTCCGCGATAGCATCACACAGATGCGCGCGCGTAGAACGCCGCCGCCGACGATCTCCCGTGCAACTGATGGTACTTCCAAGTGTCATCGCCAGGCTCTCTCTCCGCTTCTTTACGCGAGCCCGAGCCCCGCGTGTGCGTGGCCGCGAGCCGCTTCCATGTGAGCTCGCCGACAATGCACGTGTCCTCGATGTACAGGGTGACGAATAGTACGCAGAGTCGCAAAAACCCTCTCCGACTTCCTTGCCCTTCCGTCTTTTTTAACGGCCTCCTCCTTCCCGGCGGATTGGCTAATCGTTCTCCGTTTCTTGCTCTCGGAGCGATGGAAAACATCGAGAGCTGAGCGCGCTTCGTTACCGTTGGCGTTTCACTTTTGTTTTTTTAATGGGAGCGTCAATTTTTAACTTTTATCGCGATTCTGCAAAATGCAAAGACTCGAAAACCGTCGATAGTGGTTACTCAATCGAAGTGGAACTAGCCAACTCAAATTTGAATAATCACCGATCGCCTCCGAGTTGTAAAAACTTGGACAAGATACAACCGACCGAAGAAAGCATTGCCGATACGATTCCGCAGAAAAATTCGCCGAAGATCATTAACGTGCAGACAGGTAGGAAGTGCGATTCGCGTAAAAAGTGAAAAAAAAAAGCGGCAGAGGGTATTTTTTTATTTTAAAAACATTGCCTTCGGCAATAGGTTTGATTAGTTTACACGGCTTCCCATTTGTCACCGTGTATATGTGCGCTCGCGTCCGCGGCACACACGTGCCAGATGACGAAGGGAGAGAGAGATAGAGAGAGAGAGGAAATCGCGCACAGGAGGATGCAGTGCAGGATGCACGAGTGCAGAGGAGGATCGCGAGCCATCACGTGCCCTCGCATGGAATCCTGAAAACGTGCGTAATGTCGTGCCGGCGAGCGAGCTCCGGGATCTATACGTCAAAGCCAAAGCTTGCCGGACGCGCCGCAAAAGACGTCTATTATTAATAACAATGAGCCTTTTGCCAAGCCGGGATCGAGTGCGCTCGCGGAACGCTCGGTGCAGCGGCCGTGGTCTTGTGCGTTACGCCGAGTGCGTCGTTCAAGTGCGACCTTATTTTTTGTTAATTTGGATAGACTTGGAAAGTGGTGAGACACTATTTTACAATGAATGGCATTTTACGAATTAATGAATTACGTTCCGAATGGGCTGATTTCTTTTATTGCATTACTCGAACGATTTCAAGGTAGTTCTCATTTCGTTGTGTTTATGTTTCATTTGAAATCGTGTCAATCATTTCAAAAATAAGATGTACGCGATAGAAGAGGAATTCAACTGATAGAATCAAATTTAGATAGCGCATTGCAATATTTTTAAATATTTAATTTCTTAACTAAATAAATAATGAACTGCGTATTTAAATCGTTTATGTAAACATCAGACAAGGAACTCTAGTTGATAGAGATAATAATCCATAGTTTTGCAGGGAATATAGATAAGCTAATTAGCACCATTGGAAACCTAAATACACGCCTTCGAAAACAAAAGACATTATGAAAGGTGTCAAGCAAACACCTACGGCCGTAATGAAACGGTTGATTGAAATTTGATGGCAATAATGAAACACTGCTTGCATTAAATTTTTAATAACAAAAAATTATCTGATTAAAATAACAGAAACGTTATCCGTTAAAATGTTCAGAATTTACCAGACGATCTAAAAAGCCAACGGTAAATTTCTACTCAGCAAAGCTGTTTACGGGCAACGCTGTCATACCCCATCGAGGTTGAAGTTCGCGGAAAACGCAGCCGCGCGAAATAATCAATCCGCCGACAAGGTTATTAAACTTTCATTAAACGTAGACTAAATTGCAGTCAAAAATATCGATCTGCTCTCCTTCTCGAGTCTCCGCGTCTCCGCCTCCACGGAGCTTCCATCCTTCTGCTGCGAGTCCAAACCCCTTCCCCCCCCTCCCCCATATTTGCACCCTACGTCCAACCCCCACTCACTTCGTGCACAACGTGTAGGTAGTCTACGCGCTGAAATAAGGATTACCTTACCCCGACTTGATGGAATTAAGGACTTGCGTCGATAAGGAATTAGATTTTTACATCGGACTGTAAGATAATTGTAAATGTTTTGGAGGCAATTGAAACCAGTGTCATTTATTTTACAGTTTCGTGCATTATTTGTTACAGTTTAAATTAAATGGATTGCAATCAATCGACGACAAAAAATAAATGTGAAAAGGTGTTTTTGTTAAGAATTACATCATTGTATAAATTTATTTGAATCAAGTTTTTTTTATCTTATCTTTAGAATCTTATAATTTTCTATGAATTTGAAAGAACTCTTGAGAAACTCGATCTTTAAATTCTCACGTTATTTAATTTTTTATTGATAAGTATAAATTGGTAATAGTTAATCCTTTCATATAATTATTAATCTTTTTAATTAAGGAGGAGCTTAAGTCTTAGAGAGCTAGAAAATATGTTATTTCAAATAAATAAATAATCTTTTTGTATACGATTTTCTTCTTTTTTCGTCTATTTTTAATTTTTTCCTAATCCGAAAAGATATAGAACTGATTTTAAATTTCTGTATTGCAGATAATTCAATGTAATTCAAATTCAACTATGATATTATATTCTTTTTTTCGAAATTTCAAAAATTTCAAAAGAGTACCTGATATTGAAATTAAATATATCTTTAAAAAAACTCGGGAATGTAAATTTATGTGATTCGATTATTTAACTTATTGATCGTTATGTCGACAGATATTTCCATAAGTAATAATAGATTCGCAACAAGTTAAGCTACTGAAAAGGCTATTTTGACATTTTTATTATTGTGAGATTGTTGAGATATTAATGGACACAAGAATTTAGATACTTCTAAGCTTTTATATCTTATCTTACAAGTGCCTTTAATATTGTCATGAATTTTTCTCTGAAAAGGCTGCATGCGACAATTACCAGCTCGATATCAGAGCGTCGATAAAAATCTACAAGTTCACAAAATTTCAGAAAGCAAATAAGCTTCTCTCGCAGGCTGAAAAAGAGACAAAAAAAAGATAAGAGCTCTTTTTTATACAGAAGACCAACAGATGAAAGAAGAGCCGCGCACATAAGATCCTCGAGGCGAGAATAAGCGTCCGCGTAAAAAAAAGCGCGTCGCCCGGTAATACAATCGCATGCAAGTCCGCGACGCTTAATTGCGCGGGGGGGGGGAACGAGCTCGGGCGGCAGAATCTACTTTGCATGTTAGGCTTTTACGGGCGAGCGAGTGGCAGGAAAGACGGAGAGAAAGATGGGCAGAATTAGCAGCCAGTCGTCATCGTCGTCTCCGAACCCGTTCCTCGTCTCCGACTGGCGCGCACTAATACAGAGAGAGAGAGAGGGAGAGAGCCGGACCCTTTTCTTCTCGGTCGTTCCCTTTGCAGGCGATCTCCACCCTTACGTATCCCTCGGAGGTCGGTGCGTACGGCGGACCTCTATAAATTCCCTCAGGATTTTTCTTTCCTCCACTTGCCTTAATTAAAGCCGTCCCTTACGACCCCTTACGACTGGCCGGGAGAGCTCCACCCTCGCCTCTATAGGTCCTTTTCTCCGTCTCCCTTCCGGCCCGAGCCCATCCAGGGTTATTCCTTCTCGTCGAGAAATTCGCTTCCCCGCGCTGCCTTTCGTCTCTGTGTGCGATGCAAGGGTTCGCGAGCGCCGAGGACCGAGAGCTTTTCTCGCTTTCCCCATCTCCGCCTGTCTCCGCGAGTGCCCGGGATGTCTTTCTTTTCCTTCAACGCAAGCGCGCGATTGACGCCGTTAGGGAGACAATTAAAGTAATGCCTCTCGCTTAATCTTGCAAAATGAATCCGTAGCTGAAGCGGGAAAATAGCTCCTTTAAATATTCGAATTATTTCAGTCGTTTGCTACTGCTATTGAAACGTGCAAAAATAATTTTACTAAAGCCTCTGTAATTAAAAAAGTTTTGTTGGCGTTGTTTTTTTTTTTTTTTTTTTAATGTTTTCAGACGAAGAGCGAAAAATTTCGTCTCATTCACTTATTTCGTTCTCTTGGCCTATATTTCGTCGACTTCTTTTGTTCCCGGCGGCAATGCTAGATTTTAATTGCATGCCAAATTAATATTCGTCGTTTAATTAGAAACGGCCACTCTTGGTTCTCATTGTGCCCGTAATGAAAGCCGAACGGTCAAATAACTATCGAGATCGAAAGTTGGCCGAATCGAACAATAAATGTACATCATTTAAAGGCGCGAAGTGATTTAATTTAGCGCCCCCCCATAACGTTGATTTATTTAATAAATTTTCAATTCGCCGCGTTGTCATTTAAACAACTAATAGTGAGTTAAGATAATTAGTGGCTTGCTTTCGAAATAATGAACACACACGCAAAGCACGGCTCGGCGCCCCGCTCCCCGGCTGCCGGCCGGGGATCGGGAGTCTCATGCAATAATTAATTGGAAACACAGTAGAATGTTATTGCGCGCGCGATCGTGTAGCCCCGGCGACGGTCAACATATAGGTGTCTCAATCAAACTAAAATTGCCGGGATATCATGATCGCTATAATGGACAGCAGTGAGTGCAAACATTTATTTGCCAGTTTTAAAAAAACGACACCGTGTCGTACACCCGCCCGGCGACCCGGCCCACATTTCAGCCCTTACTAACTCTCTCTCCCCGGCCTGACTTTTTCGACCGTTCGATCGTCGGGACATTACGCTAATCAAATCGCTCGCGCGGCCTGCTTTTTTTATTTGCTGATCATTATTTTATCAGGCGGATTAATGCGGCGGCAGCTCTTTTGGCTCGGCTCATTATCTTTTTTATCGAGTCACAAAATCGGCGGAAAAACTAAATTTGAAAATTCATACAGTTTTTTTTTGGCAATACGGGGCGAATAAAGATTGTATCCATCATTTACGTTTCATAACAAATGGATACTTATGGAATTAAATTATTCAAATGAAAAAATTATAGAGAGAGAGAGAGAGATAACTCTGCGCACAATAGGTTTTTTCCGAGGGATTATTACTTTAATAAAGTTTGCTTTGCAAATGCAGACATCATAGTTTTTATTAAAATATCGATATTCAGATTAATACGATTCTGCTGATAAATTATTGTTTAGTACAGAAATGAAATTTTGTTCGCTCGACGACTTCAAATTCAATTTTAATGTTTTGGCAGTAAAGTTTTGATATAGAACAATTAATAAGAATTAGCATTATTTAAATGAATCCGCTATCATAGAATTTCAAAACCTTCATTACTTTGGCGAGCGAATCAATAATTTCCAGTCTTAACAGCGCCAGCGAACTGCCGACCGATAAAAGGTCCGAGGAAAGCAAAGGAACAAAAATCCTCGGGCAGCGGCAAAGAGCGACCCAGAAAACTTGATAATTGCAAAAGTAGCGCCTAGGAAGCCCCTTTTCCAGCTTTTCCCAGCAAAAGTATTTTAATTCACGCCGCGATTGAATCCAGCTCCCGCAGCCGCGCTGAACTCGCGACAGTGGCGCGGCAGCGGGCAACACTTGTCCCGAATAAATTGTAACGCGCCGGAGTAGCAGCTAGAGGCGGAAACAAGGAGAAGCTCGGAGAAAAAGCTCGCTCGGGAACAAAGAAAGAAGCGCCCGGCTCGGCGTCGCAGTTGCGTCGCGACGGGCGAGACCGGGAGCGGAAACTTTCGCATACGAGAGCAGCGCCTGGCTCTTCGACACCGGGCACCGCAGCATCGCGGTTTTCCACCGAGATAGAGCATCTATATATGGGTACGGTGCGCCGGCCGCGATAAGAGCCGGAAGGGAGGGCAGTTTCAAAAGTTCTCGGGCGCAAAAACGCCGCGCTTTTCGCAATTTTCTTGGCGTCAGCCTGTCCCGCTACGACGCCGGAGATAGGAGCAGCTCGCAAATATGCGCGAGAGGGAAGAGCGAGGCTGGCTGCTCTTACCAGGTGGACGGACAATTGAGGGGGGGGGGGGGGGCAGGGAGGCTTTGCAGGGATAGCCGTTGACTTTCTACATGTCTATTCTGTCTAGCTCCGTGTTTGACTACGACACGGAGCTCAAGGCTGGATTTTGGGAAAATGGTCAGCTCGGCACCGCACGGGTTTGCTGGCTTTTCTTAAACCGGCGTTAGTTAGCATTGACGGGAATGCATTCGGACTTGTTAATTCGTTTCGCTTGCGGAGCGAAATTGTTATTAAAGAGAGGTAAATCAATTTATTCAGGCAGGTTGCGAGTTAATTAATGGTCTTTATGTTAATTCAATAAATTACACTTGTTTGCGATTCAATGTATGTAAAATAAGATTTTACAAATTATTATTTATAAGACGTAAAACATGTTAGCACATCTTTTTGATTAAATTCGTTAAGAGGAGTATTCTCAGTGAATTTGATCGATATTAGGAAAGATACTACATTAGGGCTTTCGATTGGATGTTTGCTTGCATGTTTGAGGTGCAATATAGATCGCTAACATTATTAATGCATTTAGCAAAGTAGTTTACTTACAGTTACAGGTATATCAACTTGGTACATTATAACGCTCTTATCGTAGGCTACATAGTAGGATGAATTCGAAAGCAAACAATTCGATTGCAATGTCCATACCGGAAAGATGCAACTGACATAATGTACAGAATAATCAAGCTGGATTTGCCTAGAATTAGAAAATGTCTATAAAATAGAAACGATGTTTTCAACCTATCATCCTACGGCATTACGTGACATTAAAGCTTTATTTTATGTTTATCGAAAGAAATCGGTATGATCCGTATTGAAAAATCTTTAAAAGATACGCAGCAGCAGTCGCTCATCGGCTGAACATCTTAGGCTAAGTGAATCCTTTGATCTAATAATTGCGAATCCATGTAGTCGTAAGATTACTAATGGGATGCGCAATGGTACGCTCAATACTATCGTTTAGATTTACATATTGATTGTGATGATTAGGCGCGGTCTATTTCAGCTTATTACAAATGAATAAAATTAATTCTTTCGTTTTTGAAAAAGTAATATTAAAAAAAGTAAATTCTACGTTATATGAAAACTAAAAATTCAATTAATTACAATTAATTTAGTTTATTTTCTAACGGGCACATAAATAAAAAAATAGTATGCATCGCGAATTTAGCAGTATATTTATAATAAGCATAATTGTCATTATTTTTTTTTTATAATTACATAATACACTTACACTTTTATCAAAATTTGAGATGATAAAGCATGATTAAAATATTGATAGTTATCAATTATTTCTATTATGATAATAATTAAGGAATTTTCGTCTATCTTATCAAATATTTCTTATAATTTTACTGATGATTGACTTTTCATCTAAAACATTAAAAAAATCTTTTTCAGCCGTTCCATCGTTTCAATCTTCGTCTCTTCTATTATTCAAAACTTTTTAAAAAAACGATGATGTCTAATATTTTCGTCTCCGGCATCAACATCCTCCCAGCGAAAGCAAAAATTCAGCCATACTGTATTTCAACAATTATACTTAATTGTTGCCTCTCCCCGCAAATTTTCATAATTTCCCTCACAATTCAAATATCTAACATTAAACAATCCTTTTTAGTCCTTCCGCCGTTTAAATATCCATCTCTTCCGCGGCCGAAATTTCTTTTCGCAATCGATGACGCAGCGTCATCGTCCTCCGAGCGACAGCAAAGCCAGAGAGGTCCGCGCAGCTAGGCGAGCTCGCCGCGCGTCCCCGCGCGTCCCTAGAAACTCATGATCCGCAGGCCTAGACAACGCGACCTCGGGCGAGATGTGGGAAAACAGCGTCGGCTCGGGCGTCCTACTTGGCCCGGCTGCAAATTCGCCCCCCTAAGTAAGAGCGAGCGAGAGGCCGGGCTCGCGAAGGAGAGGGAGAGAGAGGAGGCCGGATATGGAAGCGGTGGTGAACGAGCGCTCGGGCGTTCGTTCGTGCTCGGGAGCTTTTGCCGGTGCTCGTTCCTAACACTGGAACGAGTCGAACTCGTCCGTAACGGCGTCGGGCCTTCGGCGTGTATGCACGCGCGGAGAGCGGGGCTAGTTCCAGTGCAGCGCTCGCGCGAGACCCGCTGGTGGTAGTGAGGGTAGGGGGAGGGGGCGGAAAACCCGTAGGAAAGAGCGAGAGCGAGCGAGCGAGCGCGCGCGCGCGCGTGTCTATCCCACTCTCGGCTCTCGAGCGCATCGACCGAGAGGCTGTGTTTTTGCGGGTGTGGCTTAGCGCTGCGTTTCTATCTCGCCTCTCTCTCTCTCTCCCTCGGCGGAGCGGAATTTTCGCCCTCTTCGTCGCTCGCGCTCGATTTTATGCCCCGTCCGCCTCCCTCCCCCCGGGGAGGCTTCGCCGCGCTCTCTTTCTAGCGCGTGTCTCGAAAGTGTGGGTGCGCGTTCCTGTGTTTGCGCGTGTGCTTTCGAGCCGGCACCTTCGCTCTCCCGGTCGCCGCCGCCGCCGCCGCCGCTGCTGCAGATATATGCAGCGAGGAGGGAGAGGGAGAGGAGGGGGACCGAAACTAGCGGGCTTCTGATAATATTTCGTTATCAATACAACGACGTGCGCGTGCATATAATGTCGCCGCGGGAGGCAAAAGAGAGGGACGATTAGACGCGCGGGGCGCATCGTCCTTTTAAAAATAGAATTTCGATATCGATTTGGAAGCTTTAAACCGCGAGAGAGAGCGGCGAAGGGCTTTCTTTCTTAATTTGCCGCGATTCCTTGCCCCGGCGCCCGCGGCTTTTTATACACCCCGCCGTCGAAGAGCCATCGGCTAGACGGGGAGATCATTAGTTCGGGGATTTTATAAATAAGCGCGCCAGGGTGAAAGACCCAGACGGAAGAGCACGTGCGCTTTATTATTATACTTTGTGCGATGCGGCTTCCCGAGCTTTTGGCCTTATTATGTATTCCCGATCAATGGCCAGTCCTTTTATCGGTACGTGTGCAATTTCGGCGAGCGCTCGAGAGATCGATAAGATTCAACGATTGAATTAACCTTCAAGAGCTGAATGCTACCTTTGAGACCGTGAAAAAATTCATATTTTATCCTGAGTGTCGAGATCGAAGAATGAAATCTTAGAAGGGATTAATCGTCTGGAGTAATTAATCATTCGATATTTTCAAATTTTAATATTTTCAAGGGGTAAATGGCTGTTTAAAACAAAAAGCAGCACTGAATCATCAAAGATACACTGCACTTCTATATTTGAATAAGTTCTATATTTGAATAAGTCTGGATTGAAACCCCTGACGTATTCCTAAATCTCAAATCATTAGCCAATCACCGATTGGCATCGACATTCATTGACGTATATTTTTCAAGATCAGCTCGGCGCAACACGTGATTACGAAGCTTTATTTACTTACATTTGATAACTCTCAATAAATATGCCTAGGTGAGCGCAATTCTTAAAAAATAAATAATTTATATATTCGCTTAGCGATAAAATGTAATTCCTTAAGAATTTTCTAGTCTTATCAAATAATTTCACAATTAATCTGAATCAAACTCATCTTGTTTTTAAATTTATGTTATCTCGTATCCGATAAAAAACGGTAAAAATAACGGCGCAAATGTGATATAAAAAGTATGCCTCGTACATGCGCTAAATGGATGTGTTTTTTTAATTATAAGATAGAAAAACATATTATCAAAAAAATGTTAAATCAAATTCTAACTTAAAAATTTCAAGTGCCTCCGCAGTGACGATCAAATTGCAGATAAACTGCATTTATCTGCATTGGAATTAGCTATAGCTAAATATAACCGAAGATATAAATAATCCTTGGAATAAAGATAATAAAATAATTTCGACTCTCATTCGCCAGGTTGTCGCCCCCTCAACTTTCCGCTCTTATCAATACCGCAGATTGCCGTGAGATTATACAATTATGTAGATTGTATCTCGAACGAGTACGTAATGGAAAGAAGCTGCAATTGCCGGGCCCCTGAACGTCCGAGCTCTATCGTTCGGCCGCTCGCGAGATTTATCGTCCTAATACTTATTGAAACTGAAAAGGTAATCTGCGTGAGTGGCCGTCGGCAGCCTAACTCGCGCCCGCTTCCGGCCATCGGTTCGACGTGCTTTTTTGTAAACACCGGAGAGAAAGAGAGAGAGAGAGAGAGTTGCGCTCATGCGCGGGATACGTATACGGCAACAGCTGTTGGCTTCTTTTTTGCTCTGCGCGCGTAAACTCGCCTTTGAATCTCCGATGTTCCGTTATATCGCCCACCGGCTGTCCCTTCCTTTCCAGTACTCTTTTTCTCATCGATTTCGAAGCGCGGAGCCAGTCCGTTTGGAGGTCCCGATGTTTTGCTTATCAATCGATGCCCTCTTTCACTTTTCTCTTTATCCTTGTATCGGATTGTAAATCGCCGATGTGTCAAGTGCGCGAGCTAGTTTAGATTTTTATCTTGCCTTTCGACATCTGATTTCGCATTTGATGTATTTTTATATCGCATACATTGACGCGGCGGTTAAAGAATTCAACAGCCGAGATCGTTGCTCGTTTTATCGAGTGGAATCTTTGCGAAAGTCGTACGATCCGCAGCGTTGCGAGGACTCCTTGCAGAATAAGGAAACTTTGCGAAGGCGATCAATATCTTTGCATACTGTGATGTTCTTGAGATCTTCATCGACTCTTTTTTTATCAATATTTTAAATACGTAAAAATAAACCGCATTTTATATCTAATATACATATTTAAGGTCATTAGAGATTCTGCATTATGCACATAATAATATAAGAAAAAATAAATTGCAACGTCTCCCCGTATAAAAAGTAGACTTTAAATGTTTAATAAACACGAATTTCCTTCCTTCCATAAAGCGGAAAAACCTAATTACTATTACAAAAATACACACATAATTTTATTTTAAGACCGGGTCGCAATTAAAGCGCCATCGATTTCTCGAACAATATAAATTCCGCCATCAACGTCGCCCGTAACACGAGCAAATAATAAATAATCTAGATAAAGCGAAAGACGTTAAAATAATATTTAACGTATATATTTTGCCGAGGTCTGCCCGCTCTACACACCGGCGTAATTGCAAAATAATTAATACCGGGCCGCCGTCGAGCCCGGCAGGTCTCTCTCGGTTCCGAACCGCGCCTTCCGAGGCGGACGATTTACGCCGGAGTCGGCTAATTAGAAGAAAAAAAGCGCCGGCCAGCACTCAGTAGAGCAAACATAATTAGAAGGCGGCCGCGAGCAGAGACGAAGAAAAGGGGTTTATTCCGACTGTGTTTGACGACACACGATACGGCCTGCCCTTTTGATCGCGCGCGAGACGCCCCGGGAGACGGGCGAGAGAGAGCGGCCGAAGCCACCGGCGAGCGGTCATCGCTAATGGCGGCGATAAAAACACTGTTTGCGCCAAGCGGCGAGCCGCCGACGACAAGGCTAGAAACGCGATACGATTATTCATACTTACGAACGTTAGGAGACGCTCGCCGCCTCGGTGTTTGCTCTGCTTAATGGAAGGGGTTCTTAATTTCTATTTTCTTATTCACGAGCTGTTTATCGGCCCGCCGCGGGTTTATATTCCCTGGGAGTAAAGCTTTTTATAGCGGAAATTTTCCGGTTTATGCAGGAGATTATCATTCGCCGCGATACCGCCGGGCACATATCAATTGCCTCCACCGTGCGAAGATAATTAGGAAAAATTCGCTGAAATTCGAGCGGCTCCTGGAAATTGTTCATTACCCTTCGAAGAAACGATCGTTCAACCGAGATTGGCGAGTGCCTGTCGAACTCTCATTCGTTATTTATTAATTGTCGAAACGAATTGCTAAGAAATTTTGCGTTTTCGGCGAATTATCCGCAACATACTTGGCAAATACACCGTTGAATACACCGCGTTCCTTTTTTACTTTTATTACTCCTCGACACTAACAGTAATTACTTATAAAGTGAAAATAGTTTGAGGAAAAGGGAGACGAGCACGCGGGCGAGCCCGACCAAAAACTACAAGCGGCGCGCATAATGAACGTTCATTAAAATTCATTAAAATTCAGCGCTCTATTTTCTTATTGAAAATCCCTTACTTCTCGGTTGCATATTAAACGTTTACAAACTTCTAGCTCGTTCCGGACGGCAGGGGCCGGCCCGGCCGCGTTCTCCCGTCGAGCCATTATCATACAAAAGCTCAATTAATTCCCAAAAACCGACATACGGACGCGGGGGCTTTAAAATCGACAGGCAAAAAGTTTGCAGTCGCCGCGCGGCTTCGTCGGTTAAAGCGAAACTATTTTACCGGTGCGTCGGGCGACGGCGACTCGTTCTCTCTATCTCTCTCTTGCATGTATAACGAAAGCCCAGGCGGCAGCGTCGCGCGGTGTGTGTTCGCCCGGTATAATCGAGTTTCCGAACACACTCGCTTTAAATTTTCGCGCTCCAAACGATCGGCGCCGGGGGCGCGGGGTGCTTCGGAGGAGCCGCCAGTTCGCGACAACTATCCGCGCATATTCACGTGGCCGTTCGGTCGAGCAATCGAGCACCTATTAGGAAACTATTACGGGGAGAGGGGAGCGGGCCCGGCTATCGACGGATCGATAGATATAATAGTCGTTTCATCAGCTGTTGCTCGACCGGCCGCACGCGGCGCGCAATCGGTTATCTCGCTCTGGCTCTCTGTAGTCTGTGTAGGCGAGCGTGTATACACAAGCGAGGATCCCCCTTAAATCGCTCGAACAAGCGAACGCCGCCGCCGCCGTGGTGATGATGATTTAGCTCTCTCTCGCTCTCTCTGGCGCAAGCGCTAAGTTCTTATATATCGCGGGGCTAAACGTGAGTAACAGCTCGGCGCGACGCCGCCCGGGAGCCGAGCGAATGTCACGCGTTCGCTCGAATTTGCGATGATTTCGGTTCTCGGGCATTCGCGGCTCGCGGCCCGTTTTATATGTTTAATTGGCGAAAAAGAGAGGGTATTAATGGATAATTGTCGAGTAAATCGAGGCGCGATGCGTTTTGTTTACTTTTTGGCCTGCGGGATAAAGCGCATGAATGACGCGCCAATGTTGCGTGTGCACATCGCTCGTTATTCAATGGGAGTTTTGTTACTTAGTTGTTGCAATCAATGAGCGGCAGTATTTAATCCTTTCATCGAGAGCGAGAGAGAGA
>JAWWEM010000044.1:8349783-8376303 GCA_035582935.1 Ormyrus thymus | reverse complement strand
ACGCACACAGGGACGCGCGCGAGCATAAACTGTTGATAAACGGAGAGCGGCGGCGGCGGCGGAGGTGAGATTAAATTTCTAACCGAGGGCCCGAGGAAGCGGGCAGGGCGTCGTCGAGCACATAGGCATTTTTCTTAGCTCGAAACACCGGGGAGAAAGGACTACATACCTAAATTAATATCCACCCTTCCTGGCCCGACGTCGTTCGCTCGCGTATACACATTCGCGTCGAGGAATAACTTCGGCGCGCGGGAAGGGAATTTGCGCGCGCGGAGACGAGCGAGACCCGGTAAAGGGGGTTGAGTGTAAGAGCGAGAGAAAGAGGGGCGAGAAGGGAGAGAGAGAGAGAGAGAGAGAGAGAGAGAGAGAGAGAGAGAGAGTTGGTTCGTACGCGCCATACGGGCTATTCGAGGCTCCGCTTTCAGATGCATATATACCTACGTATATCTATCTTGCTCTAGCGTTCTACGAACCCCCCGCAGGACTTCTAGCGGCCATTATTTAGCGCGCTTAGAACTCGCTTTGGGAGAAATGGTCGGCGCGTTTGCTATATAGTTCAGCGGCTAAGCGAGAAAACCCGCCGAATAGAAGCTTATTTTTATCTTGTTTTTTACAAAAACGAAGAGATTCGGCTAATCACTTGGATTTGTTGTATTTGAGATTATGTAGCTCCTAGGATATCAAAAATTATAGTAATTTTATTGTCTTTTGCTTTCAGCTGCTGGATAAAATTAATTTTTTTAATATGGAAATTGCAAATAATCTGGGATTAAGTCAATTATTAATTAACGCCTTTAATTATCGGAAAGGAATACTGCATTTATCAAGTAAAATGAATTTAATTTTTATTCTTATTTAATCTAATCCGCATCAGCTGATAAAATATTTTAAAGCTGATTTATTGAAAAAAGGTTGAATTACGATTATTAAACTACAATTTTGTTAAAGTTTGTAAAGATGACTTAATTGGTACTCTTAACACGTTGCCCTCGATTATTTATGAATAAAATAAGAAAAGAAGAAAACGAAAAAATATGAAACAATGATACTGACATTGTTTTTTAGGCTTCCATCATGAACATTAAATTTATAATTGCAAAGAGAATCATATACACAAAAATAAATGTTCCTAAAAATATGTATCTATAAGCTCAACGTTTGCAATATTTGTTGGAAAAAATAGCTTTCTAATCAACGATTGTCAAATAATTAATTTTGAAGTTTAATAAAGGGCAGAATTAATGTATCTCAAAGAGAGTGATTTACTCTGCAATAAACTCATACACGCGTTTCGTAGATTGCTTTCTACACATACGCATGTAAGTCCTACCACATCAAATTAACTTTTCTCTTCTCTTCTGAAAACAATTAGTGGCCCAAAAAATTCGGTTAAGAACTGAAAATTAGGCGAGCTAACAAGCTTTCCTGAAGCTTGCGTTTTCTTAATTTTAATGACACTATACAATGCTATATTATCAAATCTTATCCAAGCTGATTAATCTTTTGGAATTTGGTAAGATTTAAATTAATAGTTTCGAAAATTTTCAAACAATCTATTATGGTAACTGAATTAGGTTGATCTGTATTTATTTAGAATTAATTACTTAATAAAAAATTAATGAATTAATAATTATACTATAACGAACCGAATGCAACTAAAAGTAAAGTATTACAAATTTTAAAAAGGAAGCATCCAAATAACCGAACTGGTGTGATTCATATTTGTTTTGGATGAATGACTTGATAGAGATTTGTGAATTTCGTTGCTAAAAAGCAGAGTTAACCAAGCTTGGACATTTAAGTATTAGATATTCCCAGTCAGTGAAATTAGCGTAACTGCTATTCCGGGCAGAGTAACGATCAACTTTGTTCGAGATGACTCACGCTCCCGTAGAATCGGGCTTCAGGGGAGATATTAGAGTTTCGGCATCTCGAAATTCGAGATGGTTCTGTTCCTTCAAGCGCGACGCGCGGCAAGCCGTCGTCGTATTCGTCGACTGCCATATAATGCGGCCGGGTCAACCCTTTCGTGCGAAATTACGTCGACCCTCCGGGACACGCCGGACAGACGACTTCGTTATCATTACGAGCTGCAGTCGCCCGTAGCTTCGGCAAAATGTCACATTGCGCCCGGCTCTCTCACTCTCTCTCTCTCCCTCATCCCATTCAGCGACTGTATGCGATTTATGCATTTCGTGGAAACAGATAATAAGTTCAGATATTTGTTTCGCTTAGGACGCACTTGAAATACATGAAGCTCCGGTAATTTTGTTGCACGTAAAATCTCCAACGGCATAAAGCGTATATAATTAAAGTATTTGTGAAGCCGCGACTGTTCTCTCGATTATTTACAAATCGACATTCAATCCGTGACCAATAATTCGCTACATCGTTCGCGTAAAAAAGGAGATTGAAATAAAAACTTTGAAGTTAATTTTCGAGCAGACGGCGGCATAATTGTCTTTGAAAATTCAATAGAGAGCTTTGGCTTTAAATAGTGTGGATAGACTATTCGATGCAATTATTTTGATACCCGGCGAAAACTTTGTACAAAAGTTTTATTGAATCGCCCGAAATTTCGCTAATGAAATCAAGGTCAGATTAGTGAAAAAAAAACTCAGCTGTCCAGTAGTCACTCGAACCCATCTGTATAAAAAATCAGTAGCGGATAGTAGGAGTCTCTTCCTATCTCTCTCTTTCTCTTTTCTTTCCCTATCACGGAATTTTTTTTAATGCAGCTTCCATCGGAAAAATTAACGGCGCGGTGCGTTCAGTAGTCTCACATCAGTAAATTGCTGCCATTGATTAAAGCTTCGATCGTCTGAATTATAAATGGCTCGTCTGCACTTTAAAATAGAAACTATTTTTGAATTGACAAAGTGAATTTAAATTGTTCAGCAATTTTTTTTCTTACAGAATTTCTTCTTTTGAGCAAGACCTGCTTTTCTTTGAATTTCTATTCAATAAAAAAGAAATACCAGAGCATTTTTATACATTAGCGACTGATTTATTACAGCTGATCAATACAAATTTTGCTTAATATTTATTAAATAAACTTGTAAATGAAAAAGCGTCGTTTTAGATTTGCTTTGCAAGTACTGCTAAAAATAACCTTAAAAAGTTGTATTTAACTTTGTAAATGTGAATTCGAGTGAACTCTTTTTCGAGTTTGGCAAATTATGCAAAATAACTTCGGGATGCAAAGTTACTTCGAGTAACAAAGTTGGAAAATATCGCGCTCATGTATTCCAGGCGCCGAACTACAGCGAAGCGCATTATACTCGAAAATAACTCTCCTAAAACGTTACCCCCCCTCCCCCCCTCCCACCCCCTAATAAATTCATAATCTTCCGTCGGTTATAGCTCGCGCGCTTTACCTCCGTACTTTCTAAGCCGAGTGTACTCGTTCGTTGGACTTAGATTTAGGGGCTGCTAGTTGGAGGCAGTTCGCGGGGGTGGCAGGAGTAAAGGGGGGAGGGGGTCGGTCGAGTTGGTTAGTCGACGGCAGCAGCCGAGTTCAAGGGGAGAGAGAGAGAGAAAGAGGGTAGGAGGGGTTGGTTCACATTTACATAGCGTATACCCGACAGGACTAGATGACTAGGCGGACGCGCGCGCTCGCTTGCGGGGGGTGGAGGGGGGGTGAGGGACGGTCGGCTAAAGGAAGAGAAGAGGAAAGCCGGAACGCGAAGGGGGTGGCGCGGTAGTGAGTAAGAGAGAGAGAGAGAGAGAGAGAGTAGGGTGCCGGTATTAAGAGCAGGAAAGGGGTAGGTGGTGGCAATTCTGGCAACATGGCCGGTACGGATGCGAGGGGGGTGCGCGGAAAAGGTGATGAGGCGGGGTAAGGGGCGAAGTTGAATCGAGCCTGAGAATGTCGGTGTGGCTTTCCTATGCATTTTCATCTCATGGATATATTCGCGGCCACCCTCTCCCCCCTGCCCCCTGTCACGTATAACCTCTCCCTTGGCCGCTCCCTTGGCCCAGGCGTTTTCTATATCCACTTTGCTTAGACGACGGCGATTCTCGGGGCCTCGGGTTATTGGATTATTAAGGTCCGCTATTGGATTAAGCGCGATTTCAGTTCCGCGACTCATTTCGAAATTGTGTGCGCGCAGCCAAGCGGCACTGGTAGTAGTGGAGGAGACGGGTTCGGGCGGTCCGCGCTCTCAGGACCGCGGCTCTGATTGGTCGCGACGCTCGTCGAACTTTCGAGAAAATACCCGCTCCCATCGAGAGAGGAATAGTGCAATAGACGGGGAGGCAGAGGGAGGATGCGGTGGAGGAGGACCGGGGGGAACAACGTTAATGTATGGAGAACTAGAGAGTTAATGAATTTCGTACGACGGCTATTTCCGTAGCGATTGGAGATTTCAGGAGCACACCGGTACACATTGGCCGAAGAATTAAGGGAGGAGTTCTGCCGGCGCCGCTGCTGCCGCCGCTGCTGCCACCCGAGGATATGGAATATTCGCCTCCACTTTGAATTTTCGATAATTCCCAAGCACGTGCGAGCTCATCCGTTGTATTTAAAGATTCGGGATTATCTCTTCCTTCGATGAAGGGGAGGCTAAACGACCTAAAATATTTGCTCTCCTTTTGAATATATCGATGTGCCTCGGCGAAATTCCCTCGAATTAATTATGCATCTTTGATGGACTTTTTAATACCTTTTGCCGAGGGTGGCTGCATAGCTGCAGCGGCGAAAAATGTCAATGAAGAAAAGAACGTCGGAAAAAGGCAGGGAGCGCGCAACAAGTAATTTGCAGAAAACACGGGGAGAAAGAGTGAACGGGTCGTGACGCGGGGGTACAGTCCGTTATTCCACCCCCGAAAGAAGCGGGATAAAGGAGCCGGAGAAAATTGCTCCTCCGCACCGCTTTGTCACTCTTTCCCACCCTCTCTCTCTCTCCCCCTCGATTCCGCAACTTGTCTCGAAGAGCCGGACTTTTTGCTCTCGGCTAATCCTCGCGACTTTTAGCTCGGCGGTAACTCATCCGATCAAACCGTGCAAACTCGGTGGCCGAGTCGGCTTAGTCCTAATTTTAAGGGTAGAAATGAATGCCAAGCCTGCGTGCGCGCTAATTTAAGGCCAGCTGCCCCGCTCATTTGTTTTAACTGGCCGCGAGCGCGCGCCTGGCTGCATCCAGCGGAATCGGCGAAAAAGCGCTGCTCCACTGCTGCGTGTCGGCCCTCCAACCCCCCCTCGGCACGCATCGAATGAACTAGGCTGTAACGGCTGCCGCGGTTTTTACAAACTCATTTTGCGGAAAGAGTTTTGCCGTTTTTTCCCTTGTTTGCTTCGCGGATCGGATGTAGCGCGATGCGCGGCAAATAATCGAGAGAATAGGTAGATTATCTGCTGTGATCTATTAGTCTAATTATTTATTTGTCAGCGTGCTTTGGAAGTTTTCTGCTGTTCGCAGTCAGTTTCGCATTTTCATTATTTTACACTAATTTGACGCTGAAAAACATCGAATGTAAAATTTTTACATGTAATTTTAAGCATGCAGATAATTTTAATAAATGTCACCGTACGACTAAAACAAAAAGGTCCTTATTTCATTTTTTTTTTTTTTTTGTTTTAGAACAAAACGTTAAGTACCCTCTTTATTAAGAACTCCTTGCCCACTGAAGAAAAAGTGCAGCGGTAGGGGTTTTGAGGTAAGTTCCGCTCGATATCCTCGAGAACATTCAGAAAGAGGCCGGGATATCAGATGATCACGTAACCGCATATTGGTTTCGAGGTTTATCGAATCCTTCAATTCCTTCTTTTTACCCGGTCTCGTCGATAATCTGACGCCCACCCTCTTGGACGCCAGTTTTAAAGCTGCTCCGGCTTCGCGAATGTGCGCGCACCCACACACGCGCAGCGGCGCGTTTGCCTTAAAACCCTCGTTTTCCGGCTTCTCGCCTAGACGTTTTCATCGCGTTTCCTTTTTCCTACCGGCTCCGACATTTTTAATTTAGCCGTTTCTTTTTCCTTTTCCATGTGTTTCTGCTAATTTCTTCTGTAATACAAGAGAAACACTTTGCTCAAACTGATTTTAATTATTTTTTTTTTGTTTTGTTTTTTTTTATTTCAGTTCACTTTAGTTTTTTCATTTCTGGAAATATTTGTATTTTATATTAGTTCCCGGCGCTTGGGAAGTTCTTATAACTTCATACTTTAAATTTACATTTTATTTTTCCAGCGAGTTTATTGCAAAAACCGATGGTACTTATTTCTGTTTTTTTACGCGCAATTAATTTTAAAGGAGGGATAATGTCCATTAGTAATTTTCAATGAAATAGTATTATACAAATTTTTAGAATAGAGACTTCAAACGTGAATCTGCAGATCAATTTATAACATCCGTCATACAATATTCTACAAAAAATAATGAATTTTCGCTTTAATCCGGCTTCTAATTAATTATTTCGAAAGGATTCATTACAAGTTAGACCGACGTTTGTTATAGAGGCAGGAAATATTCATGGAGCCCGTAGAATGGTGAAATTCAATCGTTTTACGCGCCTACAAAGCAATACAGCTTCTCTCTGCGTAATCATCATTTTGTTTTCAGAAAATCTAAGTTAACGTGATATAAAATATCGTTTAATGTAAATTAATTGACCGGGTGTTAACGTAATAATATCACAGCTTCTAATGTTCAACGAAAAATTCTGCCGCGAATTTAAATATTTTACGAACCCGCACAGATCCGAATAAATTTCGCGATCTTCACGTTCGTCGAAGAAGCACAAAACTGAGCACTGAGACCTCGATCGCGGAACGCCTCGCCGCACTGCCCGAGACGTCGCGCGCCACAACTGATCCTCTCTCCGTCCAGATCCGACGATCTGCCTCCGAGCCGTTTCCGGGGGGGGTCCGATCTAAATATGAAAAGAGAGCGAGCGGCAGCATCCAAACCAGAATGACGGCTGGGGGTCCAGACCAGGTGGGGTCCCACCGGTCATTCCGGCGCAGCGTATCTCCTCGGCGGACAAAGGCGTCGCGAATAAAACCAGAGAGAAAAAACGAACTAGCCCGGAATTAGCATTTTTCGCGAACGGACTTCGCGGTGGTCCGAAATCCATCTTGGAGGGTCGTCGGCGCCGCGACTGGTCACGCAGGAAATACCGCTTCGCGCTGGACCGGAATGCGCGCCGGCAGCGTATAGCCCCCCTCGAGCGTTTTTAATGGGGTGATCTTCCAAGTCTCGTCTCCGTTACTCGCGGTTCGTTAAGCGAGAGAAAACGGTTTCGGAGGTGAGCAGGAAATGAAAAGGAATTTTCTAGGACAATCGCTTGAAAGAGGCTGTTGTTTCGGGAGGACGGACTTGCGGACGAGCATCGCGTTGCTGCCGCGTCGTTTCAGACGTGCTGTATTGCGTTACAACTGTGCATACATTAAATTATTTATAATAAATTTACATGGATAATGTGCTTCGAGAGAATTACATTTTAAATGCAGTTACATTGTAAATACCTAATTATTGGGTACACCATGAATATGCAGCTGTTTATACTTAAACCGCTTAACATATATGCTTCACTTTTTAAAGTTGCAAGTTACTGTTTATAATATGTACTTGCATGCTTGGGTAAATAATTAATTATGTGACAATATTAAAACAATATTATTAAAAGAATGCGCATTTTTCGATCTTACATATCATTATTGAACAAATTTTTAATTTAATACAAACTAAAATTAAATTAAAACTATTTTATTAGACAAGCCAAAAAGAAAGAAAAGAAATGATCACGACATAAAATTGTCCACCGTACTTGCTTCCGCGCGTAAACAGCTCGCTTAGCGGCAGATAAACCATCGGCCATCGTCCAAGAAAACGACGACATAAAGAGCCTCTTTGTTTGCACTTGGCACATCGAAAAAGCAGCTTGTAGAACGAGGTCGTTCAAAGGCTCGATCGGCGAGCAGCGCTGCATCGCCGGAGATAAAGAAGTGCAGCGGCGCAGGTACTTCCCACCCTCAATAGTAAAAGCGGTTATCGGTCGCTGCTCCCTCTTCCCCCCTCCCGCCGCAAATGGTTAATAAAGCCGAGGGAGGGAAGGCGGAGAAAAAGATAGGGATAGAGCGGATCGTCCCATAAGACACACATGGGAGAGGGCGGTTAAGGACGGCGTTAATGATGCCCGCATGCCGGCGGGGCTCCCAGGGGGTGGAAAATAAATGGCGGCTCGCCCATCGCCAAGGTATGTACAGTCCCGCCGAGGAAAAAGAGACTCCCCGCGTGTATTCCTGAAGGGACGGAATGGAGAGCGTTTTTGTGTCTTCTCCCGCGGCCTCTCTCCTCTCGCTCTGCTCGATTTTTCACCTAACTGTTTTTCTTCTTATCTGCGCTGAAAGAAGAGGGTCGACCTCGTCCTTTTGCAGTGCAGTCGCGCTCCGAGTTCCTTTTCGTTTTTCTCCCTGAAAGGCAAAATAGATTTTAGAATTTAATTTGTTTAAATAAGAAAAAAATGTCGATAATAATTTCTTATTGAATAATTTCTGTTTTTTTTTTCTTCTTTGTTTACTTTTCATACCAGTATTCTATATGTATTAGCTGTTTTCAGCGGAAAATAATTAAAACAGATATTTTACACGAATATTTGCTATCGGTTTTTTTTGTTCTACGACCTTGTTTGAATGAATAACACATCACATTCGAGCTGTTACTGTTTCCAAAAAAAAAAGAAAACAACAAAGTTTTGGTCTTTTTTCAATTAATAATAATGTTTAGAATTTATTTAACCATAAAATACTGCATAAGTATTCCTACGGAGGCAAACAGTATTACCTGTTACATAGGCCTGGTAACTTACATTGCACATTACATGTTTTACAAAACATCTGCTTCACTTTGAAAATTAGATTGAATTTGCAGAAAAGAACCTCACTATTATGCTGATAAGGAAGAAAATCTGCGACGCCCCTCTATTTATGAAAAGTACAAAGTTTGCTTATCCATGAACGGGAACAAAAAGCAAATGGTAAAAACAAATCTCTTTATCGTGCTTGCAATAAAACGAAACGAGCACGATGTTGACCCTGGCCATATTCGCAGGCGGCTCGGAAGCTACATAAAATACACCCTTAACAAAACTATTTCGGAGCGCATACCAAATCAGGAAACAAGGACCAATCCGTCCGTGTCAAAACCGCAAATCGCCCTACCGAAAACGGCGAGTCCCGCGCAGCCATCCGTCTATCCATCGCTCGGATTCGAACGCCGGCCAGCAGGCGCTTCTTTCAGCGAAATCTTGACTCGCGGAAATTTCAGTCCCGGCAAAAACTCTCGCTAATTAACAACTAAGCCCTCGGCGCTATACACCACCGGCCGCCCCGTTAATTCCCTCGGCTGGGCTCGTATAATTATGCATTTAGGAGATTCGGAAAATTGAACATTTCTGCTTGCCGGAGAGAGCTGCTGCTGCAGTTGCACGCAGAGCTATTTCTCTCGTAACGAGAACGAGAGAGAGGAGAGGGGAGGGGGGGCATCGTTCCTAGTTTCGAGCGAGCGGCTAACAACTCTGCACGCTCCGAAACGAACGAACGAAGCGAACGCACGTCCGAGAGAATAACCGCTGCTGCTGCTGCCGCTGTTGCCGGTCCGCGAGACTTCGAATTTATGTTGATTCGCGTTAAATTACTTTGTTCCTACGGAGCGGCCGGCGAGACGTTTTTATAAGCGTTTTTATTCCGAGTTCTGATGAAACTTGCTTTTGTGTGCGCCCATCAAATTGAGCCCGCTGCTTTTACTTATTCAAGGGGGATTCGTCCATCGCTCGTGATTAGTCGCGGCGTGTTTTTGTACTAGACTGTTTAGTATTTCTATACTCGTTTGTTGATGCGAATTCAATGAGCTCCGCTGCGGGATGGGAGATAGGTTATTACTTGATTTCAATGGAGACTTGCTATGAAAAGCTGCCGTTCAATTATTCAATTATGCCTTTCGAGTACTAAAAGGCGTGCATATCGTAATGAAGCTTAAGATATTATTAAAAACTGCTTTAAAAAGCCCGACTTCCGCGGAACAAACTAATTTCTTCGTTATTCCTAATACGCAACACATCCGAACGAAATCAATCAGCCGCGTCCGTAAGATAAGACAGGGCCATTGAGCAGCGTCATAAGGGGCGCAAAATAAGTGATTGTGCGGAGCTCGGCTCGGTTCTCCGAAAGGGGTGGCGCGGAAGCCGGGGGGGAAAAAGGCGCGGCAGGAAGGAAAAATGAAGAGAAAGAAGGAAGAGGGTCGGTCGCCGGGCGAGACGACCACGAAGAAGGAGAGCGAGAGGCGAACGCGCCGCGCAAAGCTATAAATTTTCCCCGGCGGACGCGTCCCGGATTTCCCCCATTAATACCAAACTTCCCTCGATGAGGGATTTCTCTTTTTAGTTTCTCTCTCCGCGTATCTCTCTCTCTCCTAACACTTGTTTCGGAATAGTTGATTACCGTAATGCTTCTTTCTCGCTCCTCTCTCCCTCTCTCCTCCGCGAGATAAACAAAATGCGAGCGCGGATAAATCAGAGCGCTTCCACTTTAAATCTCGAAAAAGCGTGTAAACAACTGCGCGGAACATCTTTCCGTGTCTAAACTTGCCTCCCGTTCGAAACTTGGAGATTTATGGACGCGCGGCCATCACGCTCCCGCGGCTCTCCGTGAATAATTAATTTTTAAAGCCGGAATGCCGACCAAATTTTTCGATGATTTATCACCCGAGTCTCGACCTTATCATTTTAATTAGGGCCGCTGCTGTTAATAAAACTAAGAAATTCAAGTATAAACAAGCGCTTATTAACGACGAGCATTTAGTCGGAAATTAGCGAAATCACATTTTGCCACTCGAGAAAGAAGCCATTAAAAGAAGGCACGATCAAAAAAGTAATGGCTGATTTATGATTACGGGCCACCCGCGGCTATTTCATTAATGCATCGGTGCTCGTTCCCCTAAAAATCAATCAATTCGCGGGGGCACGAATTTCCAAATAGGCCAGCGAAAAATCCGAGAGACGAAATCGACGTTACGTCAGGTATAAAATCTTGTACTACAGTCGTAATCAAAATTACTCGTAAACACAAATCGAACGTGAAAGCGAATAAAATCACGGGCGCGCGGAGCATCGGCGGCGGGGGGAGGAGAAACGGGGGGTGGGGTGGGGGGTCCGGGGCGCGCGCGTGAAATCGACGAATTAAGGCTCATCATCGACACCTTAATTACGAGCGAATCAAACTCATCGCTTTCCGAGCTGTAATAATAGGGGGCGCGCGTGCGAATCCGGTGCGCGTTTACGCGCCGAGCTGCGCGGCACCTTTTCCGCAATAATAATCGGCGCGAGCTGTAACTCGCGCGTTACTCGTTACGATGCGCGCCGGCGTGAGATCCCCATTCTTCTACAATAATCGCCGCGCGCGACATCATCCCCTTCGATGGGCCGTAATGCGTTCGATCATTATTATTACGGGCAGGTGCATTATTTGTCGGGCCGCCGTCCCTCTGCTCTTTCCATCGCGGTCGCAGTCCCGCGTCGAATAATGCTCGGAGAAGAAAGAGAATCGGAGGAGTGAGTAGGTGTACTGGCAGTCATCGAGCGAGAGAGAAAGAGCTCGGGGTTAACACGGACGAGGCGTGGGGATGGGGTAGGCGTTCATTGAAAATTAAATTACTGCCGATTGCGGGAAAATATTATGAACGATCGTAGCTGGGCTATTAGCGAGTTGCACTGCAGTCTCCTTTTCATCCGGGGGGAGTTCTAGTTTATTCTGGAATCGTTTTTGTACACGCTTGATGTTGCCAATCCACAAAGCGTTTGTCGGTGGTGGACGTTTTGACGAGGGAGCTTAGAATTTTTGTTACTTCGGAGCGATCTTATTTTAGCCTGCTATTCGACGCGCAGCAGCGAACGGTGAAATTTCTAAAAATCCTCCTTGATTTTCGCTACAAAAAGGCGGCGACGACAGCTCGCCGAGGGAAAAAATCTTCGGAACACAGCCGCTTAGTCCCATTATCGCACCTCCGCGGCGGCCACACCTTCGGCGGGCGGCCAAACGGCATCGCGCGGAGCCGAAATCGAGCGGGCGAAACGACTCGGTATTGTTCGGCAGTCGTTTAAAACAAACGCACGCACCTCGTCCTCCCCCTTCGGGCGCTCGTAAGAGCTCGGCGCGGTCGCGCTTGCAAAATATCCTCGTACGTGCGCGGGCATATATACGCGGGGCTCTATCCGTGCGCGCCTGCATATGCATGGATGCAGAAAAGGCTGCAGCGGCGGCGGCGGCGGCGCTGCCCGCGTGTGCGTATAAACTAACGCACGAACGGACGCGTTGTTGTTGTTGTAACGTCCCGGTGCAGGGCGCGAGCTCGCGCATGATGAACAACAAAACGAGCGCCGCAACCCCGCGAGCCCGGAGAAAGCTCCGCCGAAATAATGATCGCGGCCTGCCAGCGCGCGAACGAACTGCCATCGATGACGACGCGCCGCCGACCCCCGGGATCGATGCGCTGCGGTTTACGCGTCGGACGAATCAACGAGCCAAGGACCCGTTTTTTCTTTTTTCTGACTTTTTGTCGCGGAGAACGGCGCGTCTTTCCGTCGACTTGTTCGGCGCCAGCTCGCTTTCGAAAACGAATGGCACGGCTGATTTCGGCCCGAAAGAATTGCCGGGATGCACCCGCGCGGGCAGAGAACCACTTAACTTCCCGCTCGCTCGGACTGTTCGCCAACTCTCGGGCGCAGGAATACGCGCGGATGAAAGAAAAGGCCGGCGCGTGGAGTGGTGTAGCATGTACGCGGCTGCCGGGCAAAGTTAGGGAAAGTTACCGAAATTACCGAAAGCTCGGGGAAATTTTCGTTATTATACCCCGGCGTTCGCTCGCTCTCGCCGGGCGCCCTGAGCGGCGGCGGCGGCGGCGGAGGGAGGGGGATCGATGGTTAGGAAAGTTCGAGACAGTCCGAAGACTCGGGGGTATATAGACGAGGAGGAAAGGTGTGCCGGCCCCGCTCTCCCGTCGTATATATTTCCCGAGCTCGCGCGCGGAGAACCAATCGCAGGGGCTGAGCTTAACAACCCAGCAACTATGCTATGTAGCATAAACCATGTACCGGGCGAGCGAGCCGGCGAGCATTTCAGTTTCCTACTATTCGCTCTTCCTCCGCTCCCTCTTTCCCACTTGCCGGTCCACCCGCAGAAGCATTTTCGAGCCCTCCCCCTCCCTCTCTATCTCTATCTCTCGCTCCCTCTATTTCGTCCTCGCGCTCTGTCTATTCCGCTTTTGCCAGGAGTTCGCACAGTCGCCCCGGACGACGGAGTGGACCGGCGGCCGATTTTGCATTTAAATTTGCTAAATTTGCCGGAGTTGGCAAATGAGCTGCGGGCATGGCGTCTAATGCCCAGCAGCGGCCCCTGCCTCTATATTCGCCTCTTTGCGCGCGCCGCTTCCTCCGCGTCCCGGCTCTGCGCGTGTATGGAGCTCCTGATACACTCCGTCCGTGACGCTTCTCTGGAGGAGGCTGCGGCGCGCATTTGGATTCGGCGGGTACAGTCGGGGGCGAAAGCGCGCGGCGTATTATTCCGGACGATCTCGGGGCGGAAGGGAAAAGGGTAAAGGGAAAAAAGCTGCGGCGCTTTATCGGCTTTTTCGACCTTGCGGCAGGCCGGTCGAGCATTTTTCCGGCGAAATTCGTGCAGGCGTCGCGCCGTCCCTTGTGCACTTGATCTTGCACGCCTGGCGCCGCTGCTTGTTTCGGCTTTTTTCTTATTTATCGATTCGGGGATATCAATTATCTCCGTTATTATCAAGGCGTTCTTCGTTTTAGTTATTTCTTGCGATAAGGTGGACAATTATACAGTAATGCTACAAAAATGCACATCCGTCGCTTTGAAATAAACACTTTGATAAGTATCAGATCAGAACGTCGAAGATAGCGACGAGTGTGCTCGAGATTGATTTCGCCACAAGCGTTCGTTAGTCGAACGTCAGCAGAACGAAAAAGGGCACGATCTCTCCCTACAAGTGTCCTTCTCGACGGCGCTGAAAAACGGGGGGAGCGCCCGATTAGCCGAACACGGCTAAACATATTTGCGATGCGGGATTCACTGGTAAAGAAAAATGCACAGCGTGCCTCGGCTGCTCCGTACATTCGGAGCTCCGGGTCGCCGCACGCAGGAAATAGTGCATAGGAAATCCAAACGCGTAGCAGGGAACTTTGGACGGCGTACTCTAATTTTAGCCCGCAGAGGGCAGCAGCCTGCCGCCCCCCCTCCCCCCCGCGAGTTTGTGTGTGTCGGCCTTTCCCTAACTCGGCTCCCTCCCCCCCTTTTACACTCTTCCCCATTCGCTCGCTCGCATTTGTTCATTTCAGCGCTGTACCGCAGCGGTTGCGCGCATTCCATTTTACTATATGCTTTTCGGCTGGGCGCTCTCTCTCTCTCTCTCTCTCTCCCTCTCACTCTTTCTCTCTCTGCCCCTCCTCTCTTGTTTCCGATCTCCTGCACTCGTGATACCGCTGCTTCTTTTTTCGCTATACGTACTGCTTTAAAAGACCGGAAATTCGAGGCAAAGTGTGTATCGCCAGAGGATCTTGATTGCCTGATACGAATTGCAACGATTGTCGATATATGCGCAGGCGTGTAGAGCCGAAATAACGTGGGAAATGCGATGTTTTTGTAGGCCATGCGGTTTGAGGTTTTCTCTCTCCCACCCCCCCTTCCCCCCCCTGATTCCTCTCTCGATTTGCCTCTTTGCCATTAGACCGATTGAGATTTCAGTGCTCGCGATATAATTCAGTCTCTTTGAACGCGAGCAACGTAAATACTTTTAGACGGAATCGGCCTGTCTACCTCTCATTAAAGAATCCCCGAATTCAAATATCAATCGCCTTTTATCGGGGTCAGCATTAATTATTTCGTGTACCGCGAGATGAGAATTATTCCGACCGAAACGTTAAATTCGTAAAAGGCAGGCCTCGGCAATTCCAACAGGTTAGTATACACCCTAGCCGGAATAAATCTAATTTGGCAAAAGTAACGGTAACTTCGTTAAAAAAAGAGGATTCGATCCGAGGCGAGGATCGCTTTGTAACTGCATTTTTCGAAGAAGCCAAATTCGTCGCCCGGCGCAGGAAGACAGGAAAAATGATTCCCCCCTGCATTTCTGGCGGTGCAGCGAGGAGGGCCGCGGACGATACCGCAGCAGCATCGAAAAAACGAGAGGGAGAAAAGGGAGAGAGGGAGAGAGAGAGAGAGAGAGAGAGCTTGCACGCGCGGGCGCATGTAATCGGCATGTTCGGCGTGCGTACATCGCCGAACACGAAAAGTCGCGTACTCGCGCACACGTCCACCCGGGCGGCAGCCGGGGCTGCACAGCCTACACAGCGGGCTCGGCGCGTGCTTTTTTAACGCGGGAGAGCTCGCGGCGCGCGTAATGCAACGTGACGTAACGTAATACGTCGAAATAATAGGTTGACGCGAGGGAGAAAAAGAGGCGCTGCAGCGCACGAAAGGAGGAGGACGCAAAGCGAGGCGGGGAGTGTCCTGTTCATTATGCAGCGACGCGGCGGCGGCGGCAGCGGCGGCAGAGAGGCCGACGGAGCAGCGGCAGCAGCCTGTGTGCAACGTATGTACAATCGGGGACTCCCGGTTAATGAGTCGGCCGAACACAAAGCGAGAAACGTCCATTAAATAATGCGTAATGCAACGCCGTAACGGGCTCTGGCTCCCCCACCCCCCTGGCGGCGCGGCGTCGCGTTACGCTTTTCTCTCCTCCCGCGGGCGCAAAACGACAGCTTTTCGCGAAAATCCCCCCCGGCTCTCGGTGTGCAGCGCGGAGCTCGTGCGGCCGCGCCGTCAGAGAGGAAGAGGGTCAAATCGGTGGCGATTTTTTTTCCTCGTTGTTTTTCGTATAGCCCGTCTATGCGTGCCGGCAGCCAGTCGAGCCGAGGCTTTTGTTGTTCCGACTATTACGCCTGCACCCCTCCGTCACCTCCGCGAGCGAGCCGAACGCGCCGGTCGACATATTTAATGAGGAGGCTTTTTTATTTATTCTCCCCGGCGCGACGCCGAGCTCCCGCGACGGAATTCGACTTTTTCGAGATGCATTGCCGCCCGTCGCGATGCGCAATGCGCCGGGCGCGATGCTCATTGTTTAATGTTATATTATGACTCTCGCAGCTTTTTTTCTGCTTCCGAGTTGAAGAGCTGCACCATTTGACGTTTCAACTATCGCTTACGTTTATTCAAAATCTATTGCTAGACTCGAATACTTCGTATGCTTAATGCGAACAGCTGAACGAATACTCCCTTACTGCTTACATTGTATTTATGAATATTATATTTATATTATTACCGCTACAGATAAGTATTTTGGGCAGTGTATCAAAACAATAAAAGTTTATTTTATTAAATATAAAGTTATTGATATGTTACATTTAATTACGTGTATTTTGTATTCAACTTGGATTTATTATATGTGTATGGGTATTAATTGTAAAGCATCAGTAAATTCAGACTGATATAATTTAGCATTCAATTCCAATTCTATTGATTACGTTTCTTGCCTATACTTAACATAGGTGTTAAAATAATAAATCCTGTTCAGAAGTGAACCTATTATTGAAAGAATTTCAGTAATGAGTAAAAAGAAATTCTTTTATCTTTCTGCATTTTATATGGAACCAATATCATCATATTTTCTCCTATAAATAGTAATATCTAATTTTATCAAATTGATCAGATGATTAAACAATACTAACTCATTCTTATCGCGCAAAATATAAATTCTCATATTTAGATTATTACAGTCGACTCTGTTACTCAGCGGACAATAAATCCTGAAATGCTATATTAGTTTATTGTCGCTTAATATATTTTCGCATATTTTAACTTCAATATTGGTTTGAGCAAGTTTGTAAGAAATAGAGAAAAAGTCAACTGTATTTTAATTACTCGAGTAAATAACAAAAATCAGTTACAATTTTTAATAAAACACATGTAAATAAATATTTTTTACTTAATTTAATTAGGATTTCAATAAGTAAAGAAACATTTACAAATAGTTATGACTTCTTTCATTTGAAACATCTGAGAATGTCGATAAAATTATTTCAAATGCTTTAAAGGCAATTTATTTGCGATAAATATTATCGCTTACTAATTTTTTATTTCACCTTTTTTATTTGTTCTTTTATTTGATTGTTTTTCCCAGTATAACAATAGTTTGATTCAAGTAAAGCTACATAGTCTGGTACCCCTGTCGAAACAACAGCACCCTTTTTTTTTTAGTTTAATTGGCAAATTTTTCTTCAAAAAAAAAAATCAATAATCGTTATTAACACATCATCGAGCTTAAGAGTTCGAATCAATTGAAAGAAAGTCGAATAAACGGATTCGGAAATGACTCGCGTCGAAAAAGGGTCGGCAGCGAGCGACGCGGCGGCGCGGCGCAACGCAAGATGGTTGGCTCGGCCCCCCCCGCCAGTGAATTATCTAAACTTTCATCTAACCTCCCCTACTTATCTAATCGCGCGGCTGCCCCTCCACTATTTTCTAGGAGGCAAGTTCCGCGAGCCGCCTGGTGGGGACTAAGACGTCCTGGTGGGGGACGGAGGAGAAGCAGAAGAGTGGCGATAGGAGGGAGGGTTGTTTTAACGTCCCTTAATATAACGCGGCCCTTCTCCCGGCGATCCAGGCGCCGGAGCCTCTCCTGCTTGGATTTCAGAGGCGATCGCAAATAAGAAGCTTTTTCTAATTTATCGCGGCTCTCTCTCTCTCTCTCTCTATCTCTCTCTCTCTTTCTCTCTCTCTCTCTCTCTCTCTCTCTCTCTGCGGCTCCTTTTATTCTTATCGCAATAAACGTCGGAGAGTTATTTATTGGAATTTCTAATTTCTTTCGATATTTTATGGCTGATTGGTGTGGAATTTAGTGCATTGAATGCAGATTTGATATTTCTTATCTTTTTGCGCAAAGTTGAAGTGATTATAAATGTTCAAATTTAGCGAAATTGCGAGGTAGGGAACGGCGTTGCTAAAACGTTTCGCTTTAAAATTTCAATTTCTATGTTGAAAATCAGTGTAAAGTTCTTCTTTTTAATGATGATTTAATTAATGCTTTACCACATAAATTTGTACGAAAATCAGGATTATATTGTACTTCGTTAACATAATGAGATACACAGATTTGATTTTTATCAGTGCAACAATTCCCGATTTTCATTCAGCAACATTAATAAAAAAGAGATCACTGCATTATCGAATTACAATGTGGCAAATTAACACATTTAATTATTTTCCCGTTTATTTGACCAACTATAATTATCTGACATTTAAGTTTTTTAGTTGAAGTTAACAATTGAGCTTTACAGCTGTTATTCAAAGTAGAATATTTTAATCGTGTTCCCAACGCCGTCATTAACGCGCAATTGATTTCCACCCAACGAACAAGTTCGCACTTAAGGTAGTTGTACCCCAAGATATAAGATCTATTAAAAAAAATTGTTAACACATTTAACTAACATCTAATTATGAGGGTAATGATATATGTTATAAAGTTGCATTTGATGAATTGAAAAAAAATTAAAAGTCAAAACTCTCATTGTTTATAAATTTTTGGGTACTTAGGCATGAACAATTGGAGTTTATTTTTTACAAATTAATTATTTCAAAATTTTGTCACAATATATATCATCACCGACGTAATCAGATGTTAGTTAAATGTATTAAAAAAATTGTTTTTAACAGATCCCATATCTTGGGGTACAACTACCTTAAGAAATAAAAAAGCTACATCTATATTCCTCGTAATCTCTTCTCGCAACGAAGATTTCAATGCTTAGACTCCGTAAGCGCGGGCCATTTAATCCGAAAATAAATATTAAAATCCATTACTATAATACCAAGGCATCCGCCGAGCAAAAACGAGCTCCAGCATCTCCCGTATCGATCGCATCTTTTTCTTAACGAACACACGGCCGCGTCGGTCCGGTTTCTTACTGGTACTTGCTAATCTTCTTTTTATCCCCTCGCCGCGGAGCGACATGCACAGGCTGGCGTCGCGATTTGCATTTCCGCGTGTATCCTCTCGCGGCGGTGTCGGCCGCGGTCGTCGCAATAAAAACGTCGGCGTTGTCCCGCTAACTGCGAGCGCGCCGCGGCTCGCCGCGAAAGTGTCGCGCGGGCTGCAAATTAAGGAATTTCTTTTATACACGAGACGGTTTAAATGTAAATGAAGTCTGCGTGCTTAAGAATGTAGGATTATTAAAGAGAGCTCGGCCACTCGTGCGAAGCTGCACGGACCGCAACCTTATATACGCCAGGAGAGAGAGAGAGAGAGAGAGCGTGCCAAGTGCCGTCCGCCCGCAAATTATGTTAAAGTATTAAAATAGATTTTTTGCCCTCCCCCCCCCCCGGCGGAAGTGGCGAGCTTCTACTTTCGGACCCTGTTTATTCGCTAAATATCGCGGGTTTCTTTAAGGGGAATTCTGTAAATACTTTTTCCGACGACACTCTCTGGCTTAATTGTAATTTAATGAAAGCATTATATCCGCGGATTATTGTGCATCGTTGAGTTGTAACACGCTGTAAACGTAATAATAAAATGTTACTGTATTTATTACTAAATTTATTATGTCAATAATTATGCAAGGCGCATTAAAAGATTAGACAGTGCTTTATGAATCTATATTATTATGCTAAATTAATTAATTACAAAATCAGGTCTTTCATAAAGCGATTTTTGATTTTTTTATTGGAATACATATTTGGATATTGTAATTTGCATAGAATACTATAAGTAATAAAGCTAATTTTTATTAAAATTTAGAATAAAAAACCGTAGCTTTAAGATTGTCTGTAGAAAAAAAGATGTTGAAGTATTAAAATATTAGTCTTATAAAAAAATAATCATTTTCGAAAATAAATTAAAAATTATTCAACTTTTTTTCTTATATTGAGGGAAAACAATATTTTTTAAATAATTTAATATTATATTGAATTTTATAAAAATTTTATTTTTAATACATTTATTCAGTTTAAAAGAAGTATTGTTGAACAAATTTTCTTAAATTACGATATTTTTTCCCAGAATTTAAAAATACTAACACGATGAAGACCCAATTAGGCACACAATATTATTCTTCTTTATTTTATTCGCTATTTTTTGCCAAGGATTATCCCTTTATTAAATATTCCCTTAGTATATTGCTATTTTGATGCTTCACATATGCTATAATATAAATTTATTATTACATGAATTCTCTCTAATATTATTTCGAAGATTACTTCGTATTATGATTAACATAACATATGTAAAGCACCTTATTTTTCAAACAATATGGATTCTCAGATTATTTAATAAGATTATGAAGCAATAATAAAAGATTAGCTACTCCGGCTTAAAAAAAATAACTTTTATCTCTAAAAAAACGGTTTATTCGAGAAAAAGCACGTCTTCTTCGTCGATCGCGTAGAGGCTCAATTTAGAATCGAAAAATCGTCGCATCAGATCGTCCTTACTCGAGACAAAGAATAAAATAACGATCCCGCTCGGGCGATTCCTTAGAGGCAATTCTTCGGGGTTTATATAAAGAGCCCAGAAGCAGCAGCGGCAGCATCAGCCGCGGCAGCAGAGTCCGAGGGCGCGACGCGCCGAGGGGGGGCGGCGCGGCGTCGGCGGCCGCGTCGGGGAGAGGGAGAAAATGCAAAAAGGCGCCCAGGGGTCTCGCTCAATACCCGGGCGCGCTGCGCAAGCGCCTTCATTTTGTTTTTCCTAGGACTAGGCGCGCGCAGATCCTGCCGCCGCCGCCGCGGCCGCCAGCTCGCTTTCTGGCTTTTTCCAAGATGGCCGACTGCGCCCCCGACGACTGGCCTCGGGACGGAGGGCGCGCGCGCCCCGGCATCGGTAAGCAGCCCAACTCTTCGGCGGCCCCTGTCAGCGACCTGCCCTACCGACGTGCAGCAAGGACCAGCGGAAAAAGCTCCGCGAGCGGCGCTCTCTGCCAGATCGCTGGCGCTTCGCCTTTTTTCTTTTTTTCTTTTTTTTTTGATTTTTTTTTTTTATTGAAGTTATTATTTTTTGTTTTTGTTTTACTTTTCGATGAACAAAAGAAAAAAATGGGTAACAATTTTTTTTGTCACCTGTTGTGATGATTACAATTGGAATTTTGTAATATTTGGCCATCCTATTTTCTAAATGGAGATTCAAATTCAACTTGCATTTGAAATTTTATGTTTTAAGTAAATTTGCACGGTTCAGTATCGTCTAAGATTCTTGGAAAAATATTATTGAGTTGAAAAAAATAAAGCTAAATTAAATATCTTATGAATTTACTAAAATAACACAAATAAATATCCACGAACGTCGTAAAACAAAATACTAATTCAAGTGGAGTAATTTCAACAATTTTATGAAAACATTACTTGTAAAACCAATAATTACTTTTAATGATTCATAGTTTGTGCAAATGGAATTGCCGAATGAGTATTTGTGATGTGATAAGAGAAATAATATTTACAGTGAATTATAAATTTTAGAAAACAATATAAATGTATAAATGATTCAGTAAAATTTATATAAAATAAATAAAATAATGCTTTAGTATACTCATCAATACACATTTAGATTTTTCAAAATATAAAAAGTAAGGGAATTTATAAAAAATGTTAATAATTAATTACTAATCAGACAATATAAGCCTTTTATCTCAACAATTGAGTGATTAAAGTACTTAACGAACTTTATTGAGAAATAATGTTTGATAATTGTCCGAGAAGAAAGTAAATGATTTTTAATGACTAAATTATTGAAAATGATCGAGTAACGGCCGCGTATAAACAGTAATAATCGCGTCCGCTAATACATTTAACAAATAAACCGCTGGGGTCAAAAACACAAATAATCTGATTGAAACCTTTAAAAACAAATTAAACGCAATCACTCGGTTCTCACGTGGTAATTCGCTCCGCTCGCCGTCAATATTCGGCGTTGCATCGGGCGCGAATTCACACCTCCACCCCTCCCTCCTTCGCCCCGCGATCCGCAAATACATAAACACAGCGAGTGCGTCACATCCTAGGAAATCGAAAAAAAGTTTCGCCGGGATTGACAATCATATGGTCGGCGGCGCTGGCCGTCCATTATGACGTCGCGGCATAATGGCATGCCTATTCCCAGGCGTTTCTAGGTAACCCATAGACCTTTAACGCTTTCGTTCAAGCATTTTTTCTGCCGGCCGCGTCGAAGCCCCCGAGAGAGAGAAAAGCAGGCTCCTCGTGTCCTGAACGATACGATACATTGAAAAAAGCCTGCGCGGAACCGGCGAGTTCTGGCCGCGTGACGTCACCGGTACGGCCGCACATTGAGTCCGTATATCAGTCAATATGTGTACGTATATGCAGCTCTCTGGCTCTCTCTCTCTCTCTGTGACGTCACATTTGCATTGAACCGCCGCACGTCAAAACGTTCATTCGCACCGGGGAATGCCGACGCGGACGCGTGTATATCTTTGTTTACACGGGCACCCACACACACACACCCGCACTCGAGCGGCGAACGAACTCGGCTGTTCGACTTCGCACAAAGAACGGGGCTCCATTTCCGAAGCGCTCCCTTTCTCTATCTCGTACTTTTCTCTCTTTCTGCAGGCCGCGAGGCCGCGCGAAAGCCCAGGAGAGCTTCCTGCGAGTCGCGCCATTTTGAGAACGGCGCCGCAACAGCTGCTCTCTCTCTCTCTCTCCTCCGTACCTACGCGGGAGCCGGAGTTCCGATCCCGCCTCGGCCGAGGAAAAAAACGAGGGAGGAGACGCGGTTGATAAGGGAACGGACGCGAGGGCGCGGGATTCGCGGCGGAGCAGTTGGAAGGAAGAATGGCCCTTTTTCCCCCTGTGCGCTCTGACCCACATGGCCATCTTTTTTTCCCCCCTGTTTTCGGGATTAAGTCAAGTCAGATTTCGGAGAAGCTTGTTTACGTACTTTTTAGAATTGCTGCTTCAGCGGGGCGGACTTTTTACGGCGGTAATCGCTGCCTTTGAAAATTAATGCGAGATGCACTTGTAGAGCTTTTCGAAGAAAAGAACAGTGCATTTCAGCTTTTATCTTCAACATCGAGTTCTTAGACTCGAAAAGCAAACATTTACTTTTTATTCTTTTGCTGGCTTCAATTCTGTTACCTTTTTGCGTCTATGAATATCGCAAGAGTTAATATTTGATTCGATAATTCTAAAATTTGGAAAATTGAATAAAACAAGCCTGACAATTCGCGGTGAAAGACACTTCGTTAATTATAATTAATAGGTAATACGTATAGCTTTTATGATACATAAAATGTAATTAATTAAAGCAAATGTTACATTGTTAACACTGACAATACGGCAATGTAATATAGTCTTTGGCAAATTATGTTTACCAAATTATCATTATCCTGGACATCCTGCTTTTATCATTAACTAATCTTCAATTCTATTAACGGCTTGTTATTTCTTGGCAAATGAACCCACTAAACGTAATTTTAAACGCACATGCATCAATAAGTAAACATTAAAATTATTCGATTAATGTTGCGTAACTATACAATAATTAAACTTACAATTGCGCATAATTAATTACCCGGCGGCGGTACATTCAAACTCGTATTCAACAATTTCTTCATCTCTCTCTCACCCTCTCTTCCTTCCTCCCCCCCGCGTACTGCTCTCTCCCTCCGCGCGCAATTTCCACGCGAACTACGAATAATTCAAAAATTACCTGCATAATATAACGTCGCTGCGCTCGCGAGAGAGAGAGAGAGAGAGAGAGAGAGAACGGGGGGGGGGAGAAAAAAAGCACGAGTGAACGAACGCGCAGAGGGGCGCAAGAGGGAAAGAGAAAAAGCACGGGTCTTCGAACGACTACTGCGAGGTACCCGGCGGCGCTGCAACGCCGCTGCAAGCGAATGCAAGAGCACGGGTGGGAGGGGAAGGGGGGAGGACAGGCGCAGGGAATCGAAAAAAAAACAGTCGAGAGTGAAAGAGAGAGAGAGGAGGGGGGGGGGGCAGCGGGGGAGGTATACGCGCGCGACAGTCGCGTCGTAAAAGTTCAGCTCGTTCGGCCGGCAGCAGCGGCAGCGGCTCTCGAGAGCATCGAAAAGAGCGAGAGGGAGAGAGAGAGGGAGAGAGGCAGGCGGGCAGATAAAGATAGGAAAGAAGCGCGCATATAAACGAGCGAGATGCAGCTCCGCGCCGACGAACGGGAGGGAAAAAGAGAGGAGCGCGTGTATGGAGGAAATTGCGCGACGATGATATTGTACCGTGAGCGAGCGAGAGAGCTAAAAAGATAGAGCGAGAGAGAGGGGGGGCGGGGGAGGCGGAGAGAGGCACGGTATTAAGCATAATTCGCGCGTTTATCGCTTCGAAAAAGCTCGTAACGCCGGGAGATCTCTCGAGCTCCGCCGGGGTAGGCGGACGCAATGGCGTGCAGCTCGCTCGTTTCGCCTCGAGTGGTTTTCCTGAAAGCGCCTAAAAACCGGCGGCGGCGGCGGCGGCCCTCCTTCCCGCGGTATGCGAACGCCCACCGACGTCTGCCCTTAAGCTCGGCGGGCTAAAAATTATTCTAATTCTTGGATAGGGAATACGGGAGCACGGGGGTATAAATTACTATGTTAATGCAGAGAGCTGCCTAACTGCGCGCCCGGGGCCGTATATTATTTAGTTAACGGTTATTATAATTCGCCCCGCGGCCGGGGCTGGCCGCCACCGCCGCCGCTGCCTTTTTTTCCGCCGCTCGGCGGACTGCTTTTTTCGGGAGATGAGCTTTTGTTGCCCCCAAGAAATGCTAACGATCGCCGGATTTTAAACATTCCGGTTGATATTTTTCATTCAAGCTACTGCTGAATATCCTGCTGTGCTTCTATTTTCGGCCGCTAAATGTGTCACGACGGTCTTTGAATGTTACAAACAGTCTCAAACTAGAGCTTTCATGATTCATTTGATAATAGCTTTATAAAGAAATCTTGATTGTTATCGGTTACTCAGGAGGAAATGCTTTTAAGGGGAATAAGTCAACGTATAAGTGGACGTCTGCCATTAGTCGGTTATTTTTGGGATTTCGATTATCGAAGTGAAGCATTACTCATTAGCGACAGTATTTCCTTATGCGCTTGCATTATAAGCGGCAACAAGCTATAGCCGCGCTCAGTTAAAATTAAAGCATTTCCAACTAAATACAAGAACATCTGTATAAAGTATTCAGAGTCGCGCTTAAAATAGAAACTTGCCATTTTAAACGCAGCCCGGGCTTATGAACAGTAATTTTCACATTTATTTAGCAATTCCTTCGCCCCGCGGCGCCAATAAACGCCACAAATATTTTTTCAACAATTTCCTGCTTTAACGAGGATATTACTTTCGGCGCGCGCAATACTTGCGCCCATAGCGCACATTTACGGGCCATCTCGCGTCAGGCCGCTCGAGCGAAAAGCCCGGCATCGGCGATACTCCCGCGTCCGCGGCCGCTCGCGAATCGCAGAAGCAGAGGGAAGACAGGAAGAATATGTCGACTCAACTGCCATGAACATTAAGAACGTTTCGGAGGCCGGGCAATTCAAGCGTACGGCCGAGGGCGGGCAAAAACTCAGCCGGGCTCGGCGAGCTCCTGCATCCTCGTCGGGCGGCGAGATTAGGTTTAACGGCGTTAATTTTAAAAAATTGCCCCGTCGCGAAATTGCGCAGTTTTGCAGGCTCGCCGCCTGGATAAAGTTAGTCTTTAGGGGGGGGCGGCGTCATTTTTGTCATGGATTCGGGGGCTAATTCCGGCCGGACGATGGGTCCTTGCCTAACGAAAAGTCTCTCTGCTTCGCACGAGGGCCCCCGGGGGCTTTTTATGCCCCGGGCTCGCTCGCTCGCGAAATTATGTAATAAATCAGGGACTTTGCTAATCCCGTATTCTCCGCGCGACGAGCGCGGCGGAAGCGGGGAAAAACTTTCGCCGGCGTTTTCCGCGAAAATTTACGCCGGGTCGTCAGTTTTAATCGCCGCTAGAAAAATTCGAGCAGAATTAAAGCCGCTTTCTTTCTGCAGTTTGACTTTGTTGACAAGGGCTTCCTGCTCCCGGCGATATGTTTTAACGCTCTTCTAAACAATTATGCAAATTAACGCAAATAAATCGCCGGCTTATGACTAATCTAGCATATTACAACTTTGTTACGTGATTTGGAAAACGATGTTAAATTGCCTTCAGCCAACTCATTATCGATATTGCTTATTACATGTTAATTTGTGAAATAATATAAAGTACAATAATTAAACTCTGCATCAATAATTGGAGAAATTAAAGGTAAAGCTGGTATTGAGTATTAATTTGATAAATTTGGCCGAAATGAAAAAGCGGGGTATCAGAAATGAAATTTGTCTAGTAAACCCCGAGTACAAACAATACAAGCAACTTTTTTATCGATATCATTCGCGCAATGAAGCTCGGTGTTTGCGTAAAAGCAGAGCTCGCGCTCATATTTTAAAGAATCGAAAATTCGGACAACTCGTTCGCCCTCTCTCTCTCTCCCTCTCTCTCTCTC
>JAWWEM010000044.1:8329670-8349683 GCA_035582935.1 Ormyrus thymus | reverse complement strand
AGCTCGCGCTCATATTTTAAAGAATCGAAAATTCGGACAACTCGTTCGCCCTCTCTCTCTCTCCCTCTCTCTCTCTCTTTCTCTTTCTCTCTATCGATATAACTGAAAACGATAGGAAGAATGCCGGACGAATCGACAGGAGTGGAGAAACACGCGATGGCGATACGTTAGTGCGTACAGGTAGGGATGCATGTTTCGGTGCCAGGACCACCTTTTTCCGAGCGACAGAGAGAGAGAGAGAGAGAGAGAGAGCGGGATGTAACGCGGCGCGCTTGACAGAATATTCGCGTCGATAATTGATAAACGATGATCGAGGAGGGCGAAAATCGCGCGCCCGTTTTCGAGATTTTGAATGCGCCGCCGCTTCCTCGGCGTCGCGGATGTCAAAAGCTCCGGGGGCCGCAGCGCTCGTCGATCTTTCACGCGCTAAAATATCGCGCCCGGGCGAAAAATCCAAAAACGACTCTTGAACTTGAAATAGCGCGCTCGGGGATTCATAAGAACTGGCCATTTGTCAAATTTTCCAGCCTCCGGCCGGCGGCCCGCGCCGCTTTCGATGCATTTTTGATCACTGCTATCCGCTCGCGATATTTCCCGACGTATTCAATTCCCCCAAGATTTTCGGTCAAAACTGAAATCCGGCCTCTTCCGGACTAGTATTTGTCTAAATTGCGACAATTTTCCATACAAATAGGCTTTTTACTTTTAGGAAATGAGCGAGTGGCATTCTATCGAATTTCCTTCGCTTAAAACGCAATAAATTTAAAATGAGGTAGTCCATTATGATGATTACATCATTATTGAATTACAAAGCAATTGTATTTTCAGGAAATTTCTCACTTGTGACTTTAATGAGATACGCGTGCGAAAATTGATATCAACAATTCTGCGGTTGATATCAATTTTTCATTACAAACAATAATCCATCCCTTAATGCACTGCTAAATGCAGAAAAACGAGATACAGTCATCGTCGGAATAAATACGGATTGCCCGGTCAAATCGATCAGAACATAATCAACAGGCAATTCCAACATCAAACGTGTTATTACATCAATAATAATCACAGTTACATTAGCAATATGAATCGTTCCGACGCAAAATTAACTGCGCTCGAGTCGAGGCTAGAATTTTCAGCGCCCGAAATCATTGACGTCGAGCTCAATTTTGCCGAAACAACACGCCAAAAAAGTCCAATTTTAAGATTTCCCTCCTCTTTAATTTATAAAGCTGTAAAAAAAATACCAGTCCCAGGGCGGTGCAGACCGAAAAAGAAAAACACAACAAAACCAAACCAAATGCGTTTCCCCCGCGGCCATATCGCGCTCTCTTCCTCTCTCTCTCTCTCTCTCTCTGTTCACGGTTATATCGCCCACCGGGCCGCTAATGAAAAATCAGCAGCGCGACAGGAGAGAATCTTACGCGCCTCGACAAAGGCGGGCACGTAAGAGCCCCGGCCGAGGGAATCCCGAGCGAACTCTGCCCGCTTAAAATACCGGCGCGAATCGTCGTAGCGTCTGAAACGAAAGGGTTGAAATTTCGGCGTACGACGCGGCTCTTTGGCGGCGACGATGCCCCGGCTGTAAAATAATTTCGACTCTCTTCTCCCCCTCCTGCGTCGCGGGGGGCTCGGGGGGAGGAAGCCTCGGCCCTCCTGGAAACAGGCTGCGAGGGAGAGTCGCCTGGGGAGCGCGAAAAAGCGAGAGACGGCGGCGGCGGCGATGGATTTTTCCGGGGCTGCCTCTCCTCTCTCCCTCTGTCTCTCTCCCTCTCTCTCTCTCTCTCACTCCCTCGCTCCCCGGCTATTTTTCGCCGACGCACGCAGGCAGCGGCGGCGACGGCTGCGGCGGCGGCGGCGCGATTTTTCTTGCGGAGCGTCTGCGCGGCCACGCCCCGAGTCGCGATGGCGGCCGCGAAAATTCGTCGCAGGGGCGGCGCCCTTACTACGCGCCCGTCCGTCCGTCTCGCTCGCACCGCCGCTGCGTCCCTCGTCTTTTTCCCTCGCTCATTTTTCTCCTCCGCGCTTCCCGGCAGCAGCGGCAGCGGCAGCAGCAGCCGCGGACGCCACCGCCACCGCCGAGGGATCAGCAGCGTCTCGCTCCCTCGCGGACCAGCCGGATAAGAGACATCCTTCTCGCTTTAACGTCGCTACGGCTCTTTTCAATCTCTTCTCTCTGTTTTACGTCTGGAGCCGGGCGCTCTCTCTCCGTCGTTTCATCCCAGGAGTGTAGTATAAAGGATACCCCGCCGGACTCGCCGTCGAGCTCCGAGGCCCTTGGCGACGATGCTTACGAGTACTTTGGCTGGCTCCGCGTTTTTTCTTTATTTTTGCTTACTCCCCCGTGATTTTTTTCGCTCTCTTTCGCAACCGGCGGCGGCGCAGGCGCACGCGCCGGAGAGCGCTCTTCTTTTCGCCCCCTTTTTCTACTGCCCTTCCTCCTTTTTTCCAACTCGACGCGATGCAATAATGCAACGGCGATATCTCTGCGCAAACACTTTGCGCTTGAAAATTTCTTTGTTACGTAATAGGTTAATTACATTTTTTTTTGCTCCCTTGTATATTTCATAAAAGCTGCTTTTTTGCAGCCACGAGCTTTTTTTTCATTCTTCGCCTCCTCTAATGAATCTGAAATTTATAGACTTGTTAGCGTCGCGATGACTTTATTTCAGCTTCTTGAGAGCACCTAAAAGACTCTCGAGCGGCTTTTAACGAGAATAAGCCTGGAAGACGGCAGCGAACGAGTAGCTCCTCGCCGAGGGTAAATTGCTTCTCCTTTTTACTCCTCGGCGCTCGGGAGCGTCCGTACCATTCGGCCGAGCGCGGACTTAAGCCTCGCCAAGGGCAAATAATCAATTTCCTCGGGAGAACGCGCTCGGGGTCTTCGCAAGCGAGAACCCTCCGCGCAGCCGGGATCGAAAAGATTCGCACGCGGAGAAATTAGCGCGAACGAGCAAGAAAATTGCTTCTCGCGCGGCTCGGAGAGAGAAAGAAAGGAGCCGGAGGAAGGCGCTCTCGCGAAACGACCTTCTAGCCGGGAGGGAAGCTCCCCGAGAAATTGATAATTTTCCCAAGTTAATGGGGATTTTAATAGAAATGAAGATTAAGAAACGAGCTCTCGTAAGTGATTTTAGCGGCGTCGGACTCTACGTTTATCTACTCCACTGGAAGCGACCCGGGAGCGGGAAATATATTCCGTTCGATATTTAGAATTTAGAGAAGAAAGTAATTAATAAACAAATGGGCGGGCGATTCGAGGGCGCACCGGACGCTCGTCGGGCGTCGAATGTGATTTGCATCCTGTAATTACATCGCTGATTAATAATGATCGAGTAAGTTAGTGTTTTGACAACGACGAAGCGGTGAACTCTGCGCCCTTCTCGCAGCCTCGCGCTGTGTGCTCAAAATGTTTCCGTCTCATCAATCATTCATTTATGGCGAAACGGTCGCGCTCCCGCATAACTTACGTACATCAACCGACGCAACGCTGCGCCTGCACCTCCGCTGCCGGCTTGTCAACAGCGCCGCGGCGGCAGGCACTCTTTCCTCCGCCATTTTCTTCCGAGCGACGCGGGGGGCCCCGGATTTTATTAAAGCGGCCTCTTGCGCGCCTCGGGTAAAAAGTCGAGCCGAATCGCTAGTAAAATGCAAAAGCGGCTAAAAGCTTTCGGTAGTTACATCCGGTTTGCCCGACCGCTCGAACAATGGCCGCGCGGCCGAGGCTGCGCCCAAGGAAATTAATGCGAAACAATCGCCGACACATATGTATTAGTCTTTATCGCGCGCGGACCGAAAATGAATTTAGTCTCGCCGGGCTGCGTGGACGGCCGGCCGGTATTAGTAAGGTCGCGCAATCGTCTGACGCATCATATTGATTTTTCCCTTAACGCGAACAAAAGGCCGGCTGCCGGCTCTTTTTTGCTCGGCTAGATTATGGCTTGCTTACAGCCAGATTTTCGCCGATGAAGACCGGGATTGTCGGCGGCGAGCTCGGATTCTGACGGACGCCAATAAAGCACGTAGCGGAGAAAAATTCAATTCGGGCCTTAACCCCATCGCCCGGCGCTGCCTCTCCTTCTTTCGCACGGCCGCTCTCTCTCTCTCTCTCTCTCTCTCGCTCTCTCGACAATCGCGCATTTTCATTTGCATTTGCATATCTAGTCATTATATTAATGGAGTGAAAACTACTGTAGCGCTGCGATGCCGAGGAGTACGTTTTAATTATGTTTATTAGCGACGAAGGTAACGAGATTTCATCGAGAGAAAGAGAGAGAGGGAGGAGGGGGGGAGGGAGAAGAGGCAAGAGAGCGGATGCGCGATCAGTCGCATAATATCCGAGAGCGCATTGTTTCACTGACTGGACAGTTACAAAATCGAAATTTGCATTCGTTAATCATTGGATACGAAATGCGCGCAATTTCGAAATGAGGGTGGAAAGATCAAAGCCGAAATCATTCCCCGAATCATTCATGCCATTTGAAAGTATGTCAATGCGCAGACAAGTTTTAAAGGTCTTAAGGTACTGAAGGAATTCCTGTTACGGCATTTCTGTATCATAGCATTAAAACAACGCGTATTATTTAAAGATTAATGTGGAAATGTGCATTAAATCTTTCCAAGCGCCCTTGTTAATGAGTGAATGTAAATAATTTATTGGAGTTTTAGAAATTAACAAATTACCTGGTTTTTTAAATTAGAATAATTTCAGTCCTAATCGTAATTCCTTTTATAGATAGTTCTAAACTTTCTTAGCTTTCTAAATGGAAACTTGACAATAATGAAAACTTGTCACAATTATTGTAAAATTTCCGAGTATTTAAGGCGAGTCTGACAAAACGCACGTTCTTACTACTTAAATAGAGAAATTTGAAAAACGTTTCCATTTGCAGCAGTGCCTTCTTAAAAAAAACCTTTCGTAAATTCTGCTTGAAAAACGTCGAGAAGCCGAAAATTTGAAAACCGGCACGAGTCGTGGGGCCGGCGAAAAAGTTCGGCCGTCCCTAGGCACTCGAGCCTTTTTTTTCTGGTTTTTCTGCCTCCCTCTCCTCGGCGGGCGGCGGCGGCAGATCGCTAGAAGGCAGCGAGGATCGGAGCGACGTTGGAGGGGGCACCGCGAATCTCTCGGCGTCGGCGTCGCTCTCGTCGAGTGGCGGCGGCGGGTGGGGATGGCGCGGGCGAAAAAAAAGCGCGGGTGGCGCGCGGACCGGCAGGCTGCCGCTCCACGGAGGAGAGAGAGAGAGAGAGAGAGGACGGGAAATGAAAAAAAGCCCCGGCTGCCGCGCTGGTGGGGGCGGAGAAAAAAAACATGGCGATCGAGGGAAGGAAGCCGAACAACGCAAGTCAATCGTGCGTCTCTTAATAGAAAAGTGGGGTCGATTTATGGGTTATAGGCAAACTGAACTCTCGCGCTGCTCCTCTCTCCCTTGTCCGTCAGCCCCTCTCTCTCTCTCTCTCTCTCTCGCTCGCTCGCTTGCTCGAGTGTGCGATCGTCCGGCAGATATCGTTCGCTTTCGCTTCCATTCGTTTCCCTTCGGCCGCGCGCCTCGAGATTTTCCGAACGGCCCTGACCTCTTCTTGCCGGCGCGCGCTCCTTTCTTTTCCTTTTCTGCTTCCTTCCGCATCCCCGTTTCTTCGCTGACCTCCTCGCTTCCTTGCCTCTCCCTTCTTCTTACTTTTGTTCTCTTTCACTTTTTCCTTGGGGCGGAGAAAGTGGCAAGCTTACCCCTGTTCCTCGGTGCTCCAGGCTCTCCCGCTATACATTATGCAGAGCGCGCATGAATTACTCGGGTTCGATCGGTCTCCCCGCCACCCCGCTGCTTTCGATCTCACGCTTCGAGCAAAGAAACACCGGTCGCTTAAGTGCGACCCTGCATTTTTCAATGGATGTCTTTAAAGATTCACGACCGGATTAAAGTTCTAGCCAAGTCGTGCATCTTTTTGGTTGTATATCTTTTAAATTTACGTTAAACGCTCTTGCAGTATACATAACGATCGCTGATGTAATCGTAGCTCTAACAATATTGCAAGCGAGCGACGCTTTCTTCTTATGACGCGCGAACAAATGATTTCGAAGAGCGGAGCTCGTTGTTCAATTCTTCAATGGCACTTGATATGAAAAAGGCATTTATCGGGATGAGTTTTTGTCAACGGGTATAATTGCGTCCGGTAATTTTCTTCACACTCGCCATAACCATATTTCACAAAATCATGCCTACGCGTATAAATCGCGCGCACTAATTAATAAGAGAGAGAGAGAAGAGATGCGAGCGAGGCAGCGGCAGCAGACGAGCACTCCATTGAAGCGACGCGCATCATTCTCATCGTCGATTAATATTGAAGGACACATGGCTGCAGAGAAGCGTCGTGAATGTAATCGATAACCGATTTAAAAATTTCCGCTCGGATGTTCGTAAAAAAGGAGAGAGAGAAAACCACTGCTCCCTGAGAATAATCAATGCTTCCTGCGCCGCGCGCCGCGTCCGAGTACTATATAGCCGTAAATTGAATTCCCCACCCGCGGAGCTCGGGAGCGCGCGCGGTCTTGACATGGCATACAAAAAGGAAGCGCGATCGACCGCGCGGTATATATCCGCGACCATCGACTCCCATCGATTAGACGCAACGAAAAAGAAGGAATGACAAAGCGGGAGATAACCTGGCGCGCGCGCGAGCTCGAGATCAGAATATTTTTTCGAGTCGCTTTTTTTCCAGGGCGCGCGCAATAGGCAGAGCCGCTGATCAATAGCTTTGATTATTCGAAATTATTGGCGCTAGAATGGGAAAATGTTCAAGAATATGGATTAACTATAGGGGAATATGGCTCCCATTAGAATAACTGCAAGTTAAAAATTTAAATTCCACCGCCATCCCCGTTAATTCCGCCGTGGCTGATGAACGATATCCGAACATTTTTAGGGGCTGCTCCTCGAATTTCGCCTCTTTCGTTCATTTGCTAATCTGTACTGGCTAATAAATCGACTCTTGGATGATAAATAAGTTATTTCACAAGTCCATACATTTCGTTTGGGAAGCAAGAAACATTTTTCGAAGGATACTGACTATCACCTTCATTGCATTCACATCTACGTTGTTCGTTAAGTTTGATTCTTTCGGATTCTTTTACGTCGTTCTTTTCTTTCGTTTCATTGTTTTTCGGAGCCAAATAACAGAGAGTAATTAAAAAGCGCATGTATCCACAAGTGCGTTCCTTTTATTTCTGGTTTTCTGTTTCTTTTATATACACTTTATCTTGCTGCATATTGTTCAAATAACCCACCCATCCACCTACGCAGCTTCCGCGTTGAATTAGGGTTACATAATTGAATTTTTAATAAATATTGTAATCCTCGTTTGCGTACTCTAAAAGATTCTTAAATGCAAACTGAATATTCATCAAGTGCGATTTGAATGTTTAAAGTCCACTTGAAACTTGACGAAAATTGCAAAATAAATTTTTATTGAAAATAAAAAACAAAAAGAAGTTTATAAAAGGAGTTTTGCAGATTGACTTCGAATCTCTGAATTATACCCACAACTTGTACCTGTTCATCAGTCTGTTAACGATAAAAATAGCTAAATCAACGCAAATCAAGCGGTAGAACTGACTACGAAATGATCTCAAAGTTCTTGACGTTTCGAAATACTTTACTTTCGTAAAATTGTAACATATCGAATTAGAGCAAATCTGGTAAATAAATTTCTTTTATTAATTAAAATATGCAATTTTATTTTAGCTCGTATATGTCTTTTGCAGAATTTCAAAAAACTCATTCAAATTTTAAACTCTAAATTTCAAAACTATCTACGAACATCAGCGCATTAATAACCCAAAAGCAATATTGAACCTCTTGCAATCCCGACTTTGCAAACGTAAAACATTCCCTCCGTGCATCAAAATTACCAACATGTGAGCGCCTTCTATTCGAACATAAATGTAACCCGACCCTCTCCCTACACACGCGCGCGAGCATCCACACCGGGAGTGCATTTTCGAAACATTTCCAAGCTAATGGCGATTCAAAACTTTGTACTACTCTGTCTATTTAATAATCCCCATGGTTACCACCACAAGCTCCCGGAGCGCAAAGGTTCGCCGGCAGAGCTCCGGGCGCGAGCGAGCCCGATTCATCCGGAGCTTCATTAAATTCCGCGAAAATCGAGCCAAGTAGTTATTAGGCTACCGCGAGCAAGTCCGTCTTCCCCTCCCGCGCCATTATTCCTCTCGCGACTGACGTCTGAGATTTGGAAGCCGGCGAAATACAAAAGCTCAAACAATTTCCGCTTACAAAGCGTGTCGCCGCACCGCGAGCACTCTCTCTCTCTGTCTCCTCTCTGCCTTTCTTTCTTTTTAGACTGCGCGTACATGTGCGCGCGTCATTGTTTAAAAGCCGGAGAGCGTAGGTAGAGAGAGAGAGAGAGAGAGAGAGAGAGAGCGGGAGAAACATCGTTAATATCTCACGAGCATAATATCGCTTTAACGACTCTGCTATTTCCTCAGTCAAGAAAATGGTGACGGTCGGGCGCGCGCTCGCTCGCCGATAGCGGCGACTTTCTTTTTTATCTCGTTTTGCCTTTTAAAGTTGATTTTTGTCTGGTTGCGAGAGCACTAAGTTTTCATGTCTTTGTAGTGCGCTCTTTGAGGCCATTTCCGCGAGCAATTTTTTGCCGCGAAATGGAGCTGCAGCGCGCGGCGAGCGGAGACAATAATTTTAATGACAAGCTTCAAGTTTACATTCTAGAGAAATGCTATTATTCCGATCTGGCTTTGAAAAACGGCAGAGCAGCGTCGAAATTGCGAATTGACTATTTTATTTCGCAGACTCGTCCAATTAAACGGCTCTGCTCAATTACGACGAAGTGCTCGCGAAAAGTGGCAGGCACCGCTCGAGCGTCCGCGAGGCGACTCGACGAGCTTAGCCACCGCCTTGCGTCGCGCCGGAGGATATAATTCCAGGAAATACAGCACAACGAGTCCAGCCGTACTTGAGGGCGTCTGCATACGCAAATACACATCGCGAGCCTCGGCGCGGGTATATAGGAAACCTCATTGCCGGGATTTCAATGCAGCGCGCGTCACAAGAGAATTCTCGGTATTCAGCGTTTTAACGAATATTCAAAAAAACGTTTCGCCGCGCCGCAGCCCGTCGACTCGACCCTCCTCGCCTACCGGCCTGCCTGCACACACCCCTTCCGCACCGCGGAATCATTATGCAGTAGAAAAAGAAGCCGAGCGAGAGCAGGAGGGAGCGAGAGCGGGACAACGATTCCCTGCCCCGGAGATCCAAAAAGCGCAAGAAGAAAATACCTCGTCATATAAAAAAGAGAGAGAGAGAGAGAGAGGGAGCAAGTGTGCCCACTGCTGCACGCACGCGCACTAAAAAGCGAGCAAAAAGAGGACCGAAAATGTGGAAAAAAAACGAGGAGAACGAACTAAAGCGAGGCGAGCGAGCGCGCTAGCCGGCAAAAAGACGAGCTCATTTTCGGATCGATCTCAGTGCGCGATTAGAGGAGGACTATGCGCAAAAGCACGAGCGAGCGAGCGCCCGAGAGAAAGAGACGACCGGATAAATGAGGGAGAAACAGAGAGAGGGAGGGGGAGCGGGGGGAGATGGAACAGCGGGAAAGAAGGGAACGGTATAATGATCCCGCGGCAGCCGGAAGGGAGGTTACACGACGTACGTGGCGCGCAGGAGTCAAGAGTGAAATATCAAACTCTGTAGGCCGCGCGCCCGACAGAGAGAGAGAGAAAGCTCGGGAAGGGGTTGCGGAGGCGCAAGAGAGACGGAAGGTACCTCAGGGCAACGGTTATCAAAATTGCGCGTGCCATTATAATTTTAAAGCCGGCTTTCCTCGCTCTTTTTCTCCCTCTCTCTCTCTCTCTCTCTCTCTCCGCGCTCAGTATATATCCGTAGGGTGGAGACAGAACGGGAGAAAGAGAAGGAGAGCAGGAGGAGGAGTACTGAAAGAGGAGGAAAAGAGTAACCCGTAGAGAGAGAGAGAGAGAACGAGAGAGCGAACGGGTTGGGCCGGCCGGGATGTGTAGAGAGAAACGCGGCGCGCGGGGGAGAGAAAGAGCGGAGAGAGAAACGCCTGGGAGGACGTTGCCGTTGCCGGCAACGCGGCAACGCCGGCAGCCCGAGAGAGGGTGGGTCATTTATTTCCCCCCTGCCCCTCCCGCGCTCGAGCGCGCGCGCGGCATAATTTATCGCGAGGATTCTCGCGAAAGCACGCAAAGAGAGAGAGAGAGAGAGAGAGGACGCTTGAAAAAGAATGGAGAACGAGGGGGAGAGATAGACGAACAACGCGAGGAGGGAGGCGAGCCGAGAGAGCCAAGGGGCTAATACATCGCCGGGCCCGGCGAGAGCCCCGACGCATCTCTCCTGCGCACGAAATTTTCGCCTCCAAATGGAAAATTAACCTCCCAAGAGCGCGAGGAGCCCGCCGCTGCGAGCGACTTCGAGGCTCGTCCTTCGCCGCTCGCGGATTAATTATTGCGAGCTGCTCGATCGTCCGGCCGGGAGAGCAGGGAAAAAGAAAAGGACGGCAATGAAATCCGAACCGCCGACGCGATCCGAGCTTTCGAAATTGATTCAATGAAAAATCGGCTGGCAGGGTTAACTTTCTGAGGAATAGTCGCGCGGCGGGCGATATTTTATGAAGCTCGCAGCGCTTGCTGCCTCGGTGAAAGATTGCGCGGCTCTCTCACCCTCCCCCCCCCGCGGGAGTGCGGAGCATCCGTCGATTTTTTCCCCGGCTTCCTTTTTCCTCCGTTTCTCCTTTTTCGATCGTCGCGGAGCGGCTGCCAATGAACGGCTCCTCGGCCGCTCCGGCATTGTGAGTAATATGTATCGTATCGACACTTCATACGGACGCACGCGTGACGCGCAGCCGAGCGCATGGAATATTGGGCGCGGGAGAGAGAGAGAGAGAGAGAGAGAGAGGGCGATATACACGCAGAGGCGGAGAGGCTGCCGATGTTGCTAGCAGGCAGCGTGCCCCTGACCGCGTTTATGTAGAAGCCGTCATTGATTTCTCGTGCCACGTCGAAGGTCAAGTCGCGCGTCAAGAAACCGACCGGCCGATCGCCCGAGACGGCTTTGATTTTCCGGGGTGGCGGTTTCGCTCGACTTCTCGTCGGACGGAGTTTAAAAGCAGCTGATTTATCGCGATTTTGCTCTCGATTTCGATAAAGTGGTTTTTTCGGGCTATAAAACTTGTTTCAATCTTTTACTGGTAAACAATTTGATAGATATTTTTATTAATTATTTTTTTATTGGACAAATTTGACGCTGCTGCTCGTTATAAATTTTGCGCGGAAACCAGCTATAGAAATTTCGATACAACTATTACGAAATATTGGCAAACAATTTTTTACAATAAATAGATGTAAGTTAAAATTGAAAATTATTTTATAAGAAATCTTAAATTACTAAAACCTCTCCCATTATGGTTATTTAGAGATTGTACCAATTCTAAATGCTATTTTTTCCAATTTTACGAGCTGATATAAAAGAAATTTTAATGCAAGACCAGAACATACAATTATGCAGAGAATAATTTTCTATTTTTTTTAGTCGAACTCTGTAATATTCATCATATTAATAAATCATGATCTTTTTAAGTTTTTCTTTTGAATTAAGTTATATATTTAAAAATTTGAGTTTTAAAGTAGATTAATATCTGTAGTGCTTTCTTTTATAGTATGAAGTCTAAAAAAATATGAAAAAGAGAAGCCTCAAGAATATAAATTGTAACTCAATGCACAACTCAAATAAAGAAATTTGATCCTTTTTCAATTAATTAAAATTTTCAATTATTTGAACTTAAACTCCACGTATTAAATTTCAAATATTAGATCTAAAACTAATGTTGAATTACGAAAATTTTTCAGTTACAAGACAGATAGAATATCGCCCAAAAATGAAGTTTTTCTATAAGAGGGATTAAAATATTGAACGAAAGCTTTATATACTGTGTCAGAATTTGAATTGGCTCGATTAAACTAAATTTTGGGGAAATATAAAAATACGAAATATTAAATTTCAAGAGCATTTAATGTTTCATTTCAAATTAAAAACACGTGAATATTAGTTTCTTATATTTTAATCCCAACCTTGTTTCCCACAATCGTGTATATTTTATTTACTAATCATAATAATTGCAAGTAAATTTTTAAGAAACAAAAACAAGTGTGTAAGAATAAGCATCGAAATTGACGCTGAAACCTTGAGACAAACATAATTTAATTGCACTTTGCGATCGACAAATTCATAAGAGAGATATTTTACTTTTCATATGATAAATTATTTGAACCAATTCTTTATATTAAATAACTTATTTAAGAATTTAACTGTTAATTATAGTTTTTTCTTTAAATAACTTATTATTCACAGTCTATCGGGTTATGTCTCTCCACTTTTCAAAATATTTTATGCGAATACATGGATATTTTTATTTTTATTTTTCATAAAGCATTCATTTCTGTTTTTACAAGTTAAGAAGAAACTCCTTCTACATCCGCATTCAACGAAACGGGAAAGTATTGAATATAAACAAAATTTACTACATCTAGATTATAATAACCAATTGCTAAATGCGACCATCTTACAATACGATTATCTCGTAAGCGTACGCTTTCGAAAGAAAAACGTCGAATCGGCCTTAAAAATGAAAAACCGCGGCAAGAAACGAAAAGCAAAGCTAAAATCCGCCAGAGGAAAGTAGTTCTTGGTAAACCGGGCAAATATCAAGCCGAAACAAAGCTCGCCGAGCCTCGAGAGCGAAAAAATTGCAAAGAAATGTTATAGGGAGCGGCTCTTTGTCGGGGCTTCCTCGTAACAGCCTGGAAGCCTCCTAAAATCGATGCCCGAAAGCCTTGAAAGTACAAGTAGGGGATGTTATTTCGAAATTGATCCCCTTCCCCCGGGCCGCTCGGCTCTCCCGCGCGCGCAGGGGCGCCATCGTCCGCGTGTGTACGCGCTGCGTAAAAGTCGGCGCGCACTGCGCAGATCGACGAGGCAGCAGCCGCCGTCCCCCACCGCCGGCCACCTTTTTCCGCCGCCCCCTCCGCCCTTTCGTCTCCTGCCGCGGCGGCGGCCTTAGAGGGGAAAAACCTACGCGCGCGAGCTAGAGAAAGAGGGGCTGGGAAATCGGCGGGGGCCGCCGCAAAAAAAGTGCCGGCCGCTCCGATTGGCGGCCGCCTCCTCCGAGTGGGGGGAAGCGCCCTCGGGAGCGAGGGAGCGAGAGAACGACGCAGACAGACAGCTGACGCTTGGGCAGCGACGCCGGAGCTCTCCGTCTTTCCTTCGAGGCCGGATTGCCGCCGAGGGGCCCTCGTTAAGAGAGGACTTAAACAGCATCGCCGCGGGCCCCGCGTCATTTGTCTCGGCGGGGGGACGTCTCCTTTTATTGCGCGCTTCTTTCGCGCGGCTGGCAGCTGCGCTTTTTCCGCCCTGAAGTAGATCTATTGCCGCGCGGAAGAGTAATGACGCGCTGCCGCCGCTGGAATTTCGGATGCGTCTCGCACATTCTATTTGCGCGGCACATTTTCCGGCCATCCCTCTCCCTCTCTCTCTCTCTCGCTTTTTCACAAAACGCGAGCGTGAATCGAAACGCTGAAATAACTTTGAAAGGATTCAATTTTCTCTCTCGCTGAGCCTGTCCTTCACGTTTTCGTTGGACTTTTATAAATCACGGCGTGAAGTGCGACGCCGATGCCACGCTTTTACACTGATACTTTCTGCTCCGCCGTCGTTATTGCTAACGTCGTTATCGTAATGAGCGGTGCTCGCATTAGCACTATCGGTTAACCGAAGCTGTTATTGTCCTGCTTCAGCGAAAATTTTATCGGGAATCTCGATCATCTTGGTACAGATTTTTCGGAAAAACCGAAACCTCCCCGGCCGAGAAGTTTGCTTTAATTTTATGGCACCCGTAATCTATATATAAAGTTGCATTTCAGATTCCATTAGCTCGGTGAAAAAAAAAAAGCAAAGCTCTCGCAATGAAATCCCCATTTCATCCATTTTATTACATCTCCACAACTAATTCCGGGCGAATCGCGCCAAGGTTTTTCCCATGCAAATGCAAAGTGTACTCTCCCCTGCACTCGGTTAGAGTGTTCGATTTGCATTCGCAAAAACACGGAGCGTCCGCGTCTCTCCCCGGCCGAGCGCGGAGCGAAGAGACAGAGGCAGAGAGCCGGAGCGCGAGGCGAGAGAAAGAAAGAAAGAGAGGCGAAATCTGAGCAGTGCACGCAGCCACGCAGGCACGCAGGCCTGCCTGCACGCGGGAGCTTCGATCCCGTCCCGTTACAAGTGACATTAGCGCGAATCCAGTCTCCGCGGCGGCGGTCGACTCCTTTGTTTTTCCGACTGCACGTACGCGCCGGTACTATTGTGCGCGATCGAAGGTGTGCGGAAAGGGGGAGCGGAGAGCGAGGGAGAGGAAAGGGCGGACGGGAAAAAAGCGCATCGCCGCCTCCGCCGCCGCTGCAGGACCGATAAAATCTGCTCGCTCGCGGTGCGTTTCCTCTTTCTCCGCTCTCCTACTAATGGAAGTTTCTCGTTTGCCAGCAAGAGTTCCTCGCGGCGTCGGCCACGAAAAATTCTCTGTCCCTCTCTGCCTGCCGGCATAATGCGCGCACACACACATACACACACGCGCCTGCGCGTATATACGCGCGACGATCAGCATTCATAGAATAATTTTCGCCGGAGGCGAGAGCGAGCGACCTATCTGGGCATCACGGTTGACGGCTTTTCCGCAAACCCATTTTAATTATCTCGCCCTATACGAATTATCCGCTCCGAAAGGCTTTCTCTCTTTTTCTCTCTCTCTCTCTCGGCCGGGCGCGATTTTCGAAAGATTGATGATGGCCCTCTCTCGTCTTTTTTTCGCAGTTCCATTGCGGCGCGCAGCGAAATCCAGAGCCGGAGCTGGAAAATTTAGCGCCGCTGAAAAATAAAGGAAGACGTGCCGGCCGTTAAGCGCACGTGGATAAATAGGCTTCGCGCCGGACAGAGAGAGAGAGAGAGAGAGAGCGAGAGAGCGAGCGAGCGGGAGAGAGAGGGTGGCGTTCTTTCCTGGCTGCATGCGAGCGCGCGCGATGCATGCGAATTATCGAATTACTTTGACAACTGCGTTTTGTTACCGTGAATTATGGGGCTTCGCACGCCCGCTGGATTGGAACGTCCGCGTCTGTATCAATTAGCGTTTAGAGGATCGTTAGGGAAAATTGTGTGCGCGTGCGGGCGCCGCGTGCGTGCCCAGGTAGTGCTTTAATTAGTTGCGATTTTATGCCGTTCGTCCGCTGCATTTTTGACTTAATGTATTCTTCCGCGAGGATTGAATAATGCCCGCGGCCGCTGTCAAGGGCTTCCGGGCGGCGGTCCTTTTATTTGCGGCGGCCTTCCGAATTAAACGCTGAGCTCGGCGGCCCCACGCCGCCGCCTAAATTATGCTAATTCTAATAATTCTTTTACCGACATAAATACTGCATTCGCCGCGTATAAACTCGATTCGAGTGCACTCTTTGCACAGCGGGAACGTCGAATTTCCTCGGCGAGAGCCGTACGACGTGCAGCCTCCAAGTTAGCTCGGCGTGCATTTAATTTTAAAATCAAACATAATATTGCTAAACGTGCCGAGGCCGTACGCCAAGCGAGAGCTCGGCGCTCCCGTAAATGCTCTTTAATTAACTTAGCCATCTTCATCGAGCTAAAGCCCGAGCCGAACCTCTAGAAAAAAGAGAGAGAGAGAGAGAGAGAGAGAGTAGTGCGTCCGGCTCTCGCGCGGTACGAAAATCTAAATTATCCGCGCCAAAACTCCATTAAAACAACGCGCGAGCACTCTGCCCTTAATAAAATGGCTGCACGTACGAGCGAAAGTATACTGCACGGGTGAGCGCGGTGTAAAATGTCGGCTGCAGAATCCAGCGCCGCCGCCGCCGCCGCGGCTGCACAGACTGAAGCGGGGAATAATTAATCGTTGCTAAGAAGATTGGGAGGAAGCGCGCGGACATTTTCGAGGGTGGAATTGTTGACGAAGGAGCGGAGTGGAGCGACATCGGGTCTCTGGTGGATTGCAATGAAAAATTAGATTTCGCGCGGAGGATCGAAAAGGCTTTTTCCGTTAAATAAGATATTATCGGGTATGCTTTTATTTAAACAAATGTCGTCCACCTGATTAATTCTTTGATAAATATTCAAATATTTAAAAGAGAACTGTGCGTGATACAGCTTGTACACGGTTCTTAAAATTAATATTCTTTTGACATTTCTGTGCATTTGAAAACGTACACGTCAGCTAAATAAATTATATTATTTTATCGGACAATAGTATCGAGAACACTATTCGGAACATAATAATAATGTGGTATTTGCGCATGAAAGTCATAATTAACTCTTTGTTAGCAAGCTTGCCTAGATTAATGCAATTAATAATTCTAATAAATGTACCGTTTCGCGAATTCTAACTCGACGCTCAGAAGAGAAAATGCAGCTCAATAAGGAAATCTGTTAGGTACGCTTTTTTCGAAAAAATGCAAGCCGTGGATTCTACAATCGAGACATCTGTACCCAGCTGTAACGCACCCATGTACACAGGGAATTTGGCGGGAAAAACTAAACCAAACACAGGATACACGCGGTGCAATACATCACGGGCTGGCTCTTCGAAAGAGACCATTCAGACGGCCGAGGGGGGTGAGCGGGAGTAAAAAAGAGGGACGGAAAAGAATGAGATAAAGTAGGCAAAAAAGCAGCAGGCTCTCTCGCCTCTCCCACGGCTTCGCTGCCGCCGCCGCCGCCGCCGCCCTGCTTCCTTCTCTCCTTTCTTCGGAGCTGTTTTTCCCGCGGCGAAAAAAACACGGCAAGCGGGGGTGGCGCGGTGTAGAGAATCAAATCCCTCTCGGCGCTGCACGCTCGGGGTGGTGGGGGGGGCGGGTTAGGGGCGATTGCGCGAAAAAAGGAGAGACGCCGCGCGAGGAGCGCCGCTGCGAGAGCGAGACGGCGAGCGGGTAATTTTTAAAACGCCGCTTGCGGGAAAATAAAAACGAGCGGCAGAGGGCGCCTCCGCCCTGACACCCCCGTCGGCGCGCGGGGGCGGGTAGGGGAGTGCAAAAAAAACGCGAGAGGGAGGGAAAAGCCAGCCGTAATTTGGCGAAAAAAGAAAGAGATGGCGGTCCGATCGTTCCATGCGTTTTATACCCCACGTGCTGCCCGGGTGGTGGGGAGCCGCGCGGGGGGAGAAAAACGCTGCCGCCGTTACAGCCGACGGAGATAGAAAAGTCTATTGCTGCCGCTGCCGCCGCCGAGGAGAGGGAGCGGGGAAAAATTTACGGGGCACTTCTGGAGATATAGCTTTTGATGAGATGGGGATATCGTTGATAATTGTCTTCTTATCGCTCCTAATTTCTTCATTTTTCCAAATTTCAGGCTGTTTAAAAACTAATAGAAAACTACTTAAATGACCTCGGGGGCTATTGTTTTTTTAACTAATTTAGCAGCTTGTGTACCGTCATAATAGATAATTTAAAGTTGTTCAGCCGTGCTAAATTCAAACTTTTCCAATTTCCTGCGCTGGACCAAATTAATATCAAACAATTTCCAATAAATCTTTGTTTTTATTTTAAAGTTATTACTAACAATTATTCCGAACTTATATGCGTGCTTTACATATTTCGTAATTTAAATTAAATATTTCTAGAGCACATGGATATAACAGCTAGGAAACAACCGTCCTAATCCAATACTAAAAGCAACGTGAAATGAAGCTTGAATTCTCTACATGCCCGCTTCGAAAATTATTATTATAATTCAACCAAGGCAGGGAAAGATACACAACTCGCAATATGCTCGCAATCGACAAAGCCGGAGTAGAGAATATGTGGGAACGGATCCTCTCAACACTAAATGCGCGGTTGCCTGTGATTTCAGCAGACCGCATTTGTAACGGAATTTCAATATTTATTTTAATATATTCGTCGAAAGATCATATTTAGCAATATTGGAAAATAATTTGTTTTAAGAAGTTAAATTACAGAAATTTACGTGCATCGGGACTAAAACAATCCGAATTGAGGTCTCCCGGAAATAAACGGCCATTATAAAGCTTTGACCCGCGGCGGGCTATTGTAAAAATCGTCGAATTTTATAAGGGTCAAATTTTGCGAGCGATAACTAAAAGCAGGATCCCCCTGGACGCTCTCCAAAAAGCCGAAATCCCGCAATTAAATTCCGACTTTCCATCTATCGGAAAATCCCGAGAATATTCAAATCCCGCCTTAAGCGGAGCGAGCGCAATCGCAAATTTCGTTAAATTCACGCGTTGGTACTCGAGCGCAGAGAGCGGTATCGCCCACCCACACACATAAACACGTCGCGTCGTATTGTCGGTCCCTCTAGTGCAAGCAGCATCGAGGTATTTCCCGATTTGCAATGAGGACGTCGAGAGCTCATACGAGAGAGAGAGAGAGAGAGAGAGCAAAAGAGCTCGCCATGTACATACAGCCACAGGTCGGACAATGCCCGCACTTTCCGCCCGTATATGACAAACTCGTTGGAGCGCCCCGAAGGTAAAATTCGTTCAGGGCTGTGCAGCGAAGCCCCGGCGCAGCTCGACAATGAGCCCCCGTTTTCTTTGGACCCCCGGCGGCCGGCATTTTCGCGAGCGGCCCACCCCCGCCCTTCCCGATATTACAGCCGCCGCTGTAGCTGCGCCCGCGCCGCCGCCGCCGCCGCCGCTGCGCAGGTATTATAGTTTGTATTAACTAGCCCGGAACATTGCCCAGAGTGAGGGAGCGAGAGGAAGAGAAAGACAGGCATTGGAGTGGAAATTAACCGCTGCGAGCGCGTTTTGTCCACGCTTTTGACGTTTTATCGCTGATTATTCGCTTTGATTATCGCCGCCGCCGCTGGTTCGAATTTAGAATTTAACGAAATGGGCTTTGTGCCCGACGCGGATGTATCGCCCATTGTAAAAGCTGAAAGCGACTTTCGAGGCGAGGCGGCTTGTAACGCGGCTGCATGCCTTAAGGAAAAGGCGCCCTTTGAAGCCCATCACCTCGCCCGGCCGAGAAAAAAAGCGCCACAGTCGCGACAGAGGAGCATCCGCACTTTCCAAAGTCCCAAAAAGCCTCCCCTCATTGTGAGCTAATTACAGCATGCAAATAATCAATAGAGCTTTGCAACTCAAAGTAATCCGAGGATTCGGTGTACGCGTTTCATGCCGTAGCGGCCGGCGTCAAAGGGCTGAAACCGCGCGGCGCAGCCGGAAAACTCGACTTCGCCGGCGTATTTCCCTGCAGCAGCGGCAGCAGCATCTAACCGTTGCGTTAATTATGGGCGTTTTCCCTGCGTCGGCCGTTCCGTATCCACGCACACTCGCGTCTCCTCTCCCTTCCTTCCTCTCTTTCTCTGAAGCCCGGCTCCCCGGCGGCGGCGGCGGCGGCAGGCCAATAAATTTCGGAAATCCGCAGACGAGGGTTAATGAGCTGCGGCCCCGCGAAATCTTGGCTGCCGAATCGCAAAATCCGTCTTATAAAGAACCCCAAAGCCGATCCTCCGCTATCTCCCCCAGCTTTTAAAAAGTCCGCTTAACGGTCTAATTAATGCGACTCGGCCGCCCCCCCGGGCCGGGGGAGGAAACTTTTTCCCCGCGCGCGCGCGCGAGGCCGTCAGTAGCTAAACAATGACAGTTCTGGACCCCCCCACCACCACCCTTTTCCATATAAACCCATTACCCCCACCACTCTAATTAACACACCTGTACAGGTGAGAATGTTCTAGAAGCTTCTAGAACATTCTCGAAGGTTCCATTACCCCCCCTTCCCCCAATTTCTTTAACAGGTGAGACACACCTGTGCAGGTAAGGAAGAAGGTTCGAGACGATTCTAGAACATTCTCGAAGGTTCTAGAATATTCTCGAATCGTCTCAAACTTTTTTTTTTTTTCCTAAATTGAGCCGCAGAAATCATGCGGCTGGCCGAGCGCATCTTGCCGCTGGACCTTGAAGTAG
>JAWWEM010000044.1:8219282-8314643 GCA_035582935.1 Ormyrus thymus | reverse complement strand
AGTAGACGGACAGCTGCCAATTACCATTTAGTTAACTAGTCCATCTATTGGTATTATAGGTTATACATAGAGAACCCGCAGTAGATGGACACTTTTTTTGAAGATACTTTGTTTTATGTTAAAAAGATACTTGTTGATAAGTATCAGCTTCAATTTTATCGTAGTAAACTTCTTTGCAATTAAAATTAAATATTTTACTTAAAAAATAAATAGTTTGATAGATATAATAACTTATAAAACTGTCCATCTATCGGTGTTGTCCATCTATTGGTGCGATCACCCAAATAACGTTAATGAGACCTCGCAAAAAGCGTCGAAAGATGTTCTTTTGCACGTAAGCTAGAGTCTTGTCATCAGAAGCGCGCCCGTCGCTCAAGAGTCGAAAACTTTCGTCGGCCTTTTCTACTTTCGGAGCTCCTCGCTCGGAAAAGCGCAGCTCGGCGAGTGTCAAAAAAATATCGCAAAAAAAAGGGCCCGTAACAGCCCGAAAGTTTTCCTTGGGCAAAAAGCAGCCGCGCACCTCCGACCATACTCACATCCATTTCCCTCTTTCTCGCCTGCTCCCTCCACCCCCGCCGCCGGTGGAGCAGCTGCGCGGGCGCGCGTCCTTCATTTCCCGCTCATTTTCTTCCTTCCTCCCTCTCTCTCTCCAGCTCATTCTCTCTCCATCCTGGCTCTCTCCGCCCTTTCCTCGGGCTCTCCGCGGGCTTCTCCCGCCGTTCGTGGCGTCGCGTCGTCTCGTCGCCATTTTGCGTTCTTCATCGATCGCACGCCGTCGGCCCACGCACTCCCTCTCTCGCGCTTTTCCCGTCCCGCCATTTTTTTTCCTCGCTCGAGCCTCGAGCCCGATGCCTTTCCCGCCATTTTTCAAACGCGCCGAGAGAAAACTTATCGCGCGCCGGAGGACTCCTCTCTCTCGCTCGCTCGATGAGCTCGTGCGTCGAAGGATCGGTAAAAACTGAGGTGCCGAGCTGAGAAAGAATCGGAACTGCGAGCCTCGGGCCCGCCGGTTATACCCGTTTAGCCTCTCGCATTTGCATAGAGCTAAGGCTCGAGCGACCGGACAGATTGGCCGGAGAAAGCGGCCTTCTATTGTCGGACCCCCAGCGAAGCCGAGTCACGAGCCCCCACCACCACCCCTTTCGCAGGCTTTCTGCAGAAACTTTCTGCAGAGTTCTGCAGAGAGACGCGATTTTAATGTGCCGAGCGCGAGAACTACAATAGTCCAGCTAGGCGGACGGCGACAAAGGGAAAATGATAATGAGATCATGCGGAGTGAAATTCATTCCGTACGTTGGGCGAATTTCGTAAGCAGCGCGTTTTGTTGTTGTTTTAAACATTGATTAGATTTGACCGCAATTGCAGAGCAAATATGTCTAGACGTTCTCAAATTGGGAAAAATAATAATTGTACTTGGTAAATGTTTTGCTCAAATAGTTGCTCAATATTTATAGTTGGAAATGCTAAATTAATAAAATAAAATCTGCGTTTGGTTTTTTTCATTTAATTTTGTTTGATTTTTTAGTAAAATTAAGCTTCAATATTTACCAGACAAATAAACGTTGATCCAAACTTATTTTATTAAATTAAAAGTGTATAAATGTATTTGATCGGGAAAAGCTGCGAATAAAAATATTATAATTATTTTTTTGTTCTCTCGAAATATTAATCTTTCGGAATTAAATAAAAAGTTTATGTATCTATTATGTAATTGAATTATCTACACCCGTAATTCACTTTTATTAGACGTAAGTAATAAACTATACATTAATAAACTGATAAAAAAGTAAAAATTATTATACGTAAATAATCCAAATGATAAATAAAATTTTATTTGAAAAGAGATAAAAGCATTTTCAACGATACTGGATACATTATTCGTTCAATTAAAATGCAGCCTCCTCGATAAATTCAAAGATTGAATTGAACTCGCGGCACATTGTTAAGGGAGCATAATCGAGCAGCAGTCGGAGCGGACAGTCGGGAGAAAAATGTAATATCTTGGCATTCATCTGAGAGTAACTTTTTCATTGAGCGACATCCTTCTCCGCGGCTGAATAAAGGCATTATTATTATTTGTCACTGGCTAGGCATCCTATTTCCTCCGGGCTCGAGATTCCTTCTCCCGGCGTATGCGCAAAACTCGTTTGTAACACTCAATGCCAAACGCCTGTTCAATTCCCTCTTGCACCGAACCTTTTCATTATCATTCCCTCCGCGCGCTGCAGCCTCCCATGCCTCTTCGTGTTCTCTTTGAAAAGCTGCCCGTTGCCTGCCTCTCTCCCCACGCGCGCGTTTATCCTTCACCTCGAAATCTTCCCAAGCCCCGGCGGAGCATCGCAAAAAATAGCCGCCCGACTGACTACATAAATCCACGACAAAAGAGTCCCGGGGAAGAAATGGATCGTGTCTCTGGTGTGGCGCGAGAGGAGCCGACTCTGCTTCTATTATCGCGGAGGAGAGAGAGAGAGGATGCATTTTCATCGCTCGAATATATGTCAGTTCGTGAGAAAACGGATATGCTTATGAATAAAGCTGAAATTAGCGTTCGCTCGTACAAAGCCGAGAGATTAAATGGGAAAAGACGTTAGTTCGTTAGATTTGTCTTGTCTGGGGAGCCGGAGGAGGCACCCTGCGAAGAACTGGTTATTTCTTTTTGACCCTCAAGACTGGTTACTGATCCTCTTGTGTAATATTCACTTTCTGCTCTTGCTCATCGCCCTTAAGTATAATGTTCAACTCTTTCTCGAGGTTTTAATTTAAGTTAATCACGCTAGTTAACCTAATACTTTTACCAAGTGCTGTATTCTTGCGGATATTTTTATTGTATAAATCAACGCACTGAACTTAATATTCACGAGTTCGTTTATTTCTAGATTCATTCGATGAACATTTAATAATCTATTCAAGTTTCTTAAACGTCCATTTTCAATGCTATCGTTTAAATTTGACAATATCAAGATTTAATTGGTGTCACAATTTACTCGACGTAAAAGCCTGCAAAACAACTGCGAGCAGCGCGCAAACGAAATCAGAATGCACCCTTTCGTGAGAAAACGTCTTCCGACATGAATAAAGCCAGTGGAACTTAGAATCGCAGCATCGCAGGCCCCGGATCAAAACAAAATGTCTGCTCACTCGATTAGCCTCGAGCTCAGATGGCTGCAAGAGTTAGAAAGAGAGAGAGAGAGAGAGAGAGGCAGACCCCCAGCAGAGGAACCGGTTGGCTGCAGGCGCTGCAGCGTCCTTCGGCTGCATCCCCACTTTTTCAGCCTGGGCAGGACAAGACTCGCGGCTCCGCCGGGGCGGGAGGGGGAAAGGGGTCGGGCCGAGAACTGGTTGGGCACGAGCGCGGCGACTGAAGGCTTCGGCAGGTGGCCGAGGGTCTGCGGAGCGAGGAGCGAGGGAAAAGGGACCGAGACCGCGAGCGAGACCTGACCCGACACCTTGCACAGGTACCTCTGCATAATTTAGACGGGTTCGCAGGCGCGCAAAGTGTCTTCGAGGCCTCGTCCTTTTGTGCTACGGTCAATTGGGGAATTAAAGGCGAAGATTGAGTCGCGCGCAGAGTGCTGCTGTGCAGTGAAAAGGTTCAAATTGATGTTTACAACCTCGCTACTTAGCAGCCAGTGATGTACAATGCGCGTTTGAAATAATTTTTAAATACAATTTTTAATTATTAAAAGATTAACTAAGGCAAAAGTAGCCTTAAAAGCAGCAAGGAATCCACTGCAGCGGGTCAAAGAAAATTGAGCTCGTCGATGAGGAAAACGAGATTTCAGCCAGAGAGGCTTTCCGGAGCGACACTAAGTAACTCCCAAACACGAGAAGTGCAGGGGGCGCATATCAGCGACGGGCTTGCCGTCGCGAATACGTTCCGGGACCGCGATCGCCACACAAAGCACCGATAGGCTTATTAGGCAATCATGTAATCTATGTTTACCTATAACGTTCCGCCGCGACCCACCAAGAGAGAAAGCGGAACACGTAATCTGATCTATACCTATAAGCGAGCGAGCGGGCCGCGCGTCGTTCGCGCAACACCGTATTACAAAGCTTACCCAATCATAAAAGTATCGATTAGAAGTCCGGCGCAATTATATTAGCATATTATAATTAGCAGGCCGGGCTCGCCGCCTCGATTTACACGGCGAAAACATTGACTTGGACTGATTGAATGCCGAAAAGAATCCTGCCTCCCGCTTGTCGATGTTTATGCAGCGCGGCGTATCATTGGATTTTCGAGAAATAATAACACGTAATACATTATATAAATGCGAAGCAATGGTTTATTTGACCAAATACGCGTGTAAATATTGTTATTAACATATTTAGATTAAATTTAATAACTCGACTTTAATTACATGCCGAGTACCGCGGATATTAAACAAACAAGTTATAAAATGATTTTGTAATCTGCTACTATTTCTAGGTATTTATACGTGCACGTTTAATCTTTTATGTGTAATAAGTATATCCAAAGTATAAATCAAAAGCAAAATCGTATATGTAAACTAATAAATGTTTAAATAAAATCAGCGCGTCAAATAATAATCGACGCAATTAAGAGCGCGCGATTTTAAACGAAAAAAACGTTGACGAATAGTAAATTTGAAAAGCAGCGTATTTCGAAGGTATACAACATTGATTTTTGAAGGGAGCCTTCAATAGACTGATCTGACATGAAGAGCGAGGGCGCAGATCCGTCAAATGCTTAGCCAGCCGTCAAACATTTAATACATGTACGTTTTACTTGACATAAAAGTACACCCGCAGCCCGGCAGCCCCGAGCGCCATGATGGAAGGTCCAAGAGCATATTTAGCAGCCCCGAGAGCTTCTAATAGAGATTGATATAGCTGTATCAGGCACCGATAGGCCTATTAAGCAATCGTGTAATCGACGTTTATGTATATAGCATCGGCTCGTGCCGGCCGGCCAGATTTCATTGGGGTTGAGCAGCCCCCGCGCCGCCGCCGACGCGCGCTCGCGCGGCTTTGTGCTGTACGTCGCGCGATATAAAATTTGATAATGCAAAGTGATTCATCGGAAGACGATTATGAATTCCCGATGTAAACGCCCGGCCACTCCATTCTGACAATTAGTCGCTAACCGAATAATAAATCTCCATATGCGAGCGAGCGAGCTCGCGCGCGTGCGACCGTCGGGTTGTAAGCGCGCGCGATGCAAAAAGTGCCGCGGGAATCGGAGGCACGCGTGTTATTTGTCAACATCCATATCCATTTGCGGGTGTAAACGACGAGTAATGTTGTTATTGCCGACGCGGTGCCCGAGTAATCAGCGACAAAAATTATATACCGAGTAATGGCACGTAACTGATTTTTCACAGATTTTTAGAATTGATCATCGGCCTGCCTCTTTTGATTCGGTATTATTTTGCTCTGCGCGTCTCTTGTTTCGTGTAATTTAGGTCAATAAAACGGAAGTTCTTTTTTTTCTATCAAAATTTCCGTTTTTGTTATATAGATTATCCATCAGTAGTATAAGTCAAGACTAGGCAAGACACCTTTTATTTCTTCGCTTTGTGCATGTATGCCCCATTTTATAATATCCAGTAAAAACGGTAATTAAGGAAAATCTTCATAATAATTTTCTTTGTAAGGCGATTGAAAAGTTTTTTTTTTTATTTTTATTTATTTATTTATTTTTGTAAAAAATATTTATCTATCGAAAAGAGCTATAAATTATCTTTCATCTTTTACGACTAAAACTTTTAAATTAAAAACGAAGAGCATAAAAATGGCAGACGACCCATGAAAATTAATGATCGAAAGTAGTAAAAGTTTCAAACTGATGCGCAGCTCGATATGCGTATTTTGCTCCCTGCCCCTGTAACTGAAGCAACAAATTGAAACAGGTAAGAGCCGCGCGCGTTAACTTAATAACGCGCAGTTAACAGCTCCGACGAGTAACTGCAATCGTCTACCCACAAAGCTTGAGACGCAGACCTATTAGGCAATCAGGTAATCGGTATTTGCTCCGTGAACTCTCCTCTCCGCCTCTCTCTCTCTCTCTCTCTCTCTCTCTCTCCCTCTCTATAACGCTTACTCAGAGAGGATTCCGCACACCTCGGTCCGCGCGCAGGTTTGCGCGCACATTCACAGGCAGGCATATACGCCTATTACAATGTCGGAATGCGCGTGCAGAGCGAGCGCTCGCGTCGTCCATCCCCGCGCCGGTATGTGTGCACGCGTGCCGGCACAGGCGGCTCTCTGGGTATGGGTGCCGGCGGTAGGCTCTCGCATGAAACACATGTCGATACGGCCACATAATGGGAACATAACCGCTGCGTAGCTACCGGCCCGGAGTATTTAGGTGTCATGGTGTCACGGGTTAATTGCACATGATTGGTTATTGTCGCGGGCGCGTGACCTCCGCCGAAGCTTCTGATGTGCGGGGCACGATACTTTCGTTCTCGATCGTTCTCGGCCCCTCCCCCGAGCGCTCGCTCCCTGGCCCTTTCAAAGAGGCGACGACGAGCCTTTCTCTGGAAGCCAATAAATTATATACACAGGCCGACGTCGGCCGCTGCGCCGCTGCTGCTGCTTACTTATTCCCGGATATTGCCGAGAGGGAGAGGGAGGATGCCTGCTGGGGAGGGGAGGAAGCGGCGCAGAAACAGAGGAAAACGCCAAATGGGTTATTTAAGATAGACAGGAAATGAGGGAGTCTGCGAGATAAAAAGAGGATTTATAATAACAACAAAAAGCCGAAGAGCGAAACACCGCGGGGGAAATAATATGAGGAATTTAATCGAGCGATTTCTTTCCGCGCCTTTTGCGAAAATCGTTAATATTGAGTTGTCATTTTGGTTTGCTTCGTTGTTCGCAGCTGCGAGAAATTGAATAGTTTTAGATGATAAAGCCCAACGTTCAAATCAAACTCAAACTCACGCGAGTAGATTATTTTTATCTGCAGCGTTCTGCAGTGAGAGTTTTGTGCATCGTTCTTTAAAATTAATTAAGTATATGGAAATAAAACGATTGTCATGGTTTTTAAAATAACATTTTTGTAAAAGCTCCATTGTAGGTTCTTTATATAAAACTAATATTCGCCATTTTCTTGATTTAGAAAAATACGTAAAAAGCAATTTGTTTTTAATTCTGTCGTATTGCTCCGCACGGCAAACATTACACGCGAAAGAATGCGATTGCATCGCTCCTCTTTGTTCCCCGCTTCGCGATATTCACCGACGAAGAGTTTTCGTCGCATCGGCCTTTCATTGTCAACCTGATTTAGAAAATTATCAGATTGGCGTTTATTTGAAAATCAGCGCCGTCCGCATCGAATAATTGCAATAAATTGAGTGCGCGAGTAAAGCACAAGTGGCAATATTCGTCGGATTAAGCAATTCCGGTCGCCGGAGCTTCGCGGGCGAGGGGGAGGCAAAACGAAACATTTTTCGTACCTCGTCGAGCTTTTATATCGATTATTAAGCGCACAAATTCGTTCGCAATTTTCATACTCCAGATGGAGCGATATCATTCCCGGTCGCGCTATCTCGCGCATGCATCGTGTAAAAATTAAACGCTGGCCGCGATGCGAGCTCTCCGGATAAAAAAGGCCGACGAAAAAAAAGGAGGAGGCGCGCAGGAATCGAACCGGCGGAAAGGAAGCAAAAAATAATGCCGCGGGAACGAGGAGGGAGAGAGAGAGAGACAGAGGGAAGGCAAAGGACTCGCGCTTGTCAGTTTGAGCGAGACGAGGGGGGAAATCTGACATGAGAGAAGGATTTTCCCGCGGATTATCCGTCGCGCTCTCGCGCTACACGGCGAAGAAAGAAAATCGATATTCGAAATGGAGAGCAGTTACGAGCGCAATTACATTTCGCTACAGGCGGCCCCGTCATCGCGCCGCCAAATGAAAAAGCGACCGGCGCAGGCCGCGTCCGATAGAAAAATCGGCGCGCGCGGCTCCGACTTCTCTATTTCTCCTCGGTCTAACTTTTTTCTTCCCTTCGTTTTTTATTCCCCCGGCCAGATATAATGCAGCCCGGCTCGGCACGAAAGAACTTTTCAAATCGGCCCAAGCGCACACGCTAACGCGCAAGCGAGCCGGGAAATAAAAATCCCGTTAAAAATTCGTTTCTGTCGCTGCCGGTGCCGCGCGCGATCTCGCTCTTTTTTTTCCCCGCCGCCGCGTCGCCTGGTGTGTTGCTCCCCTGGCCCCGAAATTGCCGGGCGAAATCGTAAAATCTGTTTACGCCGCCGCCGACGCCGCCGCCGCGGATTTTCCCTTTTGAGGACGGAACCGGCTCGGCGTATGCGGCTGAAATATGAAATAAAAGAACGGCCGAATCCAAGCTCGATCGGCCGCGCGCAAGCCCCCCGACGGACTATTCACGGCCGGTATCATTGTTATACTCTTCGTATCGAGTGAATAAACTGGATATTATTCTGCCAAAATTACTAGGAATCGCCTCTTTTTTATTACTTTCGCGCGGCCGGCGGAGACGGTTTATCCAAGTGATTTATCTTTGAGCACTGCAAAGCAGCTTTATTTTTTCAATTTTCACCATTGAATTTTATTTAAAAAGCCTTTTTCATTCCATTATCTAGATCAAAGAGCCTATAAAGATGCAAAGTCTACAAAGCCGTGCGTGTTTTCTACTTCTTTACACGTAGAATAATGTTTTTTAAACCTCCGCCCGCTAACGAATAAGAGTTTAAAAGAAAAATAGACAACCGCGCAATAAGAAATAGTTAATTAAACTCTCCAGTCTACTCGATTTCGCGAAATCTGTATAAATTCTTTTTGAATTTCCTCCCGTCCCCGCTGAGCTTGACGTTCGTATATCCAGCAATCAACGGAGATCCCGTCGCGATAGCGAAAACGTTTAGCTAGCCTCCCGCTATACACTATAAATCCCCGAAATAGAAATTCATTTAGCAGCGGCTAAAGCATCAACTCAGCGCATAACTAAATCGTCTGAGCCGCCGCGCCGGGGCCAAAACAGCCAATAACATACCCGTACACGCGCGCTCGGGCAAATCGAATGATATAAATTATTCCATTACGATAACCGCGGAGCGAAGTTCATTTCGGCGAGCGGCGCGCTAACCGAATGAATTCGGCATACATGTCGGGGGCCGGCATTAAACCAAATTTTTCCCCCCACCCCCGGCGCACATACTTCTTTTTCGCCCGATCGGCTCGCCGCTGCCTCTCTTTCTGCTCTGGGTATATCGGTCGCGCCGCGGATTCCCTTTCCCCCGGGCAGCTGGCCGGCCGGCAGATATGCCGCTATCCCGATAATCGATGATAATGCGATGACGCGCTCTCCCCTGGAACAGAGACACACATACAGGGGGGGAGGGTATAGGCACACCGCCGCGGCCTTGACATTGCACCAATTAGCGCGCGTCGACCCTTTCGATCCAATGCCATGGCGAACGGCCCGCGCGCCGCTGCTGCTGCGGCTCTCTCTCTCTCTCTCTCGCGCTGTGTGTGTGTGCGTCGAAATGTGTCCATACGGGTGTGCGAGGCCGTCTAAATACTGCCTACTGAGAGGGAAGCCGCTGGAATGCGCTGCATACGATCCGGAAATATCAAGCTCGCCCGACTGAGCGCTCGATGCACTTTGGCCAAGTTGTAAGCGCCTCTTCGAAGAACTTCGGCTTAATGTTTACGGAGAGTAGCCTGTTTTGTTCTGGAATAGTAGAGTAGAGCACAAAATATTTCCCATTATATAAATCTAGCAATGTGTTTCTGTCATGTAAAAAAAGTTGAAGGCAAGTAACTCAATGAAAATTATCTCCCATCAGTATAATTAATTACTAACTATTATGCAGATCCAGCAATTTTCCAAAACAACGAGAGCGTTTCATTAACACCGCCGAATTTAATAATGATCGTAACAGAGAGCAGCTTTAAATCGCGCTTAATATAAAAACAGCATCGCAACCTGTGGAATAGTGTACACCGAGAGCCAATTGAATTTTCCGATAATTGATTAAGCACCGTCGAAATTTCAAACAGAATCCAGATAAATAAATTTTTTTTTTAAAGCGCGCCGCCCGCCCGGCCCGTGTTTTCCCGAGGACAAAGTGCAGCGGCCTCGCCGTATAACCCCGGCAGCGCGGCGGCGTCGGCGGCGTCGCGCGTTAAAAAAAACGGCCGGAAAAAAGGCCGCGCCACGGGCGGCCCTCCGCTCGTGATTTAAAGCCGAAAAGTGATTCGAAGGTGGTGCCGCCGGCCGCGATCGGCGCAGCCGGCATTCGCCGCGGCACGAGCAGCGCATTCCCCGAAACGCCGCGGCCCCGCTATACCGTCGCTGTCAATGGCCCGATATTACGCAGGCACGCGCTCGCTGCCATTAGCCCGGGGAATTCCCCGGCGCGAGCGTGTGCCACCTTTATGGTGCGGCGTCCCTCTCTCTCTTTCACTCCCCCGCAGCGGGATATAGGCAGTAACAATCGTACTTTACTGGCCACCTGATGATGTAGGTATATACTTTAACGGCTTTTACGGAAAAGCGAGGAGGAACGGGAGGTGGCCGGCCCCGAGCGAGTCCGCGGTCCTCTGATGGAGGCTTTCGGGCTTTCGGAGCCGATGGAAAAACCTGATCATTTCCCCGGGCAGGCTGATGCAGCCCGCAGACCCCCCCGACCGCCGTCACCGCGGTTTATGGACTGTTTTTGCATATTTTCATTGTTTAGATGTATATATATATCTAGCTGAGCTTTATGAGTTTATTGACTATCGAATGGTAAAAAGTATTTTCCAAATTTTTTTCCCGACAAATCTGCTTTGGGTTAAGCGCGCTCAAATGCTTGGCAATTTTTTTAAAAATTGCTTTTATGCGGCTACTATTGCCTCTTAGTAACGCCTAGTACCGCAAAAAAAATATTTAATATACGTAATTTTTGTGGCGATTGACGACTCCGATGATTAAATCTCTTATAAAACGACTGTCGACGAAAGATCTGAGTGTTTGTGGTTCGAATTGTATTATTTTGGGATATATATCTTAAAATTTACTTTTTTGCGTATTTTGTAAAGCGAGTATCGGAAATTGCAAAATAAAAAGTTTTATTGCGATTGATTTTACGAGTATCTATACACATTAAGTGGCATCGTTGCTGTACGGACAGGCATTTGATTTCGTCACGGATGCCAAAAAATTTCTGATTTGCAAATAAAAAACGTTTGAACCGCTTCCCCGAGCTTTTAAAAAAACTAAATTTTGAACAAAAAAATAAATTTTATTTCATTTCCAAACTATTCGATTCATAAAACAAACAAACGATTCCAATTATCACGTTCGATGCTTGATGGTAGAAAATAAAAGAAAAATTGCCGTCGCGCATCAAAACAGGGCGAGAAAGCGACTCCTGACGGGACAATCGTCCGGTCAATTTTCCAACTTAATTCGAAAATGCTTGGAACAATAATGAAGCACGCAACTCGCGGAATAATACCCGTGGCCTCGGGCTCCCGCTAATAAAGCTCCGCAGCCGGGGCTGATCGACGACGCCGCGGTAAATCACGCGGGGCCCGCGATCAGTTCGGGGCTCTCTCTCTCTCGACGGCGAACGGAGCGCCAGTTTTGACCCATTGCTGGGCTATTTCACCCAGTGAGTGCGAGCGAGGGAAGGGCGCGCGCGGAGGTTAACGCTGAAAAGCATGGCCTACAAAAATACAGATTTCCAATAACCGATAACTCACCCTCGGACGGGACACAGAGAAACAATACGCGTGCGGCCAGAGCGAGCGAGGACTCTCTTTTTCTTTGCCTTTCTTTTTCCTCCATCTCTCCGCGCCGGTACACATCCACTCTCTTTCTCTCTCTCTCTCTCCCTCCCTCCATCCATCTCTCTTCCCTTTTTCCGTCGCGCGCGCGATCGCTCTTCTTTTTATCGGTCGATGGATGCGTAGTACGGGCCGCGATCACGTGTTTAAGGCTGTCTCTCTCTGTCCAAACAAACCGCCGATGCACCGTTCTGTCTCTCTTCATCGATTCTCCGCGGCGGCAACGGCGGCGGCGGCGGCGGGACACCCGCCGCGCGTAACGACCGTCCGCCGACGCCGCTCTCGCTCTTCCCTCACGTTCACACATCGGTTAATAAACCATTGATTGGTTTGACACCGATACAGGGAAGCCGGCCGACCTCAATGAGCCTCCCGCCTCCTCTCTCTCTCTCTCTCTCTCTCTCTCGCTCTCCCCGCGTCACCGCGCGTATGTGTCCATCGCGCGTCTTTTTCTACCCTTAACTCGCTTATGCTCCCTCTTTATTTTCGTCAGGGCTGCAGCACTTCCCGGCAGACTTTGATCGCATTATCAAGACGCGCCGATCGCTCCGCTATTTTCACGCCTCTCCGCGCTGACTGGCGGAGTGCCTTCGGAGGGAATCTTCGGGATTTCAATCTTTTTCCGTTCCGCGCTTTTCCTGGCATCAAGTCGACCATTTCGATTATTCCGCGTAAAAATATAAAATTTTTAACATTTTTATTGCCACTACGACGTATTCCAGATTTTTTCTTATTTTCGAGGCCGCGTGGAAAAAAATCACTATATTTTCCAATAAGGTGGCCATACAAAATCTATTTGAATAAAAACAAATCCACGTTCCAAAAACAACGTCGAATATGGCTTTTTTCCCGATAAAAGCAATAGAGTATTGCATCTGAAAGTGAGCGCAAGCAGCAAAACAATAATTATACCGCGCGTCTCCAATTTCTGGCAGTTATTCGCGTAAAGCGCATAAAAAAAAATCAACGAGCGCCACTCGATCTCGCGCGAAAATGGAGCTCGGCGTGGAGTGCGGCGTGGCGCGGCGTTAGAGTCGCCCAGGTAACGATCGGCCGCGTATATGGCCGGGCGGCATCGTCGGCTCGTGTTTAAAGAGGTTCAATTTTGCGAGGCGCCGATCACATTAACCCCCCGGCAGTGTTCGTGTCCCATCGATACACACACCTCCCCCCGGGCTGACGAAAAATACATCAAGCGCGATCTTCTCTTTGGGCACTCGACACCTTGCAATATTTAGCGCCTCTCTGCGCGCTTCTGCTTAACGCCGGTCGTTACTACGCTGAAATATTTGTTGTGCACCTGCGTTTCCAAGCGTAAATTCACTTAATTTTTCATCGTACGTATTTAATGCTTATAAAAGAGTCTGATCAAATTCCGTTTCGTCCAAGTGGACATCTTTACTGAAAATAGCTTTACTTTACGGAGCAGAGTAATTGTGTTCGAAAGTTTTGATGCTTTTTTTTTATCGACTTCTCTGCAGCGAAATGATTATTAGCGCGATCACGCAAAAATCACGCGAGACGAGAAAAGCGACGGGCTCGAAAAAAGTAGTTATACTTGTAATAAAAGCAAGGCGAAAACATTTGTGCTCTCCAGCCTATTTGTTTGAAAAATCAAATAATATAAATACATTATGCGAACGGAAAATTAACAATTTTCGTTGGGATACATTTATTTGGTAGCCTGTTTGTCCGTCCACTGGATAAAATTATTCATGAGATTGTGAGCATAAAGTAAAAATTTTCGTAAAGATACAATATTTAACATTTTTTTAAATTTGAATATTACAATAGGGAAAACTCGTCAGCTACTGTTGCCGTCTGGGTAAAGCAAACTTTATTCATTATACTTGTTATTTCTTGTTATGCATTGAAACTTTTTAATTATTATGTTTGAATTTTAATTAAAAATGAAATCAGCCAAAAATAACAAGGCGCACAAGAAATAATGAATATAAAAATTCGTATTTTATCCGTAGTTTTGGTAACGTACGTGGAAATGAAATGCATTTACGCTGAAACGTCGATTCAGCGCAGCGAGTAAAACTAATTTTTAAAACAAAATTCAGCCGCCGCAGTCGAGTCTAAAAAGTATAAAACAATGTAGCAAAAGGAGCGGCCATCTTCGAAAGAGCGACGAGCACGAGAAGGCAAAAAAGGGCAAAGGATTTAAGGGCGTCGGAACCGTATATTCATTACATCAGGAAAACTGTAATTCCATTACATCGGCCATAAATACGCGAATAAAAAAGTAAGGAGAGCAAGAAGCGAGAGAGCAGCTTGGCGATAAAGTACATACGGGGACGCGCAGGGACGCCGGTAAAAAGTTTCCGACAGGGCGCCATTACGCGGTCGCTCCCTACCACCCCAAGGCAGCCAGGCAGCCGGGCAGGCAAGCAGCACACACGTCCACTCCTCCCTCGCTTAGAGCCCCGACGCTCGAATGTCTCGGCCATATTCTCGCGCGTTGATATCCTTTTTTAGCCTTGGCTTCGCCTCGAGGCACGTCACTTCTCTTTCCGCTATCTCTCCCCCCCTCCCTCGCTCTCTCTCCCGCAAAAAACTTGAGGAGGATGGGAGTCCGTCTGCGGACGAGATAAAGTGCGGCAGCTTGCGGGCGTTTTTTATCGCGCGAGATCGCGCGCGAAACTACTTTGCGGCAAGGAGGAGCGCATATATATTCATGGCGGCCGGCTCCTCTTTCTCCGCGAGGATCCTTTCTCGCGCCTCGCCGAGATTTCTCTCCCTCTCTCTCCGTCTCTCTTTCTCCGAGGAGCCCGGCGAGCTCGAGCGGGAAACGCGCTTAAACTTTCAGGAGGCAGAGGATCCTATTTGACAAGGAGGATTTTATTCTACGTGCTGCCGACACCTCTCTCTCTCACTCTCTCTCGTGTTTAAGGGTCTCGTTTAAGCGCCCGCACTTTGCTCCGTACGTGCAAGTTCTTAAATTTTATCCTGGCTTTTTTATCGCACTTGCGGAATGTGTACTCGACGTTCTCAAATGCGAGATTAGCGCGCGTTAAAGAAGATTTGCCCTCTTGTTCTATAATTATTCGCTGCTTCGGGCTGCGTCTCTTAATTAAGATAGTTTTTACGTGCATTCTTATTCTCAGGCTGGATATAACCATATTCTATTAGAATTACTCGAATGCTTATAGCAAAATTATGATTATGTGGAAAAACATGGCTAAATGATCCATCATCACGCTGGACAAATTATTTTTAAAAATAATTGGTAATAATCATTACGCTGCCTTTTTAATACAAACGTTTATTTCGAAGTCGTTTAAGATTCATTTTATTTTGGTTTGCAGGCAATATATTCTCTTCAAGTATAACGATAAAAACATTCAGAAAAATAATTGCAAAAATCGAGAATCGTTAATAAAACATTAAGCAGCTGTATGTATTATTATTTTATTTTACTGACAGTTGCTTTTAAATGAATTCAAGACTTACTTATTCGAGCAAACAAAGTACCACATTCACTCAAACGCGTAACCTTGACAGAGAAGAAGAGCCTCGGCTCGACAAAGGCAGCCTTTTTGCTCGCGTCGTCGTGCAAAAAAGTGGGGAAGATTCTCAAGGAGCAGCGGCTAAGCTGCGAGGACATTAATACTTTGAAAGCCGAGATAGGGCCCTTTAAACGCATTAGACCTGCAGCGGCTCTTTGCAGGAGCGCTCGAGAACTCGTTTCGAGCGGCTCCCATTGGGCCTCTGCAGGGTCCCGCGGCAGAAGCCTCCGCACGTGCTTGGGTCCCACGAAGCCGCCGCCGCCGCCGCTGCCGCTGCTTTTGCGATGATGAGGCTACCTGTAAGACTCTTTAGTTGGCTCGTTACTCTAGTCCCAGTTGGCGTCTTACGGTCGCACAAGTCATTTTTAAAGTGGCTTGAGCTGCCGAAGATCAAACGGATCTTCTGCCGCACTGTTTTGATTTAAAATTGAAATTAATAATTGGATATTTAGGAAAACTTTAATATCCAATTGGTGCAGTGTTTGATTTAAACAATTTTGATTTGGTGAAATTAATAAGATTAATTACAACTGAATAAACACGAAGTGTGAAAAATTTAAAAACTTTCGGAAAATAAAGTGTAAAAATACACGTATTAAATGCTTAAGAATTAAATTAAAATCGTTTTAAAGTCATAAATGTGACTACATTGCAAAACGATACGAACGTTCAATATCAAATTAAACAAAAATGAGAATATTTGAGCGTGTTATTAACATATTATTACAGCCGATGTAATAATGAGCAATGTTTAATTTAAATATTGCCACATAATTTACATAATTTTATGGAATACTAAAAATTTTATTGCAATTCTTCCGCATATTGTAAAATATTAAACTTTACGCTCGTTCAGTTCGATTACAATTATTGAAAGTGACAGTGCCCGAAGAAATTCAGCCAGTTTTTGCGAAAGTCGTCGTTATTTGCAAAATGAAGTGGTCTTAAAAAGTTCGACGATCAATAAGTCAATTCGGTTCCACGCATACAAGCACGTAAAAATTCGACCCTGCAACGAAGTGCCATAATTGATTGAAGCAACAGTTTGACAAGGTCGTTATCGCGAAATATAAATGTGCGTCTAAATAAACAATGATTCGCTAATAACAATGAGCCCGACGCCAGCCGACGCGGGCCGGGAAAAGTCAGCGGGTCAAGCCAGCCCGATATTTTAATTATCAATTAGCGATTCACGCGCCGGCAATAAATATGCCAGCGGACGCGGCCTGCGCCTCGCCCGCTCCCGCGCCGAAGCGAGGCGAGCGCGTTCGCGCTCTCGCGCCTCGAGTGATAATGCGTAGAAAAAAATTAGGAATCGAAAGACATCGATCCCCCGGCCGTCGGGAAAGTGGAGCGGAACGTTATTAATTGCGCGCCGATTGTGCGTGCGCGCGGGGCGCGCAGCTGTAATTTGCTCGGGCGGCTGTTTTTTTTTAGCCTTTTTTTCGCGGGATCCCAGAGCATTTTTTGCCCCGAACGCGGGGGAGAGAGAGGACGCAGTGTATCAATACGAGGCGGAAAACTGTGTATTCCTCGGTGTGCGCGGGTGTGCGCGCGCGCGTGTGTGCATTCGCGGAGGACGTAAACAATGCTACATGGCGTTGCGCGGCTGCGCGCTCCTTTTTTTCCGCGCTCGCTTTGCCCATCGAAAGTACAATTCACTCTCGTTCTCGATCGAAGCTTGAATGGAAGAGCGAGGGAAAGAGAGAGAGAGAAACGGACGGGGCGCCAAACGTTAAACCAAGAGCATACACAGGCCAATCAATGCTTATTTTTCGTGTTGCATTTTTTCATATTTTCACTTTTACCTCAATTGATCTATATACACACAGAAGCCTCGGTCGCGCGAGCGCGCACAAATGATTTATCGGAAAAAGATTTTCCGAGTGTAGCTGCGAATTATATATATATATTGTATCGACAATGCAAAGGGATTGATTAACGAACTATTATTATTTATTTATTTTTTCTTTTATTAAAGCCTCGCCTTCCGCGTTAACTTTCGCCAATGAGGGGGTAAAATATGCGCGCGCAATTTAATAAATTGGTATTCGTTTGTCGAGCGTTAAACTAATCAGTGTACGAGTGATTAAATTTGATTATTTGTTTTTCAGGGCGATTCGCGAACATTGCTTATATTTGGCCAGTTAAATATATTATGAGCGTACACCGTAATTGACTCTTAATGCAAATGATTATTAATGCGATTTTAATTAACACTCTGGATAATGAACATTTTATTGAAAATAATCCAAGCACAATTGCCTTTTCGAACCTAGATATTGCAGAGTCGCATTAGCTCTTTGCATTTCCTCCCGAGCTTCAGCCCGATTTGAAATAATTCTTACTAAAAACGTAACCCGCCGGTACTTGTAATAAAGCACTCCGGCCCGTGCATTCACTTTGCAGGCAGCGCTCCCGAAATTTCCTCTGCAGCTCTGCCCTCCGAGCTGCTCCCCGTCCTCGAAAAAAAGCGGCTGCAAAAAGTGAAGGACCGGAGCTCGTAACAAAGTTTTCGGCAGCCGTCAGAGAGGAGGGCACGTGCACTCCTCTCTTAGAAAAGAACGGCGCGCGGTAAAAAGCTCGAAATCCGGGGAGCGCTCGGCTCTCGAAGGCTCCGCCGGGGGTTCGCGTACACCTCCCGGTCGACGGTTGAAATCTCCGAATTTTTTAGCCGGGCGCCGCTCGGCGCCGTAAAAAAAAGGAGGCGGCGGCGGCGGCGGCGGCGCGTCGACGTCGGCGCAGCCCGTGATTTTCAGCGCTGCACCGGCGGCGGCGGCACTCGAAGGCTTCCAGCTTTCTGCGAAATATTCATGAAACTATACGGCAAACGAGCCTCGGCGCAAAATGGAGCTTTAATTAAGCACGACATTAAATTTTAATTAAAAGCACGAACATGAATTCGGCCGGTAAAACAATGGATACACGCCGGCCGCCGGCTGTCCCGGCTAAACAGGAAGGAGAATTTTCAAAAGAATTTTTTCGAATGCCTGTAATTTCAATAACCCGACCCCCTCGCCCGCGCCGCCGCCGCCGCCGCCGCCGCGCTGCCTAGAATTCCCGGTTACGCGTAATGACTCTTAAATCATGAATGCCACGGACCGCCCGGCTGGTGCATTGCGTTTTTAACTCGCGCTCACCCGCCGCTCAAATGGAATATGTGCTTTGATTTTTTTCGATCCCGTTCTAACGCCCGAGCTTTCGAATATTCGATGTTTGTTTTACGCAATATTGAAAAAGTTCGATAAAATTCATATTTTATACATTTCGAGCCGGGGAGATTGCGCAGAAACGATTTATCCATTTATTTAGTTATTTTTTCAATGCGGAACAATAGGGGTAATTATCAAAAAGTATTCGTGTAGCGTCGTCTCGGGTGTCGAGCCGTTATATCGTCCGGCGGACACCTCAATAGCCCGGAAAACCCGAGTGAATCAAACAGCCTTTGGCCGAGCGCCGCCACAATGCCGCCCGGCGAGTTTTCTTCGTCTCTTTTTAATTTCTCAATCGCTCTCGCCCCGGCCTTGTTTGAGTTTTGATTACGCGCGCGCCGCCGCCGGCGAACTGCCCGCGAGAGTTGGACGCTGCCCGAGTCGCCGGAGGAGGAAACTATCGCCGCGCGAAACGCGCGCGCCGCGGAAATTTGCGAAACGAAATTATCGGAAAATAATCGGAACTCCTCCCGCCGTGTACGGACAAGTCCGTAATGATCCGCTCCGGCGCATAAAGGAGCCGCGAGGCTCGAATTGATTGGACCTGCGGCTGCTTTGACGTTTCGGAAAAGCCAGTTTTCTCAATTTTTGATTAGCGAACAATCGCGGCCCTCGGATTGCGTCGGGGGCATTTTTGACGATGGACGTTTTAATTACGCCGGGAAAAGAGTCTCGAGCGACGCGTAAAAATACATTCGAAACGCACGAAGATTGAAGCAGCTGTAATCGCGAATTAAAAAAGATACGGTGTAAAACATTAGCGGGGGTTTCGTGAAAAATGCAGCTCCGCCCGGGCCTTCATTTAACGATTTTTTTGCAGACGGAGGTAGAGGCGAGGTGGAAAAAAGCACGGTCCAACGGGCCGACCGACGTTCGGAGTTTTTCAACATTGAGAAACCTTTTAACGTACACTTTAATGAACTAGACACCTTGCTGCATTTTTGCATGCGGCCTAGAAAATCGACGGAAAATAAATCCAGCCCGATCCTGGTAGAAATTGAAAACATTTTCAGAGCATTTTTTGGCCAGTTTTTCATAAATGGCCAAAAAATACTCCATAATTGGCTAAAAAATACTCCATAATTGACTCTTGAATAATTTAGTATTTTAAAAATCGAGCGTAAAACCAAAGCGGCCGGAGTAAAAGTCGCAATAAATATTTCCGCGAGGGCGGAGCGTGCATACGAAAATTCGTCTTGCCGTTGTTGCCTCGACCCAAATTAGGCAGCGAAACAACAAGATCGCGAGGCGGCGGCGGGCTCTCGGACACAATGGACATTTTTAATAGAAAAAGTTTTTTAGCCTGCGACAAAAGGGGTAATGCAGGCCGGGGCTCGCAAACAAATCGCAATGCGTTCGAGCGCGCCTGCAGCTTTTTTTGTGCGATCTCCTGCGTGTTTGTTATGTAAAAGTTAACTAGAGAAACCTCAATAAAAATTTTCGGCTCGAACGTATCGACTTCGGGACTGACAAATTTTTGCTCTCGTTCCTCGGCGCGAGCAGTCGAGAGCCGCCCTCGCGAGCGAGCTCTCGCGTATTCAATTTCATTTATTTTTTATATCGTGTTTCGACTGTCAATAGGTTCCCTCGTCCAATTTTTCTGCCGTTTGATTAATTGACCCGACCATAGCCGCGGTTATATGGGTACATTTCAATATTTCAATTTTAAATTTCACGGCCTTTTTCTGATATCTAATCCATCTTAATTTTCTTATTTTCTCTTTTCGCGCTCATCAAAAAAATTGCGGTTATATTTTAAACGCCATTGCGCCTCCCGACTCGACGAGTCAATTTCTTTACACCTGCAATGAAATTGCTGCATTTTTACTTCCTGCACACTCATTAAATATTTTTTCCCAAACGATTTTATATGATTATACTCTTTGCAACGTTATTTGTCATAAAACTTGTAGAGATCTGCTGCTCATTAAAAAATCTCATATAAGAATCATTTTCATTAAAGTAATCGTGCCGCGTTTTTTCATTCTTTTTTTATCAGCCAAGCCCCAATTGTTGCCTCCACCGCGTTAACGAGACAGTATAATCCAGCTTTGAAGCAGCTATTCTCAATCTTTCATTAAAAGCATATTCCGCGACCGGCGGAGGCAGGAAAACGACCGCGTCGTCTCGGACAGCCATCCGGGGCCCGACTTAATTAAAGCCATAAGTCGCAAGATGAAAGAAGGCGGCGACTGAAATAAAGGCTCTCCGGGCTGCGCTCCCGGCACAATAAAGAAATGGCGGCTGTATAGCGGGCCGACTCGCGGGGGCGCGCGACCATTGTTGCCGGGCGGCCAACGGAGATAAAGAGCCGGCCGCGCGCGCGCGCGCGAGAGAGAGAGAGAGAAATAAGCTGACGATACGAGCGCCCGTAATATTTCAAAGTACGCGCGAGCAACCCTTCGTCGGCCGTTCAACAACAAGGGGCAGGCAGCCATCTTCCGAGCGCGGGAGGGAGAGACACCGAGCGGAATATCTGCGCGCGGCCGAGTTGAAGATCTCGAGGCGCGCGCGCCATTCGGACGGGCGGAGGAGCGAGGCGAGCTGCATTATCGAAATTAAAATCGAGCCCGGAATTTGGTCCGCGGGCTGTGCTCCGCCGAGGGAATGGAATTAATTAGTTTTTTGGGCCGGCCGACGTGCCTGCTTAGCGATTCTAGGCGTGCGCGCGGCGGAGATCGTCGGGGAAAATGGCGCGGGCTCGCTGTGATATGTCTGGGGGAGATTTCGCAGTTCTTTCTGATTTTCTCGGCATCAATTTCTTCGCGCTCCTCGGTGTCGAAAAAAATGCCTTTATCCGCGCTCTTTTATTCTTTCGCTTATGATGTAAATCAAAATCATTTCTCCACATTTTTTAAGACTTAAGAAAAATTAGGACTAATTTAAGAGACTTTGAAAATACCAAATTTTCTTGAAGATGTATTTTTCTGCGGAATAAATCCTATTCGCATTACTCTACTTTCGAAAATGATTTCTGAACCCTTGAACTATCCAGCATAAATACATATTTAGTCTGCGAGGGCTGAAATTTCTCCGGGCGAGGCAGAAAAAAGGGCAAAAAACTGGGCACCCCATCAGCAATACCTCACCGACAAAACTCCCAAACGAGATTACAGCAAACGACCGACGCTTACAGTCGGTTACTCGAGTCTCCTCGAAACACAGCCGGTGTTTTCCTAAGCATCGGCACTCTCCGCCGGGCGCAGGGGGTGTGGGGGGGAGGGAGCGAAATTCGGATTCGGCAAGTGTCGACCTTCTCTCAAGGATTAGTCGAGAGTCCCCCTCGCCAGCTCGGCCCGCTCTCCTCTCTACTTTACATTTTTCCGAATTAGTTTAAGCCCCCGGCCGCGCCCGCATGGCGAATTTCCGCGCAGCTGGAAGACACACGCGGGTCCATCGAAATGATTTAGGACGGCGCCGCAAACATGGCTTTGTTCGGATTTGCGCGCGCGCCACGTGCGAGCGTACAAAGGCCTCCGCGGCCGATATTCCTTTGTCGCCGGATCGCGCGGCCGCTTGCCGGCCGAGTTCCTTTAAACGGGCTTTCTCCGCGAGCCGGAATCGAGGCGGGCGAAATCTGCGATAACGGCATCTTGGGCGATTTTTTATCGGCTGATTTTCGACTGCTTTGGATTGCGGCGAACCGGCAGGAATGAAGGGGCAAAGACACAAAAAAGAGGTGATCGTTCGGAAAATGGCGGACTACACTTTATCTTTAAAACAAGTAATGTGCGAGATTATTAGTAGCTACAAGCTCTTTTGTTACATGTTTTATAAAATAACTACTTTTGCTTTAGATAATTACTTGAACGGTTCACTTAAAAATAAAATGTGAATATCATCTCAAAGTACTTTCATATTTTTACATTTCATATACAGATTTTATTCAATCTGCGGTAATCATATTTATAAACGATTTATTTTCCTAACAAATAATTAATATATACACGCAATTTTAAAGATACATATTTATTTAATAATTAACAGCACAAAAAATTGAGATAAAAAATATTTTTAAAATAATTTGCACGTAGAAAAATTTTATTTCGAAAATAATTGGTCACATATCCCCGACTGAATGACCAGCGCTTAATAAAAGTTAATATGATGGAAAGCTCGCAAAAGCCAAAGTGTTGAAAACCAAGCAATTAGTCGAAAAGTTTATACACACAAGTGGCTTCAAATCGAACGCATTCAATCCGGGCCGCGTCGGAAAAGGGGAACGAAAATAAAAACTCAACAATCCCGGGCAAGAAAAGGGCGATTTATCGGTATGAAAGGCGATCACGCTAAATAAACCCGGAAAAACCGCGATTTAGCACGTACTCTTTTATCGCGATATCGATTGTTCGATATTACACGGGGAGCGCCGGCGGATTTCATGCCGCTCCCCCCATTGAGAGGACTGCATTTCGCAAAACCCCCACAAAAGGCCCAGAGAGGGAGCTTGAAAGTTTTTTTCCCTCCGCGCTCGGCGGCGCCGTTTTCCTCTTTAGAATCTCCTTTTTTCCTCCCTTTTTTTTTCGTCCACCGTCGAGGGGAGGCTTTTCGCCAGGGGAAAGAGCAGCGGCAGCGCGACGCGGCCGGGATCAAGAGAGACAGAGAGAAAACGAGGCTAAAAAACGAGCGGGGACCGAGGCGAAATGTAAAAAGCGACGTAATCGCAAACATTGCGCGACGCAAAAAAGGCAGACGTGGAATTATCTGCATTCGTTATGTCGCGCGCGCGGGGCAAATCAGCGTGCATACAAAATGGCGCGACTCAAGCCGCGGAACATGTAATTACCTAAATTAGTACCCGTCGCCCTCGCGGCAGCCTCTTTCTAACTCGTTGCCGGTTACCGCCCAAAGCAGCTACAGCACACGCCCGAGCTTAATAAGGCCTCGGAGAGACGACGCTCTCCTGACCCCCTGCAAAGACAGCGGCCGGGGAAATTGACTTTTCAATCCCGAGCGCCGATTCGAACAAAGCAATTAGGCCGAATTCAGGCGAAAATCGCGGGAGCCCCCCGCCCTCGGAGATCGCCGGGGCAAAAGCGGCCCGCCGAAAGCGTCCCTCCGCGGCGCGATGCGAGAACGGGCTCGCGCTTTGTTTGCTCGCTGGATATGGAGGAAAGTTTTTCGAGCTCTCGCGGCTGTTTAAGCGGCGTTCGATTGTTGTTTGAACGCGCGCTCGTTCTCCCTCTCTCTCGGCCCGATATCGGGCAGCGAGAGTTTTATGTACCCGCTGATTGCCGGTCTTTTTCGAAACGATTAACCCACATATCGATTGAAAGCGCGGCCGCTTAATTATCGTTTATTAATTCGACCGCCGCAAATAAGCAAGGCAGAAACGAAGCTAGGCTACGGGCGTCGCGTCCGGAGCGAAGCAGAACAACAAAGGGACGCGCGACGGCCCCTGCAAAAATGAACCCTTTTTGCAGGTTGCGAGTGCGCCGCGGGGGAATATCATTTTCCTCCTTCCCTGGGTATTTTACGCGCTCCTTAGCAGATAAAATTCTCTCTCTCTCTCTCTCTCCCCGCGCCGGAGAACGAAAACAATTTTCAATTTCCAGCGGGCGCGGACACCCGACAGAGGGAGAGAGAGACGCTCTCTACGTCAAAACCTCATAACAACGGACTCTCATTAAGTTCGCCTCGCCTCCAGCAGACAGTCGGACCCTCACTTGCTTACATTCTCGCTCTCTCTGTATCCTACGTTTTGATCTACACCCCCTTTCGAGCCCTCGGCCAATCCTCGGCGGCCCTTCTCCCGTCCCACCTTTTCCCGCCGAGAGCCGAGAGAAGGAAAAGGACCCCCTTTTCTCTGCGCCGAGATCGCCCTCGCGCCCGGCCCGCCGCGATTTTGCGTATTCCAACCCCGCAGCGTCGTCCTCCAGGCGACCTTTCGACTCTCTTATGTGCGGCCGCCATGTCGGGGCCGACCCCTTCTCGCCGGCCTTGCATGGGGAGCCCCTTCTGTCTACGCGTCCACACCCCCGAAAGCTCGCCGGAGAGCCGTACGTGTTCCTGGCACCCTCGCGACTCGCCGAGGCGAGCCAGTATTTTCCTAATGGAATCGGCTGATATTGCTTTACTTGCACGCCCGAGACGTATGTAAGTGAGGCTTCGTTGTACACTGTTTGTTAAATTGCGCTCGGACCCCCTCGCTTTCTGGCAAGGAAAGCTGACGTTGCGGATAACGGGCTTTCGTGGGGTAGGAGCGGTGCTTTCATTGCGAATCTTCCCCAAAGTTATTTTATGGAATATGTATTTCGGCTAAAAAGCGCCGAAACTGCAAGTTGTGCAAGAAAATTCATCGATCACGTGAATTAACTGATCTTGTCCATTCGCGAGAAAAAGCTTGCCGAACAAGCAGATCGCAGCCGTCCATCGCGTCAAAGTAAACCATCGAACACTTCAATCAGCGCTGTCCTCATTTCAATACCGGCCGATCCCCGCGATCGCATAAATTAAAGACACTGATGAAAAATCGCGAGCAAACATTTTAGAAATTGCCGAGCGCGCGCTAAAATCTTGCCCCGGCGTTTCTCTCGCCGTCGGCCGCCCGGCCGTTTGCCATCGCGCTCGAACGTGCCCGCACATGCACGTCCGTATACGCACTCGCGCACGCGGGGCCAATTGTACTAATGTATGTAAAATAAAGCACTTCGAACCGTACGCGCGGCGCTTACGTAAATGCAAAGAGGCTTTGTGTGTTTTCACAAACTTCCCTCTCTCTTTTTTTTGGCGCTCTCGCTCGCGCACTCGCAGATGCCGCCCTCGCGATATCTTATTTGAGCTTATCGCTTTATCTTTGTTTGAGGATTCCGGTGCGCGGGGCTGTTTTTTTTTTTTTTTCTTCTTTTTGCTGGATGCGCGAGCGGGGCAACGAGGTAGAGACTTTTTTCGCGCGCGCTGGCCACTTTTGTATTCGCGTCAGAGTCGCAGACCCTCGAGTAAGGCCTCGAGAAGAGGGTTTTGTCTTGAAACGGGGAGGCGTGTTTGTCGTACGGTTGAAAGTGTCTAAGGGTGTGCTGTGCTAACTAACTTGTTTATTCAAACAGAGCTGGAATTGAATTGCGAATGCCAGTATTGCGGAAAGATAAAAATTTATTACTCAACGAAATTAAATTGGAAAAAAGTGCAGAAGTCAAATACGGCAGCGAATTGACGTGCGATTGTTCTAAACAAGCGCTTGTCTCGTCTTATTCGTATTCGCGAAACTAGGAAATTCCCATTACCCCCATACAGAATTAAGCCAGAAAAGCAACGTAGCGGAAATAAATATTCTAATGTTTGAAAACGAATATACGAATATGTCGCAGCGCGAAAACTAAAATCACGTATTCCAGTGAAATAAAAAAAAAGCACCGGCAAGAGAGAGAGAGAGAGAAAGGGCGGGGGGGCCAAAGTACACGCAAAAATATGCAAACATATTTTTATTCATTCGCGGGGATTTTCAAATTTCCTCGATGCCTATACGGGGGGAAAACAAAAATATTTGTACGCTCGCAGGTAAGCTGGGCACGCTCTCGGGCCGGCCGGCGTGTTTAGTCGTGTACGCCGCGCGGTGCCAAGTCAGCCGCGGCGAATCGATAAAAAAAAAAAGGAAAAAAGAGCGACGCGCACACCGCGGTTATATCGAATGTGCATACGGCCGGCGCGCGCGCGCGCGCGGCAAGTTTGCGGGATGCCCGGTTCCACACTTGGGTTTTTTTCAGAAAATTAAACGATTTTTCGAGAATGCGCCGAACGAGCGCCCAGCCGGTGAATGAATACGGATGAGCGCCGGGCGACGATGCATTTGCGTTATCGATGCGATTAGGAGTACGAGAAGGTGATGGGGGAGTTGTAGATTTATGCGAATTTTAGAAGGCGGACTTGGGGGTTTTTATCGGCTCTTTTTGTTTAATAGAGAAGACAATTTAATTGAGATTCTTGATCTCGATGAGGGCGCTCGCTTTTAATCAGATAATATTTTTTGTTTCTTTGATAATTATAAAATCTTCTTTGCCATAGCAGAACTTGTAAAAACCTCTCGGCATCCTATTTGTTTCCAATAAAAGAACCCGAAAGAAACGGCCCTTCGCGAGGAAATAACAAAATGCAAGATTTATCCCTAATGAAATTTTTATCACTGACAATTATCTAAGTAAGTCAGAGTGCAAAAAGGCCAGAGCCCATTCGAAATCAATTTTCACAGAGATTACACGCGCGCACGCAGAGCCGCGATGATATCCCTTGGCCCCGTCATCGCGACCCCTACGGCAGCGGCAGCAGCAGCAGTATTATGGCCTTCTGCCTCACTCCCTTGCGGAGGCCTCTCTCTCTCTCTCTCTCTTTCTCTCTCTCCTCCAAGGGGAGCTCGGACTGTAAGGGCGATATTTTTTCGACCCTCGTAAATATTCCCTTCGGCCGGGGAAGAGGGAAGAGAGAAAGAGAGCGCGCCATATTAGCGGGCGGCTCGCGTTCTTGGCAAGGAGCCGCTGCTACTGACAGGACATTCATATCGGCGAACGACTACCGCTCGCCACTCTATACTCGCTACTCACTTTCCTCCTCCCTCCCTCCATCTCTCTCTGTCTCTCTCTCTCTCTCTCCTGTTCTCCAGAGAGGAACGGCTTATTCCGAATCCACGTGCGGCGGCGGCGGCGTCGTCTCGTATATATGCCTCGTGTATATAGACGCGGGACCGCAGCAAGTTTCAGATTGCGAGTCATAAATTAGAGAAGCAGATCGGAGAAGACTCTCACACTCTCTCGAGTTTCCCTCGCTCCCGTCATTTGCCGATAATTCCGCGCGCCCGGCCTCCGGGGCTGTATTGTGTTTCGTACTTTCAAAGCGGCGGGAGGGGAGTTTGATTTTACCTAGGAGTTTGCCGTTAGTTCGGGCGGCAAGTCGCGCGGCTTGCTTTTCGTCCTCGCGGCGCTACGTGAGCGCCGCCCTGTCTGTTATTAGTTAAAGTGGAAAGTTGCGGGACGGCTTTTGCTCGCCGAGTTCGCCGGCTGATTAGTTTGCCGGGAAACGCGCGTCAATTGATATATTTTCGATTCCGCCGCGGCTGCGAAATTGTTTACAAATTGCAGCTCATTCTGCGGAGGTTGCGAGAGAAATAAATTCGCATATTATTAAGCGGGCTCTTAATTTGCCTAGAAAATTATGGCAGCACTGAATCACGGCACTAATCTGCAGATTTTGCCTTAAGGACCGGTAATTAAGCGATAAAGACACTCGTATACCGCGCAATTACCCTCGGGGCCCCGAGAACTAAATCTCGGGCGCGCATAACGGCACTATTGTTGAAAAAAAAAAAAAGAAAATAGCCATTATAATAAAAGGCGTTCGCCCGCAGAGCTCCGCCATTACGGAGATCTCGGAGCAATATTTTCCCTCCTCTATATGCATATTTCCATATCAAGAGCACTTGATTGTGGAGTTTATCGGGTTTTCCCGGGGCGGCGCGCTATTTTTCACGACTATATAGGAAAGGAAAGAAGACGTACGGCGCGGCGGGCCGACATTAAGGGTAACAAATGAGGTCTCCTACGCTCGCCTCGGCTCCCTCTCTCTCTCTTCCCACGAGGCTCGTCGTCGTCGTCGCCGGACTTTCGCGCCGAATGAAAATAAGTGTCCGTTCCCCGCGACCTTATTCCTTTTTTTGCGCGCTCCGCGGCCCTTCTTCTTCTTCTTAGTTCTTTTTTTCGGCCCGAGGGGAGAGAGAGCTCGGGTTCGCATCTCGCGCTCCCGGCGCATTAACTTCATCGGGAATTTACATGCTCGCGCGCTCTGAATAAGTACTCGCTCAGTTCCGGGCGGTATCATTTTTGCGCCGCTTTTGAGCGTCCTTTTCTTCATTTGCGTCGGGCCGCGCGAGGCCGGTCTTTTCTTTTTTCGCCTCTCTTCTCCCGTTTCTCTCTCCCTCTCTCTGGTCAAGCGCAATCGCCTGCGCCTTTTATACGTCATTATGAAGCGAGCCCCGTTCGCGGAAAATTATGTGCAATGTCTTTTAAATTGGAGACAGATGGGACTGATTCGTTATTTATTTTCCATTCTAGCGCGGAGCTAAGCTCGTATAACAGACGCGAATATCACCGAGAGATATGAAGATTAAAAGTATTTGAAATGATAGACGATTTTTTATTCATGAAATTTGTGATATTTATCGAATAAGCGAGATAAGATAATTTGATTTGTAGTCGTAAATGTACGATTTAAAGTTAGTTTGTTTCGACAAAAAAGCAGAAGAATTGGCTCTAACCTACTTTCTTTGCACAGCGCAAAAGTAATAGCTCATTTCTCCACATAATTCGAACTAAATAGCAGATATGAAAAAATATGTAAAAAAATTAGAAATATATTCCTTTGAAAAGCAAAAACTCCTCTCCGAGAAACTACTTGCCGAGCTATTTAACAAAAGTGCAAAATTGCCGGGCCGCAGCAGCAGCAGCAGCAAAGGCCGCCGGGAAAAAAGTACGCGCGCGCGCTCAAAGAGATTCTTGGTTCCCCGGGCAACGCGGCGCGCAATTTCATAGCATCTTTTCCGCGCGCGCGGCGCGGCCGCGTCCCCGCGGAGGTGCTCTCTCGCGGCGGAATGTCGGCGGCGGCACGGCGCGCTCGGAAATATTTAACAGTTAGCTGGATTAAAGGAACCGGCGCTAATTACGGGGGAAGTACTGGCCGCCGTTATTAGCCCCGACGCTCGGCCGAGTCCCAGGCGTTATAACGCTCTCTCTCTCTCTCTCTCTCGTCGCCAGATTGGACGCCGGGTTCCGCGAGCCTCTCCTTTCCGCGCGCGCGCGCGCTTCTTTGTGTCAGCGAGCGTAAAATCGTCCGGACCACTTCCGCCGGCCTCTTTTCCACGGTTCTTCGCGCTTTCTCTGCCTCTCTCTGCGTGTGCGGAAATGTGCGCGCCGCGTCCAAACGAGATTTCCAAGCGCGCGCGCGCGCGACGACGACGAGCTAGTGACGAGCTTTCCGACTAAAATGTTAATGGAAAAGAAAGAGCGAGGGGGAGAAGGGGAGGCGGGACGGCCGCGGTCTTTTTTTCAGGCTCGTGAGAGCGCGCGCCCGGTGTCCGAAAACGTGATTAAAGTGCTCCTAATTTTTGTCCTTTTTGCAATTACTTAACGTCGAATTAATAACGTAATTGCGTAATTGAGTAATTATTTCGTTTTTCTCTCTTGCCGCGTTCCCCGCTGCGGCCCTTTTTCGCAGCGGCCGTAAGAGAGAGAGAGAGAGAGTGGAGAGTTGATGAAATGCGCATACGCGGCGCGCCTTCGCGAAATTATTGTTAATGAATAAATAAGAGAGAATTGAAGAGCGGGAAAAAGCTAGAGCGGTGCAGTTACGGCGCAGTGCTCTTGCCTCTCTGGCGTCCGCGCGTTTGGCGAACGAGTCCGCGGCCGGCGATGAAACGCCGAAGAGATTTAATATTAACTTTTCGAAATTGCTTTCGAGTCCGTTAACAACTATTTTATAAAAAACAATTTTGCATTATTTAGAGCCTTGACTATGCGCCGCGTAATTTTAAGTGCACGTAAACTTTCGGCCGAAAATGGAAAATCGCGGCGACCTCGCCGCTATTTGCGCGATTGAGCGAGAGTTACCAAAATTTGAATTTAAAATATTCCGCGAAATTTAATTTCATTATATCTAGTTTGTAAATTGTTTTGTAGTTATAAACAATTTCCTAAAACGCGCAAAGTTCCTTACTCAATTTTGCCGAGTTATTTTCGCTGGCATCGTAAAATTTGGCTTCGCTTAATTTTGTGAAAGGGCCTTTTATCTTTTGTAATAATGGTATTAAAAACAACAGCTAAATTAAAATGCTGTTTTTCGTAAAATAAAATTAGCATCCTCATTTACAACTAAATAAAGGATTTCAGTCAACATGACGAAAAAGCAGTATTTCATTATTTTATTATTATTATCCTTGCTCGCAATATCCAGTTCTAATTGTAATGAAAACGAATAAATTAAAATAATAATATTGCGCGCCAGCGAGCGCGCACTCCCGCTCCTCCAAGAAAGAAAACTCCGCCGACCGAAATTGCGCGGCGAAAGATAATAACGTCGACCTACTTGAGATAGCCGCGCTCCCGCCGTCCGGCATAATCCGAATTCGCGATTACCAAAGCGAGGTCAAAGGTATAGGTGAGCGAGAGGCCCGCGGACGGGCAGGCGCGCGAGCGCGCTCTGGCATTCCGGCGGCGCGCATCGGGGCCAGAAAAGTGAGCCGGAGCGACGGAGAGGGCAGCTAATCTGGTGTATAAAAGCGATACCATTATCGAGCGCTCGCCGGATGAGCCGCCGCCGCTCGCGCATCCAGCCCGGATGAGTGCGCGGCCAAAAGGGAGTCGCTCGATCGAGAGCGAGAGGATCTTCCTCTTTTTTTCGCCACTCTCCGCTCCATCCGCGCCTCTCTCTCTCTCTTGTTTTCGCCCTCTTTTTTCGCTCGCGCGCTTTCCCCGTGTTTTTGTTGCGGGATTGCTCCCGGCGAGCGCAAGATCGCTTCTGCGGTTATATGCTTTTTACGCCGCGCGTCCCGCCGGCCGTTCGGATTGTTTGTCAATGCGTAAAACGAGAGCGGGGTAATGCGTAATGAAGCGGGCCGTTAGTGCCGCGGCTCTTACTCATTGGAAACAGGTGCGCCGGGCGGGCATGTAAGGGAAATGTGTAATTATAATGAGATGAGCCGTTTTTCTGCAGCTGTGTGTCGGGGGTATTAAAAATATGCGGCGAATCGCTGAAATGAAATTTTAGCACTGCGCCTTGACGCGGACTGCTGTATTATGTAAAATTAAGGGCGAAAATGAGCTTTATAATTAAATGGCAAAAGGAGATTTTTAAGCCAAAACCCCGGCGCGACGGTACAGTAATTTTTAGATATCCAGCATTAGCTTGGACGTGCGCAGATAAATTTCGACCGACGTGGGTGTGTATGTGTGTTCTGAAAAACTTCTGTTGAAATTTTACCGAGAATTGCAGTAACCGCGTTAATTTGAAGAGCTACTAATTCAGGGCAAAAATTTATACGAATTTAAGGCCGGCCGTCCAGGTGAATTTTTGAAAAATTCTAAAAAAATTTCTGCTCTGTAAATTGCTGCGTTACAAAAGAATTGCCTCCTAATTAAAAAGCCAGGAAAAAGTGTCAGTAATTAATTAGCACGGTCCACCAAACACACGTTCCCCGAGCAATTGTTAACGCGATTAATTCGCGCCGACACGTTACGCAAACATTATCTAATACGCAGAATTCCAAAACAATTCATCGGTAAATCTAGCGAGAACTTGGTAAAACGAGTATGAACAGAGAGACGCAGATTGAGAGAGAGAGAGAGAGAGATGGCCGACAAATGAATCGGGCGACTCGGCTTGCCGAGCGAAAAGTATCGACAGCAATTACAAATTCAGAATGAATCCGCAGCCGATCGGAGAACTGGAGCGCGGCGACACTTAGCCTGCAGCGCGCGCAGGTGTGCGTGCGCAAGCAGCCGCTCGCTCGTCACAAAGAGGCGCTCGCGCGAGATGCGACGCTCGCGTGCGGGCATTAGCGTGCGCGCGGACGCTTCGCTACGTCGGACGTACAGCCAGAGGGAGAGAGAGAGAGAGAGTCGATAAATCGCTCGCGCTTAATCCACATATCCGCAAATAAAGGCGGAAAAAGGGAAAATAAAGCCGTCGCTCTGCCGGCGCCGATTATATTTCACTTTGCTTTGTCTCACCGAGCCTACCCGCGGAGAGAGCGTCGGTGTACTTTCTTCTCCTTCCAGCCTTTTTCCCGCCTCCGCCGCGGCTGCAGCGGAAAAAACTTGGCCCCTCTCTCTCTCTCTCTCTCTCGCTCTCAAACGGATTCGCGCCGCGCGAGCCCGGCCATTTTTTTCCCTCGGCCCCCGCCTCCTGCACATTTCGGGCGTAAAGAGCCGCCGCCGCCTACGTATATATGCGCGTACGCGTATGCAGCGAGCAGGCCGGCTCGTCTCTCTGTGCAGTCGGTCTCTTTCCTCTTTTTCTCTCTGTTCCTCCCTCCGTCGCCGGGGCGCTGCACACGCGGGATAGAGGGAGACGGGGCTCACCCTTTAAACCGGGCCGGGAGAAGGAAGCGAGTATATATACCTGCTCGGCTGGCGTACGTATAGCCTACCAAAAAGAGGGCTGCCGCCGCGCTGCAGCGCTGCGCGTCCGGAGAAAGGAGGAGAGAGCGAGAGGGAGAGAGAGACGGAGGCTGGGGAGAAAGCGAGAGAGAGACAACAACGGCGGAGTGCAGTTTCCACGGGATCGCTGTAATTTTTTTCCCTCTCTCGTCGGCGAACGCCCGGGAGAGAGAGAGAGAGAGAGAGAGAGAGAGAGAGAGAGGGCGAGTTTAGCAAGGGAAATGACCTACGATATATTTCTAAGGGGGTTTTTGCCGGAGCGGCGGGTGAGACACCGCGTTATCCAGGCAGCGGAGGCCTGCGGGCAGCCCTTCTCTCTCTCTCTCTCTCTCTCTCTCTGTGCGTCGCAGAAAAAAAGGAGCGGGGCCCCGGGTCAGAGGGAAAACAGGCTGAGCAAAAAAAGCTGCGCCAGGGTTGGAGGCGGCAGTCGCTCCTTCTCGCGAGGGTCACCCCCGCGACAATTTGCATTTCTCAACCATTAATCTAACCTCCCCGCCCGCTACTTTTTGCCGGGGGGACGGAGGAAATTTTTCAGAGCCAGAGACGCCGCCGCCGCCGCCTCGGGCTTCCTCGAGCGTGCAGCCTCTAATGTAATGCATAAGCTCAGTTTTTCGCATTCTTGAAATATCGCGGCTGCTTTTTGTTTACGACTCGGGCAGCGAAACGGGCAGCTACCACCTCGATGTTTAAATATTTGCTCGCCGCTGCCCGCGGGAGAGAGAGAGGGAGTCGGAGGGAGAAGAAACGTCGCCGCCGCAAATGGCCAACGAGCAAAACACATCAGAGCGGAGGATCGCCGCCCGACTCTCAAGGGCTCGCGGACAGAGAAAAAGGAGCCTGATTAAGAAAAGCGGATGTTTTTCAGAGCGGAGGACGGAATGCGCTTTCGCGCTTGTTTAACAAACGTAAACAAATTTCCGCGCCGGGATATGCGCGGGGCAAGGAGACTTGGAGATCGGAATATTCTTCTCTCCGCGGTAAGCGGTTTTCAAAACAAATTTCCGTTTGCGAGTAAGCTGGCTTTTGCTCGTTACCGCGGCGCGCATTCAATTTCTTTGATTGCGATCATAATACTAAATTTCGCAACAAGTTCTGTAAATGAAAGCAGGGAAATGAGACTGTTTATGTTCTCTGTCGAGCTGATATTTCAGTGGAAGAGGCATTTTTGAAGAATGGATTCTAATTTAGACGTGAAATGCTCCGAATTTTCACGAGAAAAGAAGCAGCGGCCAAAGCCGCTACACCATTTCAACGCAAATAAATTCAAAAGTAGAAAAATCGCTCCCTCACCCCCGAAAAAGCAGGCAAAAAGGCGGCGTCCGAAAGCTCGGCGAAATTTTTCATTCTCGAAAGGCTTGGGAGAATTCGGTGTGTTCTTTTGCAGGACGCGCGCGTCGATTAACATTTTTCAAAGCCCTTTTTAAAATCAAGCTCACGAGTCCTCTCGCGCGGAAGGGCGTGTAGCGCACGAAGGGGGGGGGGAGGGAAATTAATGAGTCGCGCGTGTCAAGCGCAAGAAACGATTAGAAAGACCGGAGCGAGAGAGAGAGAGAGAGAGAGAGAGAGCGATGACACAGCGATCGCGAGAAGGCGACGTCGGCCGCCGCGATGTTCCGATATCATTTTTCAACGGTTTTACGTCCCCAGGTATAAATGAGCCGCGCGTTATCCGCGTTCTTTTATTTCGGGGGGAGGGTTCTTTCTCTTCTCTGCGACAGTCGCGAATTCCAAATGCCGAGAATCTATTAGATATTAGTTTCAATCTCGGAAAATTAAATTTTAAACGAACAGAACAAAACACGTTTAACGAGGTAGGATTATTATCGCAAAATATTTAAGCAGCGTCAAATTTTTAACCAACCGCTTTTTAAGTTAATGACGAAACTTGAAACTGCAAGGGCAGGCCAGAAAATTGCATTGAAGTAGAAAAAAGAAAACTTGCAAGTGTCCTCGATCTTTTCATTAAGCGCTTGCGCCCTATTATTCATGAAATTATCCCGTAATTAATCTGCAACGACCGCGTCAAAGACGCGAAACATCGGATTAAAATTTCAAGGCAGCGCTTTCGCCGTCCGCGCGCGCGAACGTATTCATCAATTTGCACGTAAATATAAATCCGGCAAAAAGAGATCCCTGAAAGAGGAGCGGACACCTTCTTGCCGGGGAAAAAACCGAGGCGAGAGAAAACCCGGGCGATAAATCGGTGCGATTCTCCGGGGCGGCGGCGGCGGCGAACCCTCGTCACGGTGCAAATGATCCTGGGCTCGGAAAAAAGAGGAGCGGCCGGGAAACAAGCTGGGCGGAGAGTGCAAAAAGCGCCGCGAGACTACACGTAGTAATCCAGCTTGCGTGCCGCGTCTAAGGACACGTGCGCCGCCATTTTAACGGCGGCGAGGGGGTGGCGCAAGCAGCGGGCGAGCGCGGCGTCCTCTCGCCCTCGGCCGGGAGCCCGAAAAGGAAAATAAAGCAGGGAGAGAAAAGCGAGGGCCGATGTAAATAATATATTTGCCGAAAGAGCACTCGGCGCCCTGCCCGCTGCTGGGGTGTGTCTTATACGTCTGGCCGGCAGCCCCGCGCCGTGTTTATGCCCGCGCACAGAGCCTCCCCCGGAAGAGAGCTACACAGGAGGCGGCTGAAGCGCCGCCCGGGGTAATTGCGTTCGTTGGTAGCCGCCGCCTGGCCATTTTGAGAAATGCCGATGATTTGTTATCCGCCGCGCGGGGCTCGGGCTTTTTCCTCGGGTCCCCTGATTAAGCCTCGCCTCGCGCCGCGGCCGGGGGGAGGAGAGGATGCTTAATTGCGCGCGGCCGCGCCGCACCGGCCGATCTTTATGCGCAATAATACTTTATCCCGAAGCTACCGGCGGCGTAAAATGCAGGTACTTCGGAGATTCGAGAGCGGCGCCAAGCTGTATTAAGGCCTCCCTTTTCTCCCATTCGCTCCTGCTCGCTCCGCTTTTTTTATAGAGGTCGTTCGGGGCTGAAAGCGTAGTCGCATATATTTCGTTAAATAGCGCGGCGCCCGCGGACGAAAGGGGCAAAATGAGGCGGAAGCTCGTTTCTTGCCGCTTTTTATTCGCCTCCTTCCGCGGGCCGCACAGCTCTTGGCCGCGTTTTATGCGGCCCGATGTCAATCGCTCTCCTCCTCCCTCCGCGGCCCGCGTCCCTCCCGCTCTCAATTGGAGGATTCAACAGGCGAGAGGCGAGCGCTGCTTTCGAGACGTCGCGCGCGATGTTCCTACTAATGAGAGGGGCTTGTTCGCTGCGTCGCGGACGATGCGCGCTTTTCAAGCCTTTTTAACGAGTCCAGATTGCCGTGAGCGAGATTTCGCGCGACGCGCTCTATTTTCCGCCGAAACCAAAGAACGCTGTGCCTTTTTCTCGCGCGAACCGCCGCGGCCTTCGCCAAGGGGATTTGACTATTTTTTTTCAGAAATTCGCTTGGCTCGCGCGCGCGCGCGCCTCGCAAGGCGCAAACTTTGTCGTTATATTTAAAAACAGCGCGCAGGCCCGCGGAAAAATCCTGGAGGACTGGCTTTTAGAAAAAGATATTCGCGGCGCGCATTTGCATTTCATGAAATGCGCCGCATTTCGCGGAAAACTTTTGCGAACTTAAGAACTCACCGCAAACAGCCTACGAGCGCCTGTACATAGGCCAAACAGTAATAAAAAATTATCCAACTCTCTCGCCGACTGAGCTTACATTCCTCCCTCTCTCTCTCTCTCTCTTTCGCTCTTCCCCTCTTTGTCCCTTTAAAACGTAAACGGTAACTATACGAAATTTTTTTCTCATTACAAACATTTTTTTTTCCCCAAGAGCCAGAGCGGAGCTCCTCTTCGCTCGGCGGAAATAAAAATACTGCCGCGCGCGAGGAGGACGTTACTCGCGCGCAGCTCATTTTCCCTCTCTCGTTTTTGATATTTTTGAGCGAGAAAAAAAGGCGCTCATTCGAGCCCGGGCCTTTTTTTCTCCCCCGGCGAGGCTCGCGCTTTCACGAACGGATGCATCTAACGCGGAAACAAAGAGGATCGCCTGCGCGCGCGCCGCGCGCTCTTTGAAGCGAGGCGCTTGAATTTGAGAAACTGCGTGCACGCGCGCGCGCTCGTTCTTTATGCTCGCCGCGCTCTCCTCCCTCCTTTCATCAGCGATTTCCTCTCTCCCGCGCGGGCGGTCTCATCCCAGCTGCACGTCACCGCAGAAATTCGCAATCGTCGCTCAAGAGAGAGACGGGGAGAGAGGACAAATGCGCGCAAAAAGAAAGGAGGAAAATGAGGAAAGCTTTAGACGCGCAAGAGAGCTGATAGAAATGACCGGTAATTTGTTAAAGGATTGACGTCTCGGAAATTGGATATTAAACGAACCCGCTCCTCTCGCGGGGTACTTCTCTTTGTTTCCCCGCTCTTCGTTCTTCATTTTCCAATTTAGAGCTCAGAGAAAGAGAGGGAGCCGGAGCAGAACGAAGTCAAGCATTCCAATTTCAAGCTGCCCTTCACCGGCGAATCTAAACGCACCGCCGCCGCCGCCGCCGCCTCTTTGATATGGCAAGATTCTCTCTTGCTCTCCCCCTCGCCGCCCCCTCCTTCCTTTATTGCGGCGGATTTCGAGAATGTTAATCCCGATTTAGCTCCCGCCCCGGCTATATTCCTTCCTCGTGTCCGCTTCGTTGTCCCTGGATACACGCGGCCCGGTCCTTCTCTGCCGGAGAAAGAGTGTCTCGTCTTCCGGATGATTTGTTTGATGGGCACGGGAGAGACGCGGGCAGGCTTTCCTCTGGGTGTACTTTAATGTTTTCGTTGGGGAGGGGTCGGTTCTTCGCTTGGCAGTAAAATTCGGCGGAGGTCCTTTGTGCGATTGAATTTTATCGGATGCGTGCATGGGGGATCTGCGGGGCTGAGATAAAAGCGACTTAGGAGAGTCCGAGGCGTTTTACTGCTCCGAGTCTGTCGGGGCGAAGGATTAGTTTGATTTTCTTTATCGCCGGTAATTGAAAATTCAAAATTATTCAAATTCGTCGGTTGAGCTTAATTATAACAAGTATTTTCGACTCTGCCCAACGTGTGGGCGGCGGTAAATTGCTCTTTTAATAAATAGCAAAGTTTGTTTAAAATTCAATTAATAATGAACGCCGAAGCAAGAAAAAGTTTTGTAATTAAAATTAGCGTTTAAAATGTTGCCAAAAGTAATTTGAGATTCGCCGATGAAAAGAATCGAATTAATTGACCTTTCGACGAAGGCTCGAAATTTTAATTACTCGGGGAGCGAAAAATTGCTCCACCCTTGAAAACAGAAGAAATCCAAGCCCAGAATTTCTGAAAATTTAAGGAAGCCCTCGCCGCTCGTACATCATCTCGGTCAAGAGGAAGGTCGCTGATTTTCCTAATTTCTCCAGCGAACAGTCGGCCCGCCGGCTGCGCGTGTCCCTGTTTACAAAGACCTCGGAGTGCGCGATCGCTTAAAGCCTCGCGGAAAAAGCAGCTCTCGGAACAAGACGTACACGGGGGGGCAGGGGACGCGGGCGGCGGGGGGCGGGGGCGAAAAAGGTAAAATGGCGCGGGGGGCTCTAAGCGACACCCTCCTCGGCCTTTAGCGAAAGGACGATGTTTCCGGAGAGAGAGAGAGAGAGTCGGTCTCTCCCTCCTGTGCGGATTTTCCTACGGAAGCCCGAGAGAGCTCCATCCGTCTTTCTCGCTCGCCCCATGTGTCTTTCTCAGCTCGCTCTCGGCGTTCGCCAAAATGGCGAGAGAGCCAATCCCCGACACTGACAGCTTCACCCTTCTCCGGGGCCTGGCTCCTTCTCTCTCGCTCTCTCTCGATTCGTCTGTTGCACGCCGGCCGCGTGTGTACGCGCGCGCACACAGAGAGAAGGAGAGCCGGGGCTAATTTATTCATTCGGTCCTTTTTACATCGCAGAGCAGGGGGGCAGAAAGGGAGGAGGCGGGGGCGGCCTCGGATCGTACTTTCGGGACACCCTTTGTAAAAAGGCCGGGGCGCCGCGCAATGCTTACGGCGCGTAGCGACGTGTGCTCGTATTTACGTTGCTCTCTCTCTCTCTCCCTCCCTCCCTCTCGCTCGCTCGCTCGTTTTTCTTCTTTTTTTCTTTTAGATTTTCGTGTGTGCTGCGCCGCTCGCTTCCCGGAGCGCAAAGCAGCCTTCCTTCACGTGTCCCTTTTTCCATCACTCGTTCCTCTTTTCGCTTCTCTCTCTCTCTCTCTCTCCTCTCCCTCTGTGTGCAGGCGGGCGAGCGTCCCCGCGGAGTTTTTTGTAAGGAGACTAATTTTTCAACGCCAGGAAAGAGAGTCCTGCCGCTCGTGGGCACAGAGAGGAAGAGTACACCGAACGTCCGCGAGTCTCTGACGTGACCGACTACTCATTAGACCGCCTACGGGTATGCCCGGCCTGTACGCCAAAACGAGACTGGTATGAAAGAGTGCGGGCCGGCCGGCCCTGCGCGTATGCCGAGGGCTTAAACAAAATGAGGGAATTTCATCGATGCTTGTTCCGACGTAGCGATTAATGCGCACAGGGCAGCGCGCGGAAGGGTTCGGCGGACGGACGCGAGGCCCGCCGCATTTATATACTCCCTCCGAATTCGGCCTGCAGCTGCAGCGCGCGCCCTGGGATTCCGGCTTTTTGCCGCGCTTTTTGCGCCGGATCATCGGGATTCGAGGAATTTCGCGGAAAGCGCTCTTTGATTCATTATGAGAAAGCGATTAAAGCAGTATAGTCAGTTCCAAGAAATGCGCTTCGATTCAATTATCTCTTCCATGAATTCGAATCCGGTACTCTCTGTGAAACGTAATTAGGTAAATTACATAATTTTGGATTACGATAATGTGAATAAAATGAACACAAAGTCTACTTCGATACCGTATTTCATTCTCGAAAAGATCATCTAAAATTATACATACTTTGAAGTTACAATTTAATTATTTCTTGAGTACTTAATTAATTATAATAAAAAAGTTAATTAATATTATCAAATTATTTCTATATATTTTGTAGCGAAAAGCATAAAATATTTTATTATATAATTTCGTCAAAAGTAATCGAAACATTGTTATAGTTTTCTATGAAACATTATAAATTTGATTTATGCATCATGCGTTCATTATAATTCAATCTATAAATCAATAAAATTCATAATTCAACATAAACGAACTGATAACAAAATATAAATAAAACTTTTTACAATTACGCTCAACATAATTCAATAGATTGCGCCTAATGCCCCTTAATTAACGAACGTTACAAGCTAAAGTTACCATTGAAGTTAAGAGCTTTCATAGCATCTCTAGTAGCTCATAATGCCAGCGTAAATAACACTAAATAAGAAAAATAAAATGAAAAAACAAAGTACTTTTCAAGCGGACGCGGCTTTTGTTGCGCACTTCATTGTGCGTCTTACCAATAAACCCATAAATAAGCTTGCAAAGCTTAATTATAATGCACTCATAATAACGCAGCCTCGGCCGGAAAAGGGCTGAAGTCGGAAGAATACTGTAAGCAAATTAACAAAGCGCCTCTCGCTCACACGGCTCATTACGGCTGCTTGGCGCTCGGCACGTGTATGTGCGGGCGAAGCTCCGCGCTCGAATGTGGAACATGCCTGCATTATCGGAACATAAGCTAATATGATCGAGGGAGAAAGCTCTCTCGCGAGCGCGCGCGCGCGAGAAAGAGAGAGAGAGGGAGAGAGGGACGGCCGATGTATCGATAGGCACGTGCTTGCGCACGCATACAGGAACACGAGAGCGATCCGACACACTGAGAGCTCGCTGTTTGTATGCACTTTGTGCCCACGCGTCCCAGAACTCTGACGCCGAGTCGAATGCCTGGGGTAGCGAAAAAAAAAAAAAAAACGCGAGCGTTACAGAGAGAGAGAGAGATAAAAGCAGAACAGATATCGCTCGGCAATCAACGAAAAAGCGAAAGTTTTAAATCTGAATGAAAGGACGCGGGCTTTTTTTTGCTGGCATACTTTCGGGCGAAAAAAATTTCGCATTTTCCAAAGAGAGAAGCGCACCACCACACACACACGCGCGCGCGCACACACAGATCGAAGAACGCTCTCGCCCCGGGAGTTGATCGATTATTATCGCTTTTACTTTCCGCCGGGGCGCCTGTTGTATATCGCCGAGCTTTAACGTGCTCGATTAAAAAATGCGCATGGCCAATCGAGCACTGTTCGCGATCGCGTTTTTTCAAATTATCCGCCTGCTTTCTTAATGCCATTCACGCCCCCGGATTTTTACGTTTTTTGTTCCTCCCTCCGAACTTGAGAACGCGCGTGCTCTTTGAAAGTGAGCATTTTTTGAACGCATTGATTTTTTTTTATTAGAATGCTGAGAGTGAACAGTGTATTTTTTAAATTATAATTCGGATGTTTGAATAAGTAATAATTGCAAGAACAATCAACGAGACATTTAGCAGCTTGCCAAAAGAGCTGAATTGCTTAAATTTAAACAAAAACAATATTAAAAACAAAATAAAAAGTTTCATTGTTTCTGGATAAAGATTCGAATTATGAAATGTTGATGAACCTTGTTAAATGATATGGTTTATAAAATATTAACTTTATTCTTTAGTTTATTTAGTTATAAATCTTAGATTTATGATCCACGTACCAGCCTATGTACAGGTAACTACGTTTACCTTCTATATTAGGATTTACTTATGTCAATTTTCTGGTTCAATGAATTCAATAAATTCAAAATTCAATCTTAATGATTTATAAAAACATACTTTATAATTATATTTTTACAAATATTCAAATTACATTATAAATTTGTAATTAAGTTTTTTATTGTATACAATTCTATAGAACTGTTACAGAAATCCACAATCCAATGTGCAATTCATTAATGCATCAGCTAATTAAGGAAAAATAAACACATAATAATTCTTGTTGGAAACTTTTGTTTTCACAACTTCTAATCTATTCAGCTCTTATTCTGGTTCCGAAATGCACGTCAACAACTCCCTAAAATTTTTAGAAGACATTTAATCCCCTTGAATGTAATAATTTTTATACACATTAGCTACATTTTCCTGTAGGCGCAGTGCATCAGGCATTTGCATAATTTTGGAAATAATAATGCTCTTAGCGCAGTAGTCAAAAGTAAATTATAAAACGTTCCTTTCGAAACAAAAAAGCATCTCACGTCCAAATCCGGTTTTGCATAACGCAGCAATATCGCATTTAAAAAAACCAAAAAAAAAAAGGCCTGAAACGCGACCGGCCTGGAAAAGAGGCGGAGGGACAGACAGAAAGCGAGCGAAAAATATAAAACGCATTCCCTGCAGCCGCGGCGCGCATTTCGTTTCCGACAAATAAGCGTGTAGATGCTTAAGCAGATAAACTTGCAGATGAGACGCGGAACACCGGCGAACAATAGTGGTTTCATCGTCGCATCGCCGCGACCCATAACAAAACGCATGTAATCTGCATAGAGCGCGCGGCTTTCTCTCTCTCTCTCTCTCTCTCTCTCCTCACTTGAATGTATCTGTGCGCGCGATTGTCCGGCCGCGCGCCCAAAACGGAAAGCGAGAGGCAGGACGATGTCGCGCGCGGGATGTGACCGCGCGACTGTTTAACGAGTAACCTAAATCGCCCGCTCGAGAATCCATTTGTGACGCCGCCGCGACTACGGCGGCGGCCGAAGTGACGAGCCGGACGGAGATACGGGAGCACTCTTTGACGGCCCGCCCCCTCGACCGGCTCGCTGCGATCGAGCTGAACGGATTTCGAGGCTTCGTCGAGCTTCAAGAGGCTCGCGGGCTTCTGAAATTAGAGTCGTTTCCGCGGCTTTCGTGCACCTCTTTGGGTTGCTTTGTGCGTTGAACAGCATTTTAATGACTGTGTACTGGAAAAGCATCGCGTCAAACGATGCAGATTGCCTTGTAGCTAAATCTTTTGCAAAGGAAAAGTTGCACTTTAATTATCGATAAAACGACAGTGACATTTTGTAAATAAAAAGAAACACTTTCAGGGGAAAAAAAGTAATTATAAAGAGCTCGTTTTGAATCGACCAACATCTGTAAAAGTTAATTGAATGCGGGAGCTCTTATGAAAACTAGCTCACTAAATTTCAGCGCGAATTCATCTTCGAAGCACAACAAACCATAGCCACTATCCCCCTTTATCATCCGGGCCAACACAAAGACAGGTTAAAGCGGCGCTCTCGCACGCACGAGTCAATAGCCGCACGCGGAGCGTCCGCGAATCTGCAAAAAGAAAGGCAATTCGGCCGGCCCGGCGAGCAAAAGAACGAGAAAGCGGCGAACGAGCCGAGCTTCGTATATATATTTATTTCGAGTCAGGTGCAGGCGCGTAAACACGCGGGGAGAGGGGCCGGTGTACAGTGGCATCGGCACACGGCGGCGAGGCCGGAAATAGCCTCGCGTCTCGGCCAGAGAGGCGCGAAAATCGAAAGCGAGACTCTCGCTTCGATATGCATCGCGCCCGCGCATTTGTTTCCCGCCCGCTCCCTTTCGGCGGCCGGCCTTTCCAATTCCTGGCGAAGGGGGATAGTAATGCCGGCCGCCGCCGCCGCTGGGGAGAAAAAACGAGCCGGGCGCGGAATCGAGCGAAAAAATGCGCCCGCGACAGGAAATCGAGCCTCGAGCTTATCGCAAGCCCAAGAGCCTCGAGTCTCCATATCCGGTCCCAAGTCGTCCACTTCTCGTAGCTCTTTTAAAAGAGGGTTCTTTGCCGATGCAAAAATTCGGTGCGGAGCTCCTCTCTCCCTCGCTCTCTCTTTCTCTTTTTCTCGTGATCGAGTGCAGGCAAAAAGAGGACGAGCTTCTCTCGTAATGACGGCGACGCTCCCGGTTCTTTGCCTCCATATATCTTCCTTTCCGGTGACTTGGTTTTCTTCCATTTTTAGCTCTTTCATCTTCTCTGCCTCCGTTTCTTTCATTTAATTTCTACGATTTTAGCGTTCCCTCGTTCTTTTCATCTTGTCCTCCCGATTGAAAATTCTAATGCACTTATTTTCAGCGACCCGTTACGTTGCAGCCTTAAGCGCTTCTTAAAATATGCCGCTCATCGATTTACGATTCAGGGAAATAAAGCACGCTTAATTACGCTTTTAAAGCTCCTCGCTCCTCGCAGCTCGCATTATTCTCGGCGGGCTTGTCATTTATTTCTCTCCCCGGTGATTCGCAGCCTCTCAAATTTTCCAAATTACAGCAACTGCCGCGTCCACTTCTTAAATTTCCCTACTTTTCGGCCGACAAAAAGGGCAAAAATCCCTCGAAATTTCGCGTCCGCCCTCTCCGTCTTTCCGCCCCGTCCTCCGCGCCCTCCCCTCCCCCGGCGATCCGTCTAGAGCCGGCGCTCGATCCAAAGTTTCCGTGCTTTCGCACACTTGCGCACGTCAGGCGGGGGAGGGGGCAGCAGGGCAGCTGCGGCTGCGTGCGCGGCAGAAGACAGCGGAGCGAGCGAGAGAGCTGGCGAACGAGCGCGAACGAGTCCGAACGAGCGGCGGCGGCGGCGGCGGCGGCGGTGGCGAGGGCGGTGCTTTTGCGCGAAGTTTTGAACGAATAAGGCGCCGTCGCCCCGACGCATTGCCACGCCTACCCCGCCGCCGCGATTCTGCGTCTGTCTCCCCCCCGGAAGCTCTTGCTCGCTCACGCACATATGTACACACTTAACTGACGGTTTTCCCTCTTTCTCGCGTAATCAATGGACGGGAGACGAGGCTCGCTCTACCCTCACTCTCCGCTCTAAGGCTAACCCCTTTCGGGGGCCGCCGTGTGTACGTACGTGCGCGAGTGCGTCTCGGGCGTCTTGTACACACGGCTGTTTTGTTGATGCACGCACGCAAGGAGAGAGAGAGAGAGAGAGAGAGAGGAGGGCGTCGCGCCGGAAAAAAGCAAGGAAAACGAGAGGAGAGGAAGGAAGGTCGAGCGGATTGGCGAGCGCCTCGGCCAACCTCCTCTCTCCTTGCGCCCGCTTGGCAACCGAGGCTTACGCTCTTCCCGCCGTGCCCCCTCTCCCCCTCCGCCGGCCGGTCGCGGCGTTATTACGCGGGGGGGGCAAGACGCGCTTACGTATACGCGAGAGCCGCGAAAAGCGATCGTGAATCGGTCGCGCGTATATAGGTGCCGATGGATGTAGGGGGCTACGGCCGACCGAGACACACATATTTCGGGCCAATCGAAGAGATCGAACCCTGCCAAGTTCAACCCCATCGACGGGCAGAGTGAGGCGAGCGAGCTGACGCCGGGCGCCCGCGCGCGCTTTTTTTCCAAGCGGCCGCCGCGCTACATTTTTTTCTCCGCTCGCTCGCTCGCTCTGTCCGTTTCGTTTTGTTTATTTTGTATTCGCGGTGCGGAGGGAAGTGGGTCAAGTTTTATGGCAGAGTTACACGTCTGAATCGCTCTGTATGTGCCCGACTGCAGGGGGGGGGGAGGGAAAGGGAATAGAGAGAGTGCGAGGGCCGACTAGGGATTGAATGGGTTGTACGTCGCCCCGACTGACGATTTGCTTCTGTCTGATGCTTTTGAGGACCCAGACGTGCCGGCTCTTTTTAATATGCTCGATTTCGTCCTCGCTTTTTCCGAAGCGGCTGCCCTTTTCGGGCGCTCTTCGCTCACTTCTTATTGGCTCATTTTCTTCATTAACGTCTGCTTTGAAGCTCTTACCTTTTTAGCTGTAAATATATTCATTATTGCGCGTCTGACCACAGCGATCTATACTACTGAATTCAATAATATCGTAAACGTCGCAAATGAATAGCGCTGCATAGTACATTTTTACGACATAATCAAATCATAAAATTTCTACACTACAAAACGCTCATTAAAATTTTAAATATCAGTATTTCACGTTGTTTTAAAAGTAATTTAATAATGGAATAGAATTACGAAGAAAATCGGAAATAGCAGTGCCGCGCCCAATGCAAAAATCAGCATTTTAATGGAGGAATTAAGCTCGAGCACAATTTAAATTCGAGCAGACGAGCAGAAAGAGCGCGATTACTTGTAGCGTTTAAAATACTTTTCATAAATCGAGGCTGACGATAAACTATCGGCCGGAGCGAAGCTCATTGAAATGCAAGTGCGCCGGGGCTCGGGGAAAATATAAGTAGTAGCGCGCGTCTGCGGTCGGGCAGGCCATCGCATTCGATCGGCTCGTTCAATTTTCGACGCGTAATGTCGTGAATAATAATTATCTTTAGCCTCCTCGGGGAAAGCCCCCCGTGGCTGCGGAGCGGAGAGAGAGAGAGAGAGAGAGAGAGAGCAGCAGCTGCAGCAGCGGCCGAGTCGCAGAGAAAAGTTTCATTTTTCCAGCGTGATCGAAAATTTTCATCGGAAACTCTCCGGGCCGCGGACGTCATGTTTGCTCGGCCGTCAGTCCGCCGTTGGAGCTTATACTCCAGGATGTATGAGTTTGTCGAATTAGCAGCGTGTTTAATCAAGCGCGAGGATGATCCTTCGGCGCCGAGAGCGAACGGCCAGACAATAACGATCTATAGCTTTTTGACGATTCCGGACATGTTTGTACGGAACAAAATTATATTCCCGGAAAATTCTATAATTTATTTTCTAGGATATTAAACGACCTTCTTTTTTCGGCCTCTCGCCCCCCGACTGCAGCTCGACTCCGGCCGAGCCAATATAATCTATCGGACCAAGTGCAGGCGTCCTGAAAGATTAAGCGCATTGTTCTTAATAATCCCTGATGGCGTGTACGTCGGATGGACTTTGTGAAATGGGAATTTTTAATTCACATTACTTTATCGCTTTTTCCGAAGAATCGTTTGCTTTCGATTAAAAGAATTCCGGCGAAAGCCAGGATAACAAGTTGTACAGTCCGTGAAAAAGGCGCCTTTACCTTTAAAAGCAATATATAACTTTGACGTACACTTTCACGGTTGTCTGTTAGCTGAAAACGCACGGTTACTTATTAGGCGTGCTTTTATTTTTAATCTAACTTAAAATAAAAATGACTGCACTTTTTATCTTTCGCAGTAAAAGGAAACAAGCAAATAACGGAATACGTCAAACTCATTTTCACGTTTTGTGCTTTATCAAAAAGCAATTTCGTCGTAAGAGATACGACTTGCAGAAAAGGTTTTACAGAGGTAAAGGAGCGGAACGACTGACCATTCTAAGGTGAAGATAAGTTCATCAAGTCAAGATAAAGATGTAATTATACGACAGACGATAAAGTGTCTTGATAAACCGTTCTTTACAACGAAGAATTCTACGTAAACTGATAATATAAACAACCTTTACATTTCATACTATATGTACAAACAAATGTTTCAAATAAGAATATAACAAAAAATGGAAATGATTTACAAATTCATTTTAAGCAATCCGTATTTGATTCCTCTGAAATTTTAAAGATGTTCAATATTCATTGTGAAATGCAAGTACAAATTCAAAGAACTTATTTATGCACATACTCATTCATATTTACGGGGCATTTAATTTTCTCTTTGCTGTTACCGAGAGCAAAGTATATGGCTTTTTTTCTCGGTCGACTGTAACTTACTTACCTGCTCGGCAATAATCTCCAATTTAAACTGTAGCGTAATTCCCGGACATCCAGAGAAATAAAAGAAAACGGGTATTTTTTCCGAAACCCTTTTCGCGCCAGTGCAAAAGAGAGCGAAGGTGGAAAAAAGGGGCGCGAAGGGTAAAAAAAGAGTAGGAAATTTTGCACCGAGCTGGCCGAGTGTGTGAACCCCAGCGCCGAGGCTTATGCGCGCGGAAAATTTTCAGCCGTAGGCAAAATTTCGTCGAGGGCGCATGCGCGTCGATCTTTCATCAGCGGATGACTCGACGAATTCGACGAGGCTGAAAAAGTGCTGCGTAGGCCTCCCTTTCTCTCTCCATCTCTCTCTCTCTCTCCTCTTCTTTCGCTCCCATTTTTTTCCGATCTCTCACTCGGCGGGCCTGAATATTTTACTAGGCGGAAAATTTTTCGTTAACTTCACGCCGAATCTTTTCATCCCTTCTCGTTCCCCTCGTCATTATGCGCGTGGCGGTCGATCGCCTCGACGGAAGGCGCTTCCCGCGAATGCAGCGGTTTTAATACGCCGCGAATCGTTCAATTAAATCGATTAGTATGGACGATTGAAAGGAACGAAATTGCGGTCTGACTTTATAAAGCGATGAATTGCGACACGGAAAGATAACAACGGGCGTCGAGGAAATTGTATTTAGTGGATTTGCGAAAGCTCGGCCGGCGGGGGGGAGAAAACGCGAACCGAATGAGTTTTATTTCTGGCTGGAGCCGAACCAGGACCGCTGAAAAATTAACCGACCGACCGACGTACAAGCAATTAAATGTTTGAGTTCTAACAAATTGAAATATACAATAAATCAGAGTCCCGGCTCTCCCTCTCCCCGGCGCCGTTTCTCTCCTTCTCCCCCCCCCCCATCTGCCTCGGCGGAGCTCATTCATGCACGGCATCCACCGACGAGCGCGACGTTCTCGCGTTCTCGACCCTTACTGCGCCCGGATCTTCTTTACCGCGTGATTCGCTGAGCTGGTCGCGCACTATTTTGCCGACTCCAAGGCAGACTTGAAGAACCGGGGCTAAAGAGAATTCCGGAATGCCTCACGAGCGTCACTGTCGTCGAGCGAGAATATAGTCGTGTTTTTTTAATAGACCTCCTCATCAGCATTTTTATTAATCATTTTATTTGAAATTCGAGCAGTGATTGAAGGAAGTATTTTGAAGCGACTTCCAAAGAATATTTTTGGCTGGATTTTCAAGTGAATAAAAGAAAATGCCGCTGTCAATCCGTTTATAGTTCAGATGATGATGGAAGCAGCTGATGCACAGTCTCGTAAATTTTAATACAATTTTTGCTGCAAAAATAATGCCTTTTGATAATAAACAATTTTTTTAGCACGTTGTCAAACTAGCTTATTACACCAATTTCAGAAGTAATTACATTCTTTTTCTGTGATTCGTTAATTATCTTTAATAGATAGATTACAGAAGTATAATAAACATCATTATACATTTATTTATTTATTAAATTTTGATATAATTACTATACAATCTTATTATTCTATTCTGTTATAATACAAACACGTTAAACTAAAGATAAAAAAGTTCTTGCCTCAAAAAATCATGAATGCGACTAGGAATCTTCATCAGGGTAAAAAAGAGTAGGAACGAAGGACTGCAAAGTCAATAAAAACGCAACGCATAAACGTTACTTGCCGATCTCACCTTGTTACGTCGCAGCTTGTTCATGTCGTCCAGCCGGCGAGAGAGAAAGAGAGAGAGAGAGAGAAGAGGGGAGACCGGTTAGCCAAGCGGTATCCCAACGAGCGTCCGATAATATATTTATCTCTGCCCTCCTTCGTTTTCGCGCGTCCGCCGCTCGTCGCCGCTCGTTATCCCAATTTTTCCGCGCTGCCCATAATTCGTCTCTGTCGCTGCGCATCGGCCAATAATGACCGGAGCAGCCTGCGAACGGAGGCACAAAGAAACAAAGCGAGCCGCCCGCGAGCGAAAAAGGAAGAGCCCCGTCAATTATGGTGACTCTCGATCGCGCGTACACTCGATCCCACGAAGAGAGAGAGAGAGAGAGCCGGCGGGAGAATAGAATGAAAACCGATTGAGCGATGCCATATAGGAGGCGAATTCTTGCATGGCGAATTATTCGCGCGCGGCTTTCCACTAACCCACATATCGCAGGGGAAAAAATGACGAGTGCCGGAGAGCGTCGAAAGGTTTCCCTCCAAGCGCGTTTCTCTCTGCTCCTGCTCTGCGACCCGCATGAACAGCTCTCTCTTTCTCTTTCTCTCTCTCTCTCTTGCTCTGCTTCATGGTTTTGCAGACGCGCGCTTTGCGATTTGATGGACCGTTGTAATTCGACAATCGAAAAATTGTCGGGCTTTGCGCCAAAGCATGGACAGTTGTTTAGCGGCCTTTTCAATGTCTCCTGGCAAGGGTCTTTGTAAGCAGAATTCTAAACAATTTCATTTTCTTCAGGTGATTTAAATTGATTAACTGTAAGAGCAATAAAAATGCCTTAGGGTTTATAGGCTAAAAAAACTCTTCAATCTTTTGCCTCATAAATACGGAAATAATCACTGAGAAATCCTTTTAATGTTAGACAAGTGGTTGAAAGGCTATTAAATCATACGTCGTAAATCATTGCATCTCTTATTAATTAATGTAAAATCTTGAAAAAAATTTTTATAGAATAATAATTTTAAATTACAGTCGGAAGAAAAGTAACACGGTGAAGGGTACATTATTAATTGAAACTTTCTACGTAATCTCTTTGACAGGTTGAAGTAATATGATCGTAGAAATTTATTGTACGTTTTGAAAGTATCGATGATTTATGATGAAAAGAGGGAAACAGAGGAGCACTGTCAATTTTAATATCCGCAGGAATCCTATGAATCACAGAAGAATAAAACGAATTTAAAATCTACAACACTTGTTAATCAATGAAAACAATACTAATCAATTACAAACCGATATTTAATTCAGCAAGATTGTAATTTTATATTGCATCACTAATTTGTGTTAAATACTTCCTGATTAAATTATTATTGGAAATATTTTATCCTAATATATTAATAAACATTATTATTTACAGCTCCTTTGAAATTCGATTGTGGTAAAGAAAATAATATTTATAACTAAATCAGTTACTGTAGCATAGTTTTTATTCGATATATTCGAAAATATACACCGAAATTAAACATAGAATAACGACTGTTGATCGGTGTGTTTATTCAAAACGTAAAAAGTAAAATTTAATAACAAAGACTAGTTAATTTTTCATATCCAAACTGTATTGTATTTCACAGATTGCATCAGAGAAACTTATTGAATGAAGTAATATTTCATCCTTCTAGTGCAATAATTCAATGCAAGTGTAGCATAAATCTTCAAAATTTTCATCTTCCACGTCTATACATTCAAATTATTTTTCCTTTTTTTTAAGATAAACTTTGACGTACAATTTCAACTTAATTCTTTGCAATGTTAAATACGAAAGCTACATTCATTTAATTATTTTTTTAGTCAAATTTTAGTTCTTTTCGATTCAAAAATTAAGAAAATCCCAAATATTCTCTAAAGCATGTCGCTATTGAAATTCATAAAGAAAAGTAAAAAAAAAAAGGTTAAAAAAACGTCTGACTTGACAATAATTCTCGCACTCTTTCAATGATCCCGGTAAAACTGCAGTAAAGTCAGACTGCCGAAAAAGGCTCATACATCAAACTTACGTACTTAATCCAAACAAATATGACGCGCGATCTAATCGATAATTCAGGGCGCTCCGGCTCAACCGGCTCGCTCGCCTAAAAAATATACACCTTCAATGAATAATCCTCCGATTCTTGCAGTCCATACCCTGATGACATTCGTCATCCCCTCTCGCTCATAACCTGCAGCGATTCCTGCTGGCTCCCCATCTTTCACGCTGCTCTCCCGAGAGAGAGAGAGAGAGGGAGAGAGAGTGGGAGGGAGCCCGAAAAAGCGGACGTCCTGCAGGAGGAAAAAAGCTTCGCTAGGGAAAAACAAAAAATAAACACTCAGAAAAATCCCTTAATTAATGTCCGGCGCACCAGGCAGTCGTCAGCGCGAGCTGCGCGCGCGGGGGCCAATGTTAAAGCCCCGTCACGCCGACGTTGTTGAATATTTTGCTTTCTCTCTCTCTCCCTCTCTCTTTCCCTCTTTCGCTCGCTCTTCAGCCCTGGCCGTAGTTGCTTTGCATGCAGTCGGTGCACGCACGCTGACGCACTTTCCGCAGCAGCGCCAGGCCCTCTCTCTCTCTCTCTCTCTCTCTTTCCCTGTCGGTGTGCGCGCGTGTCGGCTCGCGGGAAAAGGATGAAATATCACAAAGAGGAGGCGCGTGCGTGTGTGCGTCGACGCACGAAAGCAATGAGGGAAGTGTAGCCAAATTATTTCCGACTAAATGTTTAGTGTCGAAACCCCCTCCCCCTCGAAATCTTCCTCCCGATGAGTCTGAGAGTAATTACGTTTTTAGCTTGATTGTTGCCGGGATTATTCGCCCGTCCCGGCTTTGCGTTCATTTTTCCTGCAAATCTGTTTGCTTCGTGCTGTCATTACGTTGCTTTTGATTTTCCATTGGCAAATATCTTGGAGAATGTTGGCAGGGAAACGTATCCGCTAGCTTTTTAGCTGCCGACTGAGATTGCAGCTGTTTTTAATTCGTAATTTACGAGAGTATTTTTTGTTACTTGCAATAGTAAATTATTCATAGAGATATGATTCATTTAGTTATAGTTTAGAATTAGTTCACATTGACTAATAACTTTAGTAATAAATATTATTAATTAAAAACAAGTATTATGTACATTTTGTTAAAAAATTTTGCGAATATAAGCGGGGGTTTATGATTTATTTGAAAGTTTTTTACATTTACGTGCAATTTTTCGTTAATTCTTATTATATTAATACGCATAGCAGATAAAACAAAGTTAATTAAAAAGTTGATTTTTTGATCCTCCGTTCTCTATCTGCCATTCGTTAATTAGGAAATTAAATTTGCACAATAAGAGCTTATAAAGCTACGACTTTTCTCTTCATTGCAAAATCCGGGGGGGGAAAAAAAGGCAAAGCCCCGATACTCTCTAAAAATTATCCCTGAAATTTTCATCATTTTTTAAATAATTTTTCGCGACTCGGCCAATATTTCAAATAGCCATTCGAAAGCAGAGTTATTATTTACAGGCTTTTGATGAATTCGCGAAAAGTCTGCATTTATACGTTTTTTAAATTTCCCTCTGCGCGGCTCGCAGGCACTCCCAAAATCATTTTTCACGCTAAATCAAGTCATCTCTCGTCATCAAAGGGCCGCGGTATTAGCTCTCGCGGCTCAGGTGCTCCCTCCCGTCCCCCCCCCCCCCCCCACCCGCACACTATCGCGTGCCGCGAGCTCTCCTGCCGAATATAGAAATTCCGGTATAAATTCGCGCGCGGCCCGCTACAGAACGGAGAGAGAGAAAATCCCGAAACAAAAAGGAAACGAAAAATTCGCAGCTAGAGAGAGAGAGAGAGAGAGAGGGAAAGTGGCATATAAAGGCTAGATATAAAAATGCTGGCTCCGCGCTGGAGAGAGAAAGAGAGCGAGAAGCCAGCCCCAGAGGTGGAGGCAACGCGGAGCGATCGAACCTGCCTGGGCAGCGCTCGGTTAGCCAGAGAGAGAAAGAGAGGTTTCGCCGGGCGTTTCGACGAATGGAATGTCATCGGAGTGTGCGGGAGAGGGAGAGAGAGAGAGAGCTCGGAATCGAAGCGGCGGACTGCGAGGGAGAATAAATATCGGCTCGGCTCGGCTCGGCTCGCGACAGAGACGCCGAGAAAAAAGGCGGGCACGCAAAGCGAGCGAGCGAGAGGACGAGCGGGAGCGAACATGATGGAAGAGGACGAGCGAAAGAGAGGGCGCGAGAGAGAAAGAGAGGGGCGGCGGAGGCAGAGAGGCGCGAGCGCGAGGGAGACGGGGCTATATGTACGTGCATATGTGTTCTGAAACAAACGTTCGATCAGAGTGCCGATTGTTGCCAATCATACGTTGCCCCTCTGTCCGCGGCGAGCCGCGGATTCAGTTCAGCGTTTTTACGCGGCACGGCAACTCCACTCTCTCGTCTCCTCGGCGCCGGGAGCTGAAAGGCAAGCCCGCGGTACTCCTTCTCGGCCGTGCAGTGCGTCGTTTCCTCAAGGTGCACCTCGGCGGCAGCTGCGTCTCCTCAGCCTCTGATCCGGCCCCGCAGCCCTGCGCAGCCCCCGTCGGCGTAAGTACCCGTCGGCGAGAGCGCGCCGCTAGAGAAGGCCGCCGCGGCCTCGTGATTGTCGGCTAGCAAAGTGAAAACCGTCATCGACTGCACACTGCACGCGCACGCACACGCGCACACGTACGGACGGAGCCGCAGGTGGAGGTGGGCCGTGTAGGGTGCGCGGGGGGGTGAGTGGGTGGTGCGTCGGCCGGTTTTCGGCGCGAGCGAGAGACGGAGAGAGAGAGCGAGCGACGGCTTTTTGCGGGGAAAACGCGCTGCCGCTGGCATTCGATGATTGATGACGACGGCGCAGCTTCGGCCACGCACACGCGGAGGCGTATCCGTGAATACGCGCGCGAGAGAAAGAGCTGCTGCCGGCGGAAGGACGGAGAGAGAGAGAGAGAGAGAGAGAGAGCGAGAGGAAGGAGGAGAGACAGAGAGGCAGATAGAGAGTTTCCACTTGGCTGCAGCCGACCACCCGTGTGTTTCCATTAGAACTTTGCCGCGTGTGCGTGCGCCGAGGCTGCGTTTAGAGTTTTGACCTGTGTGCGGCGGGCAGAGAGGCCGGCGATGATTTCGGAAAACCAGCGGCGGACCAATAGGCGAGCCTCGCCCCCCCCGCGGGCGCATGCATGCATAGATGTATGGACGCGAGCCGACGTGCATGTAGAGATCCGGAGACAAGTAATAATGAATGTTGGCCTCGGCGACTAAGCCTTCATTTTCGACGCTAGGACCCGAGGACCGGAGGCTTTGCCCACCTATGCGTGTAGCTACGGATGATACACGGTGCGGGAGGGGACGGCAGCTCGATGGGGAAATCGCAATGTTGACCGATCGCCGGGCTGCCGCGCTCTGGCCTCGCCGCTTTTATATGCAGCCGGGCTCATCTTCGGTGTACACTAATAATTCCCCCCGGCGGGGGGAGGCCCTTTTTAATAAGCGAGCCCGCGGCCGCCGCCGAGCGTTGACACTGATAATGCGGCGCGGGTAACGAGCTTTTTCGACAGGAGCGGCCGGCGGCGGGGCTTCGATCGGTGCATCGTTTCCGGGGAAAGGGGGAGAGAAAAGTCGAAGAAGTTCGGTAAATAATCAGCGGATAAAGAGTCGGCGGGGAGGCCGAGCCTTGCGGGGGTCGTGTACGTGCGCGCGATAACGAACGCAGCCCCGGAGATGTGGAGAGGCGCGGGCTTCCCCACCCCGGCCGCTTCACCCTCACCAGCTCGCGGGCCGCGTCTCGGTATATAGTAAGTAATAGTGCAGGCGCGCAAGCGCTTTTTGCGAAAAATCAATAAAACGAAAAGCTTACCTAACGCTAGCCGCGCGCCTGCCAGGTGGGGAGAGAGAGGACTAGACTCCGCCTTCGACTAGTCCTAGCGCGCGGCAGGGGGGAGAGAGAGACCGCGTGGCTTCGGCCCCCCCTCGGGCTACGCAGCGGACGAGATGATCATCTAGATGAGCGAGGGGAGTATCGCGACCCCCCACCCCTCGGGCTCGGGGGGTGCATCAAACCTGCCGCCGCTCTGTACGACGGCCGAGTTTAGGAGAGAGAGGGAGGGAAGAGGTCGGACGTGTGCGTTTACCTTGTTTGTCCTGCAGCTTGCGCTCGCCGCGAGTGCGAGAAATATTGAAAAAATTTTCGAAAAGTCAAAATATTCAAAACGAAAAAAAAGGCGAAAAATGAAAAATTGAAAAAAGAGAAAAAACATGGCTTTTTGATAGGGAAGTTTTTTTTTTTTCTTGTCGCCACGCGACACTTTTTTACGCTTCGACCTTGATCGCCTTTGCCTGCGAGGGATTAATAAAACTTTGGAGCAAAGGATTTTGTATTACCCGCGAGAGCGGGAAATGCCGGCAGAAATCGCTTGGAAGCTTTTAAATCAATGGAAATGGTGTGGTTGAAATTTCCGATATTTAAAATTAATTTATTTCGGTAATTCGTGATGTATATGCGCAAATGTAACTAACTAATTTGACGATACTTTGTCCAATAAGATAATCAATAAATGTTCAAATCAAATAATCTTCTATTTCTTTATCGCAATATTGAGTAAAATAAATAATAATAGTTACTGTTTCAAAACGTGCATTATGAGATACAATGGCAGTAGAATCAATAATAGGATCATTAAAGCCACTTTAGTCTTTGAAGTATGAAGGCCGATTACAAGACAATAGCGCATAAAAACATGAGTAAAATTAATGAGTTTCTGATATAAAGTATGCGATATAATAATACCCTTAATTACACAGTTCGTAACTATTAATTCTGCAATACTGATTCACTATTACCATTGCAAAGTTATTAACTGCTACTTTCCTTATGAATAATTCTCTCTTGTATTTTAAACGTTTAACGCGCCTATGGAATATGCACCATCTCTTTATAGGCCGTATCAATATCGATGATGACCTCCAAACAGAACGCTTAAATTATTTTGATATTATAATTGTACGAGGCAGCTGCATAAACAGAAATTCTACATTTCTGCGACGATTCCGCTGAATTCTTTTGCCTATCATTAAAAACCATCGGAGCTTTGAGCAACTCGAAATTTTCCTTAGTTTATTACGGCGTTGTTGAAAGACACTTAGAAAATCCTACTGCAAAAAATAAGATTCTATTCCCAACCGGCGTATTTATAATAGCCGTTCAAAAAGCTGTTAAATTAATTATAAGGCGAATCTTAAAAAAAAAAAACTCGCTTTTTCCGCTCGCACGAGCATTAAGCATTAACGAGTGCAAAATCACTGAGCTCGCGTATACAAGCCCCGTGTACTCGGGCTTCATAGAAAATCTATTATTCAGCGTTATCTCTCATCTGGGCGCATCAGAGCGGCAAATATTTTTCCGCGCGATAGAATGCCCTCTTCCCCTTCCCCCTCGCTCTCCTCGCCGAGGCTGCTGCTCCCTCCGGTCCTCGCGCACGCCGTGCCTCCGTGACGAAAAGAGCCGACTAAAAAAAGGGTGCGAGAGAGCCTGTTGGAGCAATATCTCGCGTAGCGCCTCTCTCTCTCTCTCTCTCTCACTCTCTGCAAAATGTAGGACGAGAATGCGGCAGGCCATGATTAGATTTGCGGCGTGTGTTGCTGCTGCTGCCACTGCCGCCGCTGCCGCTGCTCGGCCCGGGGAACCAACGACTCCCTCCTCGCTCTATATATAGAGGGGGCTACGTTGAGCCCGTTAGCGAATCCAGTCCAGTTTGAGTGTTGACAAGTCCGCATTCTCTTCGCTGTGTACGGCCGACGGGATCGTGTAATTCCTAACGAGCTTAGGCCGAGTCCGGCTCGTCACAAGGAGAAAATGCCATTTTCACCTACATAGAGGGCAGGAGGGAGAGAGAGAGAGAGAGCTCGTTGCCGCCCAAAGAAAGTAAGCTCCGTTTGCGCCCCCGCCCGAGGATAATGCTTGTTTGTATTTGCAGGTGCCGATGATTAATGACTGTTTGGGAGAGGCCAGAACGAATTCGCCGATCGGCCATAAGAGGATTTGGACCACGCGGACAGGCATGAAGTATTTTCCTGTTTTTGAATAAACGGATTTTGGCTTTCGAGAAGAATGCTGTGATGATTAGGTAAATTGTACAGGTCGGTATACTATTTTCTTGATGATTAAAAAATTAAATAAACAAAATCAGGTTGAAAATTGATTGGAAATGACTGAATTTGTATTTTGGAATTCTTTGAATCTTTGGTTTAAAAAATTGTATCGAAAAAGAAAAGTTATTCAAAGTTAAATTTACTTTCATCGAGAAAATAGTAAAATAGTAATTATATTTAACTGAAATTGTACATTGTAGTGAATTCGGAGCTGATAAACCGATTGGCGAGATCAACAATAATTCAAGAGCTGTAGATGGAAAAACCTTGAATTTTTCAAAACACCTCGAATCTTTTATATTGAAAATCGATACCTATCCAGTAAATATAAATAGAAACAAAAAAAATCTACTCGATAATTTTATTTCGGTATATCTACAATTCTCTGCATATTTAAACAATTATGTACATTTTTATACAATTTTAAAATCCGTTTAAATTTTATCGTCAATTTAAATATTTATTTACGACAAGTACTAGTACTGAAAAAAAATTATTTTTAAACGAACAAATATTTTTTTAAACAATTATTTACGAAAGTAGAAATACATAAATAAATAACTAAAATTCAATAAAGATTTTTTCCAATATTATCCTACCAAAAAGAAGGCTTGATTCTGTTACTTTTTTTTCAGGTACGACGCCAGAGACCATAATGGCCAATAATAGCGTCGTTGTGACATTTACTTTTACGATCTCCATAGGGAGTAAAAATAACCGCAACTACTGATCAGCCGACTGTAGATACGAGGGAATAAGAAAAAAATGTTTTCACGAGAGCGCAAAAAATTTGCGGTACGTATTGGTGATCTTTGGAGGGTCTTTACTTGAAAAGAGTTCAGAGCCATCATTTCAGTCGATTGGGCAATTTTTGGAACCTTCCGAGTCTTCATTTTCTTTGACGGTACTGATCCAGTTATACGTCACATCAAACAGTACTTGGATAAGTTATGACTTTAAACTTGAATCTCATTTTAATTTGAACTTTGCCGCTTATAATTATCGGCTTAAAAATTGCATTGTCACATTTGATTGTCAATAAATTAATTTGACTCATAAAACAATTTTGTATCGCATTGTTATTTGGATTGATATCAAAATTTAGCAATTCTACTATTAAAAACTTAATATAAATTTGTCGAAAATTAATAAATGATGCTCTTGATGTTGGCCTAATTTCTCAAAGGCTTGTATAAGATTGACCAATGATTACATTAGATGCATCTAGCCTACAAAACATTCTTATTTAAATTTCGGCTTGAAGCATATATTTAAAAACATATAACTTAAAATCGTTTATTGGACGATTTTTACAATTTTCAAAGAAATTATTATTTAAAATGTAGATGAAATTTTTATTAGATTGTGATATCAATTTTTATTTTTAGCTTGTACATTTCAATCAAAATTGTTTGTAACTATTTGTCTAAATTTTAGATCTTCGAATCTGTTTTATATTAAAATAAATAAATAAATATTAAAAAAATGTAACAACAAACATTATCTTGCTAATTTATAAATTAAAAGGGCTTGAAAATATTATAATACAAATTTGAAAATCGCATTAATAAAACATCTTCTGTGGTAAGGCAACGAGATAAAAAAGGGCAACCTCAATCAACTCATTAATTAATCGCACGACCCTGTGAAAACTAGTCTACCCAAGAAGAATGTGCAAATTCACTTATCTCATTAGAGAAATTCAACCGAGAGGAAAAAACGTTGGTTCGAGCGGTCGGGTTGTTTGGCCTCGGAAGTAAAAAAAGAAGGAAAACGAGAGGAAAAGAGCGCGCGGGCGCGAAATGGAGAAGGAAGAAGCGGCGGCGGTCTCCGACGCTCTCGACGCGCGCCAAAAACCCGGCCATTAATTGTCTTAGACGTTTAAGCGATGTAAACAGACGGCGGCGTAGTGGTGCGACGGAGGTCGCGAAAGGGAAAGCAGCAGCCGCGAGGGGTCGAAGGTAAGGGGGTGAAATCTCGGTCAAAAGTACCGCTCCTTCCTTTTTCTCTCGGGGGCGCTGCATCTTTTTCTCGGCGGGAGTTTTCGCGATTTTACAAGGACTGTACCCTCGCACACCCGGCTAACCCTTCAAGTATAACAGCGACCCACCCCCGTCAAGAGCGTTGCCATGGCGACGTGGACGTGCGGTATTCCCAGTAGCAGCAGCTCTCTCGTAGTCTCCCCCCACTGCACCTCCGTGAACCCCCTCTCGAGCCCCCACCCCGGGTGCGTTTCTATCTCGCCGGCTACGACGACGCCCTGTACACATCCCCTGCCGAAAACAAGAGCGAGTGTAGTCTGGTGGATCACGTGGTACCCGTCGTTACCGGCCGACGACTGCGAACCCAACCTAACGATATGGAGGCCAGAATAGGACAGAGAAAGAGAGAGCCTCCTGTGGGTGGAGAAGGAGATAGCGCAGTTCCTAATTGCACACCGGATGGGTGGGACGCGCTGGAGAGGGAGCGAGAGGGAGAAAGGAGCTTCCAGAATTGATGCTGAAATTTTGAGGTTAGGTTAACCCTCTCGCCCTCTCTGGCTCTTCCTCACTTTTGGCTTTTATGTATATTCCCCTCAACCGCCGCTGCTCCTGCTGCTTGTTCCCCGAACAGTTCTCGTGTATATGCCCAGGGTGGGGATGGTAAAGCTTGGTGCCTAGACTGAAAAATGTTGTGGTGAACCATCCAGTCAGGGGTCATTTTCGACATCCTGTTCGGCTGAGCCTTAATGAAAGCGACCCTCAGGAGATGCAGCAAGCAAGCCAGCCAGCCGGTCTCCCCGTATATGTAGATATCTTCCTCGCCCGTCTTCTGCCTCTTATGTGTCTCTAGGTGATTTTTGACACCGGTCCGAGGACAATGCCAGCTGGGGACCTGCCCGTTACGTTTACAGGAGAGATGGATGAACGAACCCCCTCGGAGAACCGGATTTTTTCTCAATCTCCTCGCCGATTCTGCTTTCTTTTCCTCGTTCGGGAATTTTAAATTACCGTTGCAAATCAATTATAAAAAGAACTAATGGAAATAAACAACTTTTCACTGAATAAAAAAAAAAGAAAAAAAAATTCATTTTTCCTTCTTTTTTTTAATTTTTCTTAAGAAAACGAAAAAATAAAAGTAATAAAAAAAAGCGTTTTTTTTATTTTTACGTAAATTTTTAAAAAACTTTTTTCTTTTTTTCCATTTTTTTTCAAGCTTGATTTTCGAATTTTTGAGCTTCTTTCCCGGCTGGTGGCAACTGCAGCGCCAACTTCTGGGCTCCGCCCTAAAAGTCGGTAGAGCGAGCGAGAGAGCTCGCTCCTAAACAATACCGGGCCGCCGTCGAGGACTCTGGCAAGTGCGAGCGAGAGAGAGAGAGAGAGAGCTGCACGACCCTCCCGACGATCAATGAAGGCGAAGCGCGCGCAGCTCCGTAGATTTTTTGAAAATCTGCCCGCCAACCGGAGAGGTGCGCCCTCTCGGCCCGGCTCGCTGCCGCGATATATGCTTGCACCTGCTCGCTTCCTAAAGCTCCGTCGCCGAGGAATTCTAGCTCGGCCACTGAATATTTCGTAGGCGCTTAAAAATTTCACGTTATAAAATGAAAAAAAAAATAATAAAAATAAAAATGGATCGGAAAAAAGTTTTTTTTTAATGCTCTTTTTTCAAACGGTGAATTAAAAATAAAATGACTTTCATTGCAATAAAACGACATGATTCGCACAAATTAATGTTATAAGCTACTTGTTGATTATGCAGAACAGCTGATTTATATCATATGGTTGCTCCTCTTAACAATAAGCGACTTTTGCAGAATATAAAATGCGAAAAGGGCGCAACTTGCGCCATCTAGCAGATTTTTTAATACGGGGGCTTCTCTTCCTAGGGCGAGATTTCAGGAGAGGGTTCAACTACCCCCGAATAGATGGAGCTAGTAGTTCGCCCCGTGAATCGCGAGCCGGTCTGTAGGAAAAGCTGTATCGATCGGTCGCGCTTCCTTAAAACGGAGCTAACTGTTTTAAAAATTATTTTTAAAATCACGTATGATTTAATGAAAAAGGTAAACGTCTAAGAAACTTGAATGATTTTACCTAAAAACTACCTTTGTGTTTTAAATCAACTGTGTCAGGCATAAATTGATGACGATATTAAGAAAACATATTGAATAATTGTTTAAAATTTATCTCAAAGAAATAATTAAGAATACATTATTGTAATTTCCTGTTTCGTCTTTTAGTTTTTAGTGCCCAAGTCTATTCTATAAATTGTACTTATTTTACACCTTTGAATTAGATTTATATTCTAACAAGGAACAAATATGTTCCTGTCAACTTCGAATGTTTACAAACTTTATACTTTTTAAAAATTAATTTTTTTAGAAGCGATTCATAGAATGAAATATGTATATTTAATCTTCGAAAAGGCGAAGTTAAGAAAATTTTGAAAGTTTCACAGCAAACACGAGCCAATTCCGAAAAACTGCTTTCTTTAGAAAAAAAAAAAACGACAAAACAAAAATCCAAAGACATTTTGCGAAAGTGAGTTTATCGGCAAAGCGGAGAGGCGATCGCCGAGCACGGCAGACTTATCGGAAAGCCACTACGGCAAAGGGACACGTATCGGGGCGAGTATAAGCATGCATAAGGCTCGAATTTCGTATGCAGATCGACATCGACATTCCATCTCCGGCTCGAGCAGCTGGTGCTGGGTAGTGCCGGTGCAGCCGCGAGGCATCTGCTCGCGACTCTCGTTTTGCTCCGGCGCACCTCCTGGATATACCTCTCGGCAGCCTCGGCGGCCACCCTCCTCCTCCTCCTCCTCCCTCTCTTGCGTTCTTGTCCGAATTTCGAGAACGCGGTTCACGCGCTACAATAAATTATTCCAGATAGATGATGTTGCCACGCCACGCTCTCTCTCTCTCTCTCTCTCGCTCTCTGCAAGCCGGGTATTTATGCCGAGTCTGGCCGCCATGCTTCATATATACGCTGGACCCGAGGATGGTCCGCGAGCTCTTGAGTTATGTCGGTTGCGTTGCTCTTGATAGATTTTACAATTTACGATGCTCGAAATACAAGCGCGAGCGAGCGACGACCCGGAATGCAACTTATATACGCCGAGCGGCTTCGCGAGAGAAATTCGCCCCCCCCGGGTACCTGCGGCATCTGAGCGAAAAGGGATGCCTGCGCTCTGCGGTCGGGCCGACGTCTTACTCTTGGATTTTCCACCTGCGTTTTAGTGCGCTTTTAATTATAATCTACTCTGTTTTCGCTTCAAAAAAAGGGAAAAAGACAAAACTGTTTTTTTTTCTTCTCTTTGTGCAATTCAATGATTCTTTTCTCTTTCTAGGCCCCTAAAGTTCATTTGGTTTCCTTGAATTAAAAAGCATCCGTTCTCGCGTCAAGACATGTCAAAATTCTTCAATGCGAGCCAAACATAAAAAAGCAAAATAAAAAGCTCAACACCTCTTACAAACTCATATTCCTCGTCGCGCGCGAAGCTGCCGTCCGTCGTTACGTAACGTTTCCGAAAACACGCATAATCCCGACAAATCCGCGAGTAAAAATGAAGCGATAAAAGGGCTCGCGCGAACGGCGAAGCGATAAAGCCGGGCGGCATCAGCATCAATCGCGCCTAGCCCAGACATCACGCGAAGCGCGCCGGGCATCGAGAGAGTAGTAAACGCGGCAGAAGAGCGAGGGATGATTTCATGGCTACGACAAAGATAACCCCCACCCCCTGCCGACGGTCACTATACTCGCCGCCGCGGCGTATTATCTGCCGGCGTGTAACTGGCCTCCTCGCGCGCTGCTCGGCTCTCTCTCTCTCTCTCTCTCTCTTTCGCCTCGATCTTTCCTCCCGCTGCCGGGCTTTAAGGCTTTTAAACCGACGGTTATCGATGCGCCGAGGACTCGGCCAATGGCGTCGCGAGCCCAAGATCGTCCGCGGCGGCTCGCTCGCTCCTGAGTAAAAGATGAGCAACTTACCCTCGAAGAATGAGGGTGGGACCTGTGGGTAATGGGATTTCGACGGTGTCGAGAATAGCGACTCGATTAAAGTGCTCGCTTTAGATTTACATTTATTAACGGTGGGTTTGACGCAGCAGCTTCTTTTTCAAAAATAAATTGATTGGCGTAGTCTAGTGCTGTTAGGGATTTAGTGATAATATTAAAATTTGGCATTCTTAAATTGTACGAGATTTTACTCACCTGTTCTTTTATGTAGGAGAATTAAAGAATAGGAAGCAATCAGGAAGAAGCATTGTGAAGATGAGAATAATATCTGCGCTCGATAATTTTATTTATTTTCATTCGTTGGTCGCTATTACGAGTACAAAGCTTTAGAAATAAAAGAGTAAACGGTCTGTATTCACTTAAAAATCAGGCGAAACTAGTATATCCGTGAGACCAAGTGGCCAGGAAGCTGCGTCCTCGGCGATTAAACTGGTTTCTGGAACAGACAAACGAGTGCGCGTTAACTGCGAACGATTTCAATAAAAATAAGAATTTCCCACAGCGAGGAGCGAGGCGCGCAATGAAAGACATCATCCGCGGCATCCTCCCGGCCGTTCTCACGTGATGAGAGCTAAAATACTGGTCGCGTCGCTCTCGGCCGCTGGACCGTCTAGTTTGACCTTTTGTAATCTTCTTCTGTACCAGTTAACCGGTTTATTGTCCCTCTCGTAGTTTCTCCTAGATTATTAAAAGTAGTCATACTTCTTTTGTACTAATGCGCTCAATAAAGATACTTGAAGAATTTCAATTATTATATGTTAAAATAAATTGAATAGAAATTAATTAATAACTAGAATGCGATCTCTTCTAAATGATTATTTATCCGTTTATGTAATTAGTACCTAACCATATACAATACAAATTCTGTTTCATGAATTATTAATACTTTAAACTAAATAAATCAATTGCCAACAATTAGCACTTGCGTGAATTAAATCAATAAGCGGCAATAAATTATCTCCCATTCATGCAAAAATAAATAGAGCTTTCCCGCAAGCGAAACCTTCGCCTCCCGATTAATTGATCTTTAAATCCTCGCGGGACTATTAAGGCGGCCAATAAGTTCCGAAGGGTCATAATCTCTCATAAAACTCGATTGGGCAATCAATCGAAAGCAAGAGCGAGCGAAGACTTATCCCGCGCAAGCCTGAAATTCGCCGAAGACGTCTTTTTCGCCTCCGTATAATTAACAGCGGCTAATGAAATGAGCAGCTTCCCTCCCCCCCCCCCCCCAAGTCTTTCTCTCGCTCGCGCCGACAACACAATCTCTCCGGTCGAACCCTCATAACGCGGGAGCGTCGAAGCGCGAAGGTGGAGCCTCGCGAGGGTGTGCGGACTCCACGCACACTTGGACCTTCTCGGGCTCGGGGATGTAGAGGAGGAACGAGAGAGAGAGAGAGAGAGAGAGAAGGAGAGGGCGAAGGCGTGAAAAAATTGACCGCAACGCGTTTTTAAATGTTTTTAATGCTTCGTTTTGCGGTCGAGCGTGACTTCGGATCTTTCTTTTCTTTGCGACGATCCTTTTTCCATTGCCTTGGGATTGCTCTTCTGCTAATTTCCAATAAATGCTCTAGCGGTGTATTTTCCTCTACATTCGCATCAATTAATCTCTTAATATTTCAAGTCGCGCTTCATAAAAGCTATTTATAAGCTAAGCAATTATTTCATCGCCCGCCGCTTTACATACATCTGCACTTCCGTAACTTATTAAAGGCAAAATAAGCAAAAGCCAAGTGTTTTCGATCCGCGAAACATAATAACATTCCATTAGCGAAGCTATTTACGTCGAGGAGCGGCTTTGCGAGAGGCGCGTTCGCGGTCCGGCGAAAAAATAAGCCGACCGGCGCTCGAAGAATCCGTAATTACTTCGATTTCTCGCGACGGGCAAGCGCACAGAGCGAGGCAGAAAGAGAGAGAGAGAGAGAATGAGCTCCGGGGGGAGGCGGGGAGGGCGAGCGTCTGGGCGAGGGAACGAGTCTGTGTGCTCGCGCGCGGTCGACGCGATGAAATACTAACGCAATTAAATGCCGCCGACAAGCTCACGCCGGTTATTGGCACTCCTCGGGCCGTCCAATTCTATTAAGCGCCCGAGACTTCATCCCGCCGCCGCCGTCGTCCCTTCTTCGTGGCTCCGGAGTCGGCGAAACAAAGCAAGTGCCCCCGAATCCTCCATATTACTTTTCGATAGATCCAGGCCGGCGCCTCCCCGCCCGAATTAGATGGAGTGCGGCCCGAGCCCGGGCTTCGCGCGCCGCGCGACGTGTATTTCATTTGCGCGACGGGGGGAGGATAATTTTCACGCTTACCGAGTTAGCCTTATTTTCCGTTTATGAGATTACGTCGGGCGCGGATCTCTGCTCGATTCTGGAAATGGCTTTCCTTTCGACTCTTTAGCTTTACCAGCGGGCGAGGAGCGGGATTGTTGAAGCCGAGTTTATTAAATTGAAGCGTCAAAGTTACTTGAAAAGTAGGTTTCTGGGAATTTATTCTTTTTTTAGGGGAGCAGAAAAATATTAGACAATGCGCACTATAAAGTGCTTTTGTGCGCAGTGACGGAAAAATATTAATCAAATAAAAAGTTAGCACGAATTTGGTTGGAAAATGGCAAGTTAATAGAGTCGTAGCGAGAAATGCCATATGTCCCGGTTATTACTCAACTGGCGAACATTCGCGCGAGCTTTATTAGCGAAGTAGATGGAAGGCAGATCGAGTTAGAGAGCGAAAAATATATTAGCTCTCTCTGTCTGCCTCTCCCACGCTTATTCGCTTTCTCACTTTCTCAATTCAACTCCCTTTCATTCTACTACACTTCATGCGCGTTTTGAGCTTTCCGAATTACTCGATATTCCGCTAGGAGCGCAAGCGCATTTAATTATCGTTTCGAAGGGATCTCCAGTATGAAAACCTGCTTTTCCGAATTTTTTAAAATTAAACAACTATAAACGATATATACTCGAAATTGTAATAAATGTACTTTTTGAATCATAAAAATACTTTTCCCAAAACGTTCGCGACGTAAATTCACATCGCACGCGAATATAACCGGTCGGGTAGCGCCGTAGGCTGAGCTCGACCACTGCGCCGGTGGCTTTTTCGCCGCCCTCGTATTTGTCGGCGGAGGTGTCGCGCGACGCGAAAGATGGCCAAGAGCGATGAACGGAATTTGTCAGGCTAACAAGGTGTTATGTTCTCTCTCTCTCTCTCTCTCTCTTTCTCTCTCTCGCTCTCTGTCTCTCGCGGCGCGCCTCGACATCTGTAATGCTCAAAGTTAATTTGGAGCGGCTCCAGCCAGGAAGCCCGAGAGCAAGCTCGAAAGTTAAGAAGCTCCCTGTACAAGCTGCTTCCCACGCCGGTAAGCCACTCCTATGCGGCGAAGACCGTCCGTTACTGCTGTCCCCGTTTTTACTCACTTCTTCTGTGTCTAATGTGTGCTTTAAGGGCGAGACTAGAGTTCCAAGATAATGCAATAAATGATTTTTAGGGTAAATTCGCATCTATAATTATCGGTTCATTGTCTCGTAATAATTTGTCAAAAGTTACAAAAGAAGACGGTAGAATCCAGCGTATCTCACCCAAATTTGCCCAATATCCCCTCTAAAACGTTCTATCCTCGCGATATTAATTGAAATAGATATTTTCGACGCAACCCCCCGCGCCTACACCCGCGTCGATTAAACGAATATTTTCGACGCGGACACGAATTTCGAAACTCCCGACGACCCTCCCAGATCGAAAGCCCGCGGTGACGCGCGTTACATCGTCGCTTCGGCGCCGAGCGCACAAACACACCGAATGACGGCTCGACATTGTAAAACATTCCTGGGCGAACTCGCCCGCAAGCCATCGAGCCATCAAATTCGCATAATCATCGCGGCGATAGCTCCGCGAGCCCGGGCTTCCCTCTTGCTAACTTTCGAGCCGGCGCGGGGCGAGCCCGCGTGTGCACCTGTCGTAGCCTCAACGTGACGTTGAGAAACGAGCCTCGGAGTCGAAGGGCCGGGCCAAAGTCGACAGGACTCCGTCTCCTATCTCGGCCGTCAATCCGGGCGCTCGGTAAAACGGGGAGAGAGGGGAGAGGAGAGAGCGAGAGGGAAGGAGGGAACGAAATGGCGAGGGAAGCGAGGGCTCGCACACACCGGCTGGCGTCATCGCCGCCGCCGTCGTCGTCGTCGTCGTCGACCAGAATATTATGGACTTATCAAGCCATCCTAATAGTCTCATCAGGATGCAAGCCTGCAGATCTCATCATCCTTGGCCCCGCGCGACCGCCGCCGTCGATGTATCTCTCGCTACGGCCAGACGGAGACGGAAGGCGGGACGGCGGCCCGACGTATATAGATGACCCGAGAGCGTTATGTAGGAAGTAATAGCGGGCCGGTGTGATTACGCGCGCGTTATAAGGCATAGATCGCGGAGGAACCGATCCCACGGAGCAGGTGTGGGTAGGCGCCTGTTCTCGGACTTTGTCAAAGGAGGGCTAATGCACAAGTTGAAGGCGCGCCGAGGTGCGGCTGCATTATTCAGACGGGTTCTCAGTGCTCTCGGCCCGGCGGTATCGCCTATCGTAATTATAACTTATAATCTTGCGCAGATTGGCAAGTTAGGTCTCGGCGACTGTTGGGCAATTTACGGGAATTTTTGTAACAATGCGCCACGTGCGATTATGTTAAAATTATTGGAATAATTTTTTAAAAAAAAAACCCCCCACACTTTTGTATTAAACAAAGTTAAATAAAAAATATCCTCGCTTCCCTCGTCAACCGTGCACGTACCGCACACGTAGATAAGAAGGAAGACTTAGATACTGATAAAGCTAGTCGAAGCTCATTCCAGGAGTACGTGCCTCGCAAAATCGCATAGTTCTGCTATCCGGCTAGATTGTTGTTTAGGGTTTAGAATTTCCATAGATAACGGAGAATTATAACAAACCCTGCTGGGCTTCCCGCAGTAATACAAGCGGCGGCGGCAATGCTCCGCGAGCTTTCTCCGTGGCAAATAAGCGACAAATTATAACCCGATAGTTTAGATCTGATTATAAATGCAGGTAAAAAACTTATTTGCGATAAACTTGCAATGAAACCGAATTTCATGTTAAACTAAGAAAATAAATCGTTTAAATGATATTTTTATGACTGCAAATATGTACAGGCGAAAATGGTTTCCAAAAACAAACTAACACCATAATGGTAAAAAAAGATTTGCCTTCAACGATAAAGTATAAGTAAGTGCCTATAAAATGTAAAATTAATTTCAGCAAAAGCAAGAACAAAACTTTACATCGTTAATAACGACCCGTACATTTTAAAGCTCTATCGGCGAGTGCTCGCCAGCCTTACATCCTCCCAGCTCATCGATAAAAACGTCCTTCCGCCCATTAACCCAAAAAAGGGAAGACTCGGCACTTACATACCGGCACGTATAGGCTTTCTCGCCTGCATATCGGGTGAAACTGCAGGCGTAAGCCCTGTGATCTTCGACGCCACGTGCACGGGGGGGGGAGGTGGGGGGGGCCGAGCGAGCCGCAAGCTATACCGCGCGCGCGCGCTCCCAACAACTCGGGGCTTTTTCTTCTTCCCCGGCATAGAAACTGCCAACTAATCTGCGACACGAGACTCCCGCGGCGATGCTATTGCCCGAGCCTCCCTCCTTCCGCCGCCTCTCCCGAGCGGAGCCTCGCCGTTTTTCGCGAATCTTTCGCGCGCGAGCCGTCGAGCGGCGATCGAGGCCGAGCGAGGCGGATGAATTACGCCGCCGGAGGAGTTTTTAAACCGGCCATCGGACAGGAAAGCGGCTTCTGGAGCGGACGAGACTTAATCGGGGGGGGCCGCTGGTACGCTGCGGGCTGCGCGCTTGCTCAGGTTAGGTTTAAGCAACTCTGTGGAAGTTGCGGCGTTGGCGGGTTTGGGGGAGGAGGGGGGGGAGGGGGTCGCCGGGGGAGGGAGGGAGTCGGTTGGCCCGGGGGCGGACGCGCGGCAACTATTATAAACTGTAGCACCTCGAACTACCGCCTCCGCCTGCACCCCCGCGTCTTTCCGCCCCTCGTACGCAAGCCGCTGGCCCCACCCTCTTCCTTCAAATAACCCGCAAGCTCTATACGTTCGTTCTAGCTCCGTCCCTCTCTCCCTCTCTCTCTCTCTCTCTCTCTCCGCAGAACTTTCAACTCGTGCACGGTTCTCTTGCAGCTCTCAGCAACGAGCGGAGGAGCCGAGCAGCACGCTCGTACCTTCTAATCAATCAACCTCCGGGCATTTTCGAGGCCGGCGCCCGCTCTATGCGCGCCCCCGGGATATCATCTAAAGAGAGAGAGAGAGAGAGAGAAAGGCTAAGAGAGACAGAGAGGCGAAATCTCATTTCGAGTTCGTTGACTCGAGAGTCGTGCTCTATAAAGGAGCGAATTTATCTTTTTCACTATTGTTCGATCGCTCTGCTCGCAGTCGCGTTGCCCTTTTTCTCCTTCGAGCCCCCGAGATTGATAAAAGCCCTCAAGACTCGCTGCCTTTAATCTCTTAAAGTTCGCAGCAACTAAAGCAAAACTAAATATTTCGAATAATTATATAAAGTTCTAAAATAAGCTTCCGCTTACGATACCGTAAAAGACTGCTTCCCGAAGCTCCGCATTTAATTATAACCCTTGTAACCCACATATTTAACGCAGGTGCGTTAAGAAAGCGTCCCCCCCCCAGGTCATTTCGTCTCCGGTGGCGCTTGCCTTAATTGAACGCGAGGGCGGGCCCCAACTTCACTTACAATCGTCGACTTGGCGCCAAAGGACTCTAAAAATATCCCATCGAAGGGGGAAGAGCCAAACGGCGCAATCCTCGGAAGGTGCCGCTGCCGCCGCGCGATGTACGCTCGACTTGTCCCGAGTCAAGGAGGGTCGGCCATTTTGAACATTAAATACGTTCCGTCCACAAAGGGGCCGCGTGCGCGCTCTCACGCCTACGCGCCGCCGCTGGCACCCTTGAAGGGCCCCTCTCCGGCTCCTTTTAACGGCCTGCGTTCCTTCCTTCGTTTTCACGGCAGTTCCCGGATTTTATTTTTATACCCCCCCCGGCGAGAGCTCGCCGAGTTTTCAGCGAGATTTTTGCTTCGTTTCTCACCCTTCGCCGGCGATTTTCACGCTTCGCGGATTTGGGGAACTTAAAAATAGGAAAGTGATTTAAAACTGTGCCGGTGGTGCGAAAGCTTTTTTTATCCTTGTAGGGTAGAGAGCTTTAAAGTGCATTTGCATTGTCGTTTTTAATGATAATTAAAATTAAAAGGAAATTTTTTTTTCAATAATGTTCATTGCGTTAATCGTTTAAGTTTGCCTCCGGCAAATGAACCGAACAAAACTTATTTTTTTCCAAATTTTGATCGCGCAAATACAAAGCAATACTTTCCCGAGCTTTCAGCGACAGCTAGAAATTTCCCGAAAACAGGAGCACCTTCACCGGCGTTTGAATTCCATCGAACACAGCGCCTACCTACATCCATCCACATGCACAGCAGTCCGCGCGCAGTGCAGTTAATAGGTAATTATCAGGACGCGATTTTGCGCGACGGCCAATCCCATTCATTTCCTCGATATCTTGGAACGAGGCGTCCGTACCATCGGACCGTTTCCATGATTTTCCCTCCCTCCATCCAGGCGAGACAGGGACGGAGCGCGCTCGCGAGAGAGAGAGAGAGGGTACTCGTCGTTTTCTACAATCGATTTCGAACTCTCGAGAGCCCCGCGCGCGCGGCCGCGCTTGCTTTCTCGCTCTCTCCGGTCCAGCGATGGCGGATTGCTCGCGCAAGGAAATCGAGTAATTATGAGGAAATGACGGGCGTTGCCCCGTGGTGTGGCGCGAGCATAGAAACCGTACGCTCGATCAGCTTGCTCGTTTCTCTCTCTCTCTCTCTCTCTCTCTCTATCTCTCGACGCTAAATCACGGGCACCCGTGTGCCGGCCCCTAAAAAAAGAAGGGAAGGCCGTCGGAGATGGAGATGATGAAGCGACGGATTCTCGTTTTAGGAGCGCTATACCTTTTTCGCGATTTAACGCGCCTCGGCGAGTCGAGGCACTCAACAAGTTGTCGTGAAAGGGGATCACGTGGAAATGCTTTTTTTTTATTTTACGGCTGGAAAAAAGTTCGAGTTGAAATAGGGGAATTTAATAATAAATTAGGGGAATGCACGGATTTTTAAAAAAACGAATGAAAAACTTCTCCACAGTGTCAAGCCACAATAGATCGATAAGATTCGATAATCAGAAATTTCTGAATGAGAAAATGGCTTTTTTTCTAATTTAATGGAATCAGTCCTTGGTAATGAGGTAAGTATCACTTTTGCTCTAATTAAGTATCAAAGGGAGCGGCAGAAATTGAAACCAATAATCTGCAACTACCGAGCTAATGAACGTTCATCGCCACTTTGCAGTTAATTGATCAATTAGTTCAGTGACAGAAACATTGCTGCGGTAATGAAATACGTTAAAACGTTCAGATTCCACAATCAAATTTTTTTTTTTTTTTCTTTTGATAAACCTGACGAACACTTTAAGAATTCATCAACTCAAACGTAAAAAGTGCAACCGAAAACTGGACCGCCTCCGCCTTGATAACCCGCGAGGCGAACTATTCAAGATCCATCAAGTTTCCCTCTCAGCCGCAATGATTCCGCAGCAGCAAGCCGCCGAGACAAGTCCGCAGCTCTCGAGCGGGCGACAATCCAATCGTGCGTAAAACGTCGAGCGCGACCGCGACCGCTCTTTACGCGGCGCAAGTGCCACGTGCAGGCTCCTTGCACGAAATCATGCAGCGAGCATCCCTCCCCCCCTCCCCTCTCTCTCTCTCTCCGCCCTGAATTCGATATCCCGGATTCGTCGTCGCGCGTACGCGGCAATTCGACTGCAACCGAGAGACCGTCTCTCGCAGATGCTAACTCGTTACCGTTTAATTGTGCACTTAGTTCGCCAGGGAGGGGGGCTCCGCCGACACTTACAACTGTAACGCGCGACGAACGCGGATTAACGAGCGACTACGACGACGAGCCAATACCCCCCGAGCGCCGGCTTTGCTCTGTATCTGCGCGCGGTATGGTCACGGGGAGGGGGAGGGGGGAGCGACGCTGGCGACGCAATTATTATAATTACTTTCGATTAAACTGAGATGGGGTAAGAGACGGCTGAGACGACCGGGCCGAGCTGAGCTTTTCGAGTCACGCTTTGCAGAGGACCGACTTTGATCTGAAAAATTTTAAGTTTTATTCGCTTTCGTGGCTTGAAGCGGTTTATTGCAAGCAAAAGAACTGCTCAGAGTTGGTACTTTCTCTCTAAAGTAGAATAAGTGAAAATTCACTTATTCGAAGTGTATATGCACTTATTCGCAATGTCAAAATTCTTCCACGTGCAATCAGTAAATATTCACTTAATATGTAAGTGACAATCATGTAAGGGCTGAGAAAATTCAAAAACGCTCAAAAAATCTATTTTTCACTTATAAAAAAGTGAATTTTCAAGTGCTTAATTTTCAAAATAATATTAATTCTCACTTATTTTTGCGTGAAAGCCATACTCACTTCCAAAATAAGTGAAAATTTCACTTATTCTATCTTTAGAGAGTTGTTTTGTTAAAAAGTGAAACTTTGAAAGCAAAACCGAAATGAATTATTCATTTAATTAAAGACGCAACGATTACTGTTTCTATATATACATATTTTAACTTCTTACTTATTTACCCAAACGCGACCTGCAATTTCGAAATGAATGCATTATCTCTTATTAATTGCTGGACACCGCAAATTTTGCATCCAATCAAGAAATACATCAATCGTCCAGAAACTCCGCGCTCCATCTCAACGAGGACAATTGAAAGCGGCCGCTCGCTTCATCCTCATGCATAGATCGCCTAATAAACGTAACCAGAAATCATCCGCGCGTCGCCCAGAGCAGCCGCCGCCGGAGAGAAAGTGAAAGACAATTGTCACGCAAGTAAGAGATGATAGCTCTCGGGGTGCGGCAAAACTGCGAGACAGTCGGATAGAGAACTCGGCGCGGGAGGCGGGCAGGCAATTTAGCTCGCGCCGCCAGAAACATCGCTGGCAGTTAATTAGCTGAATAATGCAGCACTAATCTAGTCAAAATTGCATGCATCCAAACCGACCGCAGGTAGTTCGTTCAGGTAAACTTATATGGAGGAGGAACGGCCGGGGGAGGGAGGAGGTCGCTCTGCCCATCCAACCGCGCCCGCCAAGTGCAAACACGAGAATTTCGCTCGCGCCCAGCCAGCCGAGCTCGGGGGGGGGGAGGCTTATAGACAAAGAAAGAGACAAGAGCGCGAGTGCTCGGATTCACACAGTCGTCGCCGTCGTCGTCGTCGTCGTCCTTCGCGGCCCTGAATATTTCACCGCCGCTGCAGCGGCTGATGGGCTTGCTGAATCTTTTATGCCGTCTCAGACTTACAAACGACGCCCCGATCGCCCGGAATCCGCCTTCCGCCGAGGATTTCACCGAGGACCGCTCGAGCCCGAGGAAGCTTTCGCATTAAGTTTTCAGAGAGACTTCTTGCGATAATTTCCCCCTGCCCGATCTGCATGCCGGAGCGGCCGCTGCGCGCTTTTCCGCCTCTGCTACTGAAGCAGCAAAATTGAGAAAGTTGCTGGGGCTGCGTTCGATAGCAGTGCAAAATTGCAGAGCTCGTTAACGGCATTGGCGGCAAACATTTGCAGCGCACGTGCAATGCTTTTACTTTGTTGATATACTCTTGGTGCAACGTTGTAAAGTGTACTCTACTAATTTTCGGGGCTGTTTGAATTGAATCGTCTTCCTTCGTAAATAAAGTAAATAGAAACGAAAAACTATATGAAACATGAGATTTAATTCATTGATGAATAACCATAAAATTATTAAGAGATCAGACTTGAGTTGAGACTATCAAGATAAGTAATTAATCTAAAGTACTCTTCTTTCTTTAATTTTCAGAAGTGAAATATCTTTTAATCGCAATGAAAATAAATAGAGTTTTGGTTTATTAATAATACTTATTGAAATATCCATTTAAAGGCTGAAACCAGAGGTTAGAGATAATCTTAAAATTAAATTATAAATTCATAGCAATTCCTTAGAAAGGAGCTTCTAAATTTTCCGGGAAAGGAAGAGGACCGGGGCAAAGAGGGCGGGGTATAACAGAGCCTGGAACTAGTCGAACTATAACTGAGCAGGAGAAGATGAACTGCTGCAGAAGTGCAGCAAAGGAGAACGCGAAACATAGAATATATGGGCGCTGAGGGGAATGAATGGAGAGAGAGAGAGAGAGAGAGAGAGCCAAGGGAGACAGAGATACGATGGTAGAACGGCCAAATATTCCTCCTCGAGATGAAAGTCATGTCGGCGATGTCTGCGCGAGAGCGAGAGCCGCGGCCGAAGTAGGAAACGTCGATCTCCAGAACGAGATATACGGAGTCTGCTAATATAGAAGCTGTCTTCGTGTGCACACAAGGAGCGGAGCGAGCACGTTTGCTATCGATTCGCTTTGGAAATTACGCCGTGTTTCAGTTCGGAGCTGCGTAAAATGTTTCCCCGAGTTCGCCGAGGCGTACCTGCTGAAGATGATAAGTGCGCTCAAAGGCCGCAATCGTGCGAAATTAATTCGCTTACTTTCTTTTAAATGAGCAGTCGGCGAATTCGTTGGTAAATTTTACAGTCAGGCACCATTAAGACTCTTTCAACAAAGATTTTAAAAGATGTTGCTGTTATTGTATTACACTGCGTGATATATAATTTTTATCATCAAAGCCGAAAAACTGATTGCAATCGCCTCTAACGCAATCGGCAGACACCCTGCTTTTAATCCGTTAAGGCTGCGTCTGACAATAACGCAAACATCTAATCAATAGAAGAAGCTTACTCGGCACTCGCAGACGTATAGAGTTTTAAACAGCGCTCAGGAAAGCGAGCTCCATTATACATATCGAGAAAGAGCTTCGGAACAATTAGAGCGCGCAGTTCCCAAGCAGCCGGTCCGAGTTAAGTGTAGCACTTAACAGCGACGCGAATTTCAAACGAGGATGAGAACTCTCTCTCTCTCTCTCCCGTCTCTCCCTCTCGAGCTATGTAGCAATCGGGAGAACCTGTCTTCACCGCGTCTATTTCAAACTCCTCCTGTAACCTTTCTTCCTATCCGCTTCTATCCGCTAATGTTCCAAAGTTTTACTGGCTTAGCTTTTAACGAACAACTAACTAAAATTTCATGATTCAGCCGGATTCGTTAGCGAAAGCAAACTATATCTTTTCCTTATTTTTAGATTTAAAAATACTTGTAGCTTCTGTATACTGCAATGTGTAACAATTTTTCAAAAATAAGAAATTCAGTCTTAATCATCTTTTTTTATTTTTAATACACAAGCATAAACAAAATTAATAAAGCCAAAATGCGAAGCGAAATCATCCGCATTATTAGAGGCTGATGATCTTAAAGAAGACTACAAAACACATATTGTTGTTTATATAACCATTTTGCTAGATGATTTCTTATAATTTATTAGAACAAGATAAAAAAAAATTAAAAAAATTTTTAGTACAAGAAAATGAATAATTCGATTATTAATTGAAAGACAATACATACGAAAAGTACAAAAAGTAAGAAATTATATGCGATCGCACAAGATGATATTTAAAGATGGAGTAATAATTCAAACAGCTCCTCCCGGCCCTGCACAAGTAAGAGTCGATAAGGCAAGCACGACCGTGCATAGAGCTTGTGTATAGCCTCGGCCCAAGGACGAAGAAGCAAGCAGCACAAGTAGTGCAGCAGCAGCGGCAGCAGCAGCACCAGCTCGGGAATGGAAAGTCGCCGTATAGAGCGAGAGCGCAAACGAAGCTACATTTATACCAACACACCATATATATATATATATATATATGTAGGAGGAAGCTCGGAAGCTGCGAAAACTGGAGGGACGCAGCGGTATATAACGCTCGCACCCACCCACACACACACACACACACGCACACAGAGCCAGGCGTATATAGGAGTTGCAGCCCTTCCTTATTGCAAGTTCCGCGGTTCGCGCATTAAACTATGGAGTTACCCAGGCAGGCATCGACCCGCCGCCGGCGGCGGCTCCGGCCCGAGAGAGAGAAAGCGTTCACCCACCATCTGGATATGCGCTCGGCACGGCGGCGGCGGCGGCATATATACGCTATGTACATTTCTAATCAAGCGATATTGTAACTGCGGTCTAACCTCCATACACCGCTAGTCTGGGCAGCGCCGCCTCTCTCTCTCTCTCTCTCTCTCTCTCTCCCTCGCTCTCCCCCGGACTTTATCCGTTCGTCTTTCTCTATGCGGTCCCGCAGGAGAGAGAGAGAGAGAGAGAAGGAGAGCGCGCGCGCGACCCCTCGACGGCAAATCGAATATTCCTGAACCAGCATTAAATTGCAGCCTCGCGAAGCAAAGGCCCGTTTTCGCGCGCAAGTCGCCGCGGCCGGCGAGCGTTTTCCTCGAGCTGCGGGGATACACGGACGAGCGGTTCCGAGCTCGGACCGCTGCTCGATATCGCCGTCGTCCCGCCCGATTCGCGATATCGCCTTTTAACGCTCGCTCCGCGCCGAGAGGTGCAAATGCGCTCTCGGGGAGACGCGGGGATCTCTCATTGGGTTAGCGGAGAAACAAGGAACTGGTGCCCCAGGAAGTTGTTGCGAATCTTTGCCCTTCGCCGATGATTGATTTATAACAATCAGATTTTCAATATAGAATATAGCAAGCTTCATGATGGTGATTATCGACTGAAATATATAATTTCGATCAGTTCAGTTTTTGCCTCGGATAAGATGACAGGCTACGCACACTTTCATTATTTCTCATTTGCAATAATATATTTTTAATTATTACGCGTAGAAAAAGTTGCAGCAACGTCTATTCGGCAAATAGACTTTTGAACGTTGCATCGAGGATCCAAATATCGACGTCTTCAAATCTCCACCCTTCCTCCCAGCGAATCTATCTATGTAAATCATGCGACTCCTAGCTGCTCCCCCTCCATTTCCTTTCCTTCTCCTCGCATCTCTTGAATACACCCTCTGCTGCGAGCAAACATGGCTGCCAGCGAAACTAAATCGAAAGTATTGTTCTTTCGTCACGTAATCCAAATGAAGTAAATTGTCGGCATTTATTAACAAAGGGCGAGTCTGTTATATTAATTCAACGTGTATGGTTTATTATTTTTTAATTAACATTTTTACATTTTTCTAATTTTATTGTGATAGACAGATGACAGAAGCTGTTAATTCTGTCTATCCAACGCTTGCCTACACTGAAAAAAAATTTGCTAAATTCAAATAATAATTTATTCCAATAGCCCTATTCACATACTTATTCGAATCATGAAAATTAACTTCTTGGGTTATTACTTTCGTTATAATTACTTTCGTTGTGAGTGAAAAAAATATTTACTTGATTTAAAAAAAATTAGATTTGAATAAATATATTTATAAATATATTTTCATGATTCAAATAAATATGTGAATAGAGCTATTGGAATAAATTATTATTTGAATTTAGCAAATTTTTTTTTCAGTGTACCAAGCGGCTTTTCAAGGCAAAAAATAAGTGTCAAAGTTTCGCCTTTAAAAGGGCTACAGAGATAGTCTAGCCGTAGGCCCTTTTCAGAATCAAATTTTATTAAATAGGAGCGACCGATTTGATCTGTCTCCTCACATCCAAATCAATAATTTAATTTTGCACAATATAAGTGTTATTGAAAATAATTTAAAAAATAATACCTTTATATATATTTTATAAATTATCCAACCAACTCAAACATACAATATTTATACAATCTGAATTCTTAAATATATCGAAAACGTATTGAAAGTAAAGTCAAATGGGAGACAATTTAAAAACGTATCTTCGCAAACCATTAACAAGCGAAGATTCGGAAAATGCCAAAGGCTGCTCGTTTCTCCATCAAGAACCGGTTCAAAGTCGATTAGCGCTCTCGCGGAGGGTAAAAGCAGCCCCTCCGATCGCTTCCGCCGGCTTCGCGGGAGAACGTCTCCCCGGTATCCGAAACCTGTCGAGCTTGCCGACGCTACGTGTCCTCGTGGACCGCGAGAAATTCTCACGATGCTGCCGGCCAGCGGTCATCTCGCGAGAACGGGAATCGTCGGGAAGCTACTGAGATGCTAGAGCGGAGATGAGGACCCTCCGAGGCCGAGGAGAGAGAAAACTGGTTTCACCCCGACGGCTGAGCGATTGCGTTGGACTGCATGTTTGTGACAATTTGTTTGTTATTAAGCGTTTAAATAAAGAACCTGATTTCCTTCAAATCTACTTTTTATGCAAATTTATACAATTTTGGACTTTTTTATAATTTCATCCTTTACTAAGGCAAACTGATATGTATGTAATTACTACTATTAGAACCTTGATATATAAGAAACTTTTCCATTGACATACTACAAATAAGTAATCTGCATTTACAACAAAGCAAACTCGCCCAACAGACAAACCATCCCACAATTCCAGCTTGCTGCAAACCAGTTCCCCCGACGTCGCCGCTGGACCATCGCCCAGATTCTCTCACGCTCTCCCGGCTCCTCTCGGGAGCGTCGCGGGGAGGGAGAGAGCGGGACAGGTCCGCGGGAGGAGAGCGTCCAGTTTTGCCGCGAGAAGCGAAAAATCTTACAAAGCCGCTCGGACGTCGCTCCCTCCAGTTCGCGAGGGAAGGAGGAACAAGTTACGCGTCGGACGTCCGACTTTACTTCGAAAATGTTGCAGTCGCGGGGCCTGCTCAGTAGCGAAGATGCTGTACTCGGGTCGGTTCTCTCTGTGAAGGAACGCAGATCGCGAGAAGTTCGAATGTTGGGCTTTACGGCTGCGTAGCGTTTCGTATATGAGCGGAGAAACCGATATTGAAAAAGTTTCTTGAGCATAATATATATTTCAAAGAGTTGATGACGATTCACTTTAATAGTAATTAATCATTGGTTTTTATGATTCTTAATAAAGATCGGTTGCTCGATGTAAACTGTAGCAAATAGTGCGTCGCAGAAGTAAGAAAGCTCTAGCAACCTCGGTATCAACTAAAATCTACGACCGAAACGGCAGAAGAAGAATTAGAAGCGGCGGAAGAAGCAGCAGGAGAGGAGGAGGAGGAGGGGGCAATGTTTGCCGGAAAGTTTAGCGCGAAGCGCGCGCGGTAATAAGGAGCTTTGAAATTGGAGATAGTATTTGCTACTCCGGGGAGGTATATTCCTCGAAAGCAATATTCGAGGGCCTGCGGCCGAAGCAATATCGTATTACGAGCAAAGTCCAAGAGAGGAAGAGACCAGGGCAGAATGGGATTGGCGGCGGCGAGGATCTTCCTTCCCCCGGCTCTCTCTCTCCGGGCGGCTTCGACGTGTACACGTACCTACGTACACCCAAGCGGTTTCGGAGGTTAGAATTATTGATCTAATATTCGTAGGCGAAAGCTAAGCCGCGCGCGCGACCCCCGCTATCTTATACTTCGGACACGGACGAGCGTATAGCAGAAAGCTCTCTCTCTCTCTCTCTCTCTCTCTATCGCTATATCGCGTCTCTCGCTCGCTCGAGTTCCTATAAAGCCCCCCTGCCAGGAACAAAGCTGCGGCCCGCTTTCTAACGACGTAAGGGAGAGTCGGGGGGGGGAGGGATTCGTAATTAATCGCGTCTATTCCCGTGAAGGCGAGACGCGCGCTGGTCGAGCGCGAATTGACCGAGGACGCTCTCCGATACTTTTACTCCTTCGCACCCCTGTGTAGCTTTAAGATTATATTCTGAGCCCTTCGCTTTGTGCTCTCTATCCCTGATCTATGCTTTATTTTACCAGTGTAATTCGACATTTTTCAAGTTAATATGAGAAAGATGTTCTTTTAAAAGATTACTCTTCAATTATTATCCATAATACTTTCTCAAGTTTTTAAAGACTATACATTAAATATCAGCACATGAATTGTAATTTTATCATTTTTCTTCAATAATTCCAGATTGTCTATGAAATATATGCTGCATTACCTACTATTATTAAATATATATTTGTACAGAACAGGTCACCCGGCGATTCCAACAGGAGCGAAAGATTCATCCATCATGGATTAAGTCATTGAATAGTGACTTTCGCGTTCAATTAAAGTCGCAAACTTCGGAACTATAATCATTAGCATCCTGGGCAATCATTCTGCTCGGACTTGAATAGAGCGCAAAACTTGGCAATTAGAGCGCGACGGCGGCAGATCATTAACTGGGGCAATTCCATGAATTCCGACGCGGCGCGGGTGGCGCAAAGTTTCCTCGCGAGCCAAAGTCCGCCATAAAAGTCAAAACTGCGCGTCGCCTTCAAATCAACTCCGCGCGAACCGAGGGAGGGAGAGTTAGAGCGTCGTCGGGTTTGATTACCCGGGGCCTTTATTCCCCGTAGCTCCTGCGGTCCCGGGCGGAGCGCGCAGGCAAAACTCGTCGAACTTGCCCCCGGTGATTACGTCAATCGTCGAATGAACAAACTCGAGATTGGATTAAACACCCGCGCGCGCGCGCGGGCGCGGCTCCATTTAACGCTGCTGGAGCGAGAGAGAGAGAGAGAGAGAGAGAGACGTAGGCCACGGTTTACCATAAAGGTTGCAACTTCGGCGACCTCCGCTGCGGCCCGTCTTACTTTTGCTTACTATTTTGCCGTTCGGAAACTTTCCGCGGTGTCGGTTATGTCGCTTGAAATCGAGTGAAAGAGCCTGTCGGGAAGAAAATCAGAGTTCACTTTCATTCGAATAAATCTTTCGAAAAGCCGCAAGTCTTTTTATCAGGCTTATAATTGTAGAGAATTGGATAAGGTAAGATTAGAAGAAAAGGACGCTAGAGAAAGGCTTTGATTTAAGAACTTATAATAAACACTGAAGGCTCTTAAAGAAAAAAAGGTATATCGAACCGAAAGCTAAATCTCTCAAAGGACGCGCGCGTTATTTAACTAGAATTCTTAAGCCATCAAAACTTTGCTCCCTCGTCCAGCAGCTAACAAGCAAGCATTCTCTTTCCCTTGCACAGCCAGAGCGCAGCTCGGAAAACAGTAGCGCGCGCGATCAGTGCGAACGCTCTCCGTCGGAGTTTGCATCACCGTTGGACGACAAATACCGTGCCGCGCTTACTTTGCCCTGCAACTGCAGCAGGGGGTGGGAAACGAACCGCAGCTTTAACAAACCTCGGGATTTTACTGCCCCTCCCAGCGCCCTCCCCCGCAGCCTTTCTTCGGCGCCTTCACGGGATTCCCGCGCTCGCGTCAAAATCCACGTTCTGGCTGCGTTTCTCGCGCGTAATTGCAAAACGGGCGCGCCGAGAAATTGTTCGATGTTTGCCGGGGCCGCAAACTTTGTTGCCGCTGCTTTGTTTTAGTTGCCCGGTCGAGCTGTGCTCCCGTTCTTCTTTATCGCTCTCCGGCGTCCGCCGCGCGGCCAGATGGGTGTTCGGCTGCGCGGTAACGCGGCCGGAATGCAGCCGCGGCTTTTCTTTGAGCCGGCAAGATTCGGGCTGTAAGTTTAATTACGCGAGCGGCGCGGCTGGCGTCCGCTTCCGAGACGAAGAAATTAAATTGCTCCGCGCGTAAGAAGTCGGCAACTTTTAGCGCGTCGAGCGCGCGAGAACGAATAATCTTGTTTGCGGCTAACTGTTTTCCGCGCTTCCTTTTTCTCGCTTTCACGGCGAGTTGTAACTTTTCAATTTGATTTTTTGCAGTCCACTTTAGCGCTTACGCATTGTCAAGTTTCAGACGCGGTTGCACGAGAGCGACGTCTTAATTTCGTTACGAAGCTTTTAAAATATTTAAACCCCCGACCAGTACTTTTACCCCTGGATTTTTCAAACTTTTTTTTAACTTTGCAGTCCGCTGCAGACGAGCTGCTAATGTATATAGCCAGAGAGCTGCTCCAAAGACTCCGAGCAAACAAGATTACACGTAAGGAAGCCCGGCTAAATATTCGCGAGCGCACACGGCACGACGGGCGCTATCGTATCTTAGAATTCCAATTAAAATTAAGCCAAATTCGTCGTAATACTCGGCCGAATTACGTGCCCGTATCGCCTCCGCGAAAATCTCAACGGACAACAGGGCGCCTCCCCCCTGGCTTTCCACCCTCCGGCGCGAAGGGGGATCGAGGCAGAGAGCCGGGGCTTGGCTCGGAATTCTCTGCGGGTCCGCCCTCTCCTTAATTCCCAACTAAGATGGCGCCTCACTTAAGTCCTCGGCCGATCCGGTGCGCGCGCGCGGCGTCGTCGTCTGCCGTGCACGTATAACGGCGGGGTCTGCGGGATAATTTTCTCAATTTCGGCGGCGGCGGCTGCGTCGTCCCGAGGGGTTGGTCGTTAAGGGCTGCATGTGAGATTCTGCCGGATGACGGGGGTTCGCGGGGGGCGGGGGAGGGGGGGACTCGTAAGGACCGGCCGCCGTAAGACAGTTTGATAGGCTTCGTTGCCAGGAGACCTCCGAGGCCTTACAGCCCGGAGCTAATGCCCAGAAAGGATGGCCGACGGCGTTACACGTAAGCACGCCGCGGTCGCCTGGAGCTCGAGCTGGACTAGCCTAGCTTAGGCTAGCTCTAAAGTATTGCAGCTGCGACGAGTTTCCGGCTCCATTCTATACCCTCCGCGTGTATTTCATCTGCGATTTCTGAGATGAAGCGGACCTCGTTGTGTAAGCTCGCTGGAGAATAGTAATGCAAGAGAAGAGCATCGGATATTTTCCGGCAAATGGATTTTTAAGAAGCAGCAAATGCTAGTTATAATAGTCATCTTAATAACAATCTTAAACGAGTCTTTACACGGAGAGAAACGCTTTAAGAAAAATTACTATACTCGTCAGTAAATCGAGGACAATCTTCCAATTAGGGTAAAAAATTACTATACTTTATATTAATTTTTGTTGAAAGTCTAGCAAAAATGACTAAACGTATAGTAAATTTTAATATAAAGTATAGCAATTTTTTACCCTAATTCGAAGATTGTCCTCCATTTACTGACGATTATAGTAATTTTTCTTAAACATTTTTCTCCGTGTATTTCAAAAAATTTGAATCTAAATTGAAAATTCAAATAAATATTAGAATTTTAATAATAGTATTCAATAGATAATAAATTTCTCCTAGTTTTATCCGTCAAATGTATTGAGAGCAGCTTCCAAAGTGTCGCTCCATCTAAATAATAGAAAGGAGATATCGTATCTGCACCGGCACTCGGCGCGCGCACGCATCGTAAATCATTTACGTTCTTCGCTCGATCAAGGAGGCAGGAAATATCGCTGGACGTTTTACAGCAGCTCGGCAGGCTCGCGCGGCGCATAAAATTCGCGCTCCGCGCGCCTCCACGAGCGATAAATAAGTTCGGGCGCACTTCGCAGCTGCAGCGCGGCTATCGCCCATCGCCTGCACAGCCTGCCGTGAAAACTCAATTTCCTCCGCGCGCGCGAATCGAAGGAACGAGCTGCGAGCGCGGAGCGAAACTATCGGACTTATCGATGATCGATGGAAGGAACGTCAATCGCCGGCAGATATAATAGATGGATCGCGGCCGCAAGTGCGCCAAGTGGAGCGCGCGCGCTTTCGTTTCGGAAACTTGCCGCCCCGTATCTTCCCTCGGCGCCGCGGCGCGGGGCGGAGGGGAGGGGCAAATCGAGTTTTCTAGTCCGGAGTGCAAGGTTGTTCGCGGAATGAAAATGCGCGGCCGCGTTAATGTACGCCGCGAAACTTTAATTGTCCTGTATACGAGCCAAATAACGTATTTCCATCCGGCTATATTCTCTCTACTTATTCGTTATTGCTTTGTAATGAGAAAAGTAATTGCTGCTAAAAAGTGCACTGAACTTCTGCACTTCAGTTTATTAAAATCATAAAACCCAGTTGCATCCCAGGCGCTATTTACTTGCATTGTGCAGCGTAGAATTTAATACTTAAATTACTTCCTGGATCAAAAGTTGCATGAAATAGTTTCTTCATAATAAACATAAAGATTAAACTATAAATTCCCGCTTAAACAGGATATTCATTTATGAAATCGTACGTAAATGAATATATTAACAATATAGATTTTAAGCACGTTTTAAAAAAAAAGTAACAATTAACTTACTCTTCTTCAAATCTGGCCGCCACTAGTAATTAAATTAAAATAAACCGATCAGAATCCCAAAATCGATTTCCCCGAAGCGCCATGCGCGAACGACAAAGTATCGGAAAAAATATATATCGCGGTAATTCAAGGACTATCGCTCGCTGCAGCAATGCACGGGGGGGGGGGGGCGAGACTTTGTCCGCGTGGTCGTGCAGAACGGCATTCACATGCACACGGGGCAGAAGAGTGCGCGCGCGGAGGACGGGGCTGGAGTTACTATAAGGAGCAGAGATACTCGCATGGTCGACCAACGACCGAACGGTCGGCATCCTGTATAGAACAGTTTTACCGATAAGACCCCTCGGAGTTTAACAGCCTCTGGCTAAAGCAGCGTAGCTCATAGCCCCATGAACGTACTTGCAGCCGCTCTCTCTCTCTCTCGCTTTCTCTTCATGTATATGTACATATGTATAGCGTATATCCTAGGAAAATCCTAAAACTGAACTACTCGCGGCACGTAGGACATCCTTCGTCGAGATTCACGCCGTGACTCTGATAAAAGAAGGCTATCGAGATAGCCGCCGCTAAATGGCTTTCTTCTTCGCTTGAAGGAGATTCGATGGATGAAATATTTCTCGATAAATAAAATAAATAAAATAGTACTAATAATACAACGAAATCGGACATGCGGTGCTCATCAGTAATGAGCTTAGGAGAAGTTTTCGTTGATTTAAATTAGCTTTTGTAATATCTCCCGACATTATTGTTATGAAAAGAATCCACAAAGTTTTTCAAGTGCTAACAAGTAAAAAAAGTGAATTCTAAGAAGCAGAAAAATCAACTTAACATACGCTCTATAATCTAGAGTAAAGACCTTAAAAAAGTAAAATAATCTGCAAATAGTCCATAAGTGCTTCTAAAGATAAAGCAAAAAGCGTAAAAGCTAAGAGAAAAGTATTTTAAATCCGACTCTAAAAACGCTCGCAAAAGTCATATCTGCCCGTCTCTTATCCGCGTTCAATAATTCAGTATTCACTTATCTCCGTCAAATTCTCGGGTAAAAGAGCACTCGTCCAAGACTCCCCACCCCCTCCCCGAAAGTACTAAAGCGCCGGAGTAAAAAAGCCCCGAGCAAATCTGCCAGCCTCTATATCTCCCGCGTTCTTATCTCCCGCGAGCGAGGGAAATAGAGGAGAGCCAGAAGAAAGCATCAAAAGGGAAGCCGTAAATCTCGCGAGACGCCGCCACCGCAGCCTCCGGGGGTGGCCTGAAAACACAGGCCCCGAAAGCAAAGGGGTTGCAAGAAGGGAGAGGGAGGACTTAAGCCAACCATGCGTCACGGCGCGTATACGGCACTGTCTGAAGCGGAGAGCTTCTCTCCCTCGCTCGCTCGCCGCTCGGCAAGAAACGACCTTATACCTACAGGACGCCGCTGCCTCTCTCTCTCTCTCTCTCTCCCTCGGCAGTGGTCGCGATCGATATGAAGGAAGGCAGAAGAAGGGGCGCCTCGCTGGTGGGGCAAAGTCGACTGGAAGGGGTGGAAAAATCTTAGCTACCCCTCGCGCGAGCTAAGGACCGGCCCGAGAGGGAGCCTAAGTCGCTGGTGGGGTACCTTAGACAAGAGGCGTGGCCTCCTCCTCGCCCCTTCCTTCCTTCCTTCCTTCGCCGATCGAACCCACGCCAGCCTTTTCTCCGAGACGCTCGCCGCTCCTGAATCCCAGCTGCCTCCTTCCACCGGCCGGCCTTTAATCCTCCTCTCGTTCTTTCCTCCATTTTTGTCCGGGCTGCCCGAGCACGCCGAGGCGACGAATTCTCACTGCCGGAGGAGCGAGCGACGACGGCACTCGCGGATCGAGGGAGCCGAGAGCGGCACGCGAGCTTTTTTATCGAGGACACGAGAAAACTACGAGAGCCGGCGTGCTCGGGGCGAGCTTCGGCTGGCTTTTTTTCCACGGCGCATGCGGCCACCGGGTCAGCTGGCCGACCGCGCGACGACGCGCCCCCGGAGTGGGGGCAGTTTTACTGTACGCCACCCCCAATCGAATTCGCGGCGGACAGCCCGGCTCTCTGCTAATCCCCCCAAGAGGAGAAAGTGAATCGGCCCCCGCGCCGAGCAAGAGTGAAAATTTAAGGTTAATGGAACGTGCCCGGGGAGCGGAGTCGAGGATAAGGAGGAAAGAAAGCTTCGATTAAAGGTCGATCGAGTGCTGGGCTTGAAAACAAAGCTACCGTATATCGCTGCCGTGAAGCGTAAACAGCTTGAATTTTTTACTTAATACACTCTAAAAATGAATAAGTGAAATTAACCCATATGTACTTATTCTACGTTAAAAGCCTTTCACTTTGAAAGACTTATAGAGCACAGTTTTATATGCCAATTTAATTTTATTTCCTATTCAGAATGAAATCGTTTCTGAATTTATGATGACTTTTTACGCAGTTCTATTTGTTTCAAGAGTAAAACAAAAATACTTGTATAAATTTTTGCAATCAAGCGTCGGAGCGAGCCTGAAATTTCCGAAACTAATTCCTATAAAGTCAATTCTTCACTCGCAGGCGAGCAATTTGTAACTCCGGGCGTTCTATCTGCTAATTGCAGTATTGTCCGCTCCGCGGCCCCCGTAAATAAAAGTCCAAAGTCGCAATATACAAATCAAAACTAAGCGCGCGCGCGCAAGTATAATTCAGCGCCGCGCGTGTATAAACACGCGTTGGCCGGTGTTTGTGCGCGCGCGGAAGCGCGGAGCGTTCATACATTTCAGTTACATTGCCGCAGACGTCATCGGATGTGTTGACGGGAAATACGAGCATAACTCAACCGAGACCAGCTCGAGTCGCGCGCGCGCGCGCGGACCAGTCCCGCCGTTCTCTCGTGAAAATCCGCTCTCCGTCTCTCTCTCTCTCTCTCTCTCTCTCTGTCCTCCCCGCCCCCCGACGCGCAAACAACGCCGGGCTCTTTCCCCGCGCGCGGCGCCTCTCCCTCACTTGCATTAACTCGCCGCTGACTGATGACGTCATTTCCTATCCGAGTATTGTAGATCCTGCAGCGTATTTCCGCGGGACAATTAAGATTCCCAGTGCCCTTTCGGCGACTGCCGCCCCGAACGCTCGTTCCCTGGGATTTCTGCGATTTTCGATTAAATCCGAAAGCGCCGGGCTGAATTACTTTCCTTATTTATTTCCCCCGCTGAGAAAAGCCACCGATTTACCTAAGAAAACTTGGAATAGCTTTCAGAAGTAACGCGTATAATAAGATTTATACCTTATCAAATTTAATTCTCTGCATTTAATATGATCCACAAAAGATTAATGTAAACTTCTGCTTATTTAGCTATTTAGGTATTGTCGAGAAAAATATTCTTGATGCCATCGTGCCTCCGCAAATAACAAGAATATTACCTACGATGCATCGCCTTTACGCTCCCAGGAAATCCAATATATTAAGTCAAGTTTTTCTCGTATAAACGATGACGGGCTCCTATAACCTTCAGGAGCCCGTAAACAAAAGGCTCCTTCTGCGGCTCGATAAATATAATAATTTGGAATGCCTTATCGAGTGCGCCACGGACAACCGCGTCGTCCGCTTTAATCGGTACATTCTTCGTAATCGAATGCCGTAAACGCGGAGAATTGCACAATTTGCCGTTTCCGTCGCGAATACTTGGCTCGAGCAGTTTATTGCCGCGTAAAAGGCAAATCGTCCTCGAGTTTACACGGCGCGTCTTTACACGCCTCCTCACTTTCTCATCAACGCGCATTTCATGCTCCGTCGATTTATGCCTCGCCGGGCGGCAAATGTTTTCTCATTCTCATTATCCAAACTTCCCCCGAGCGCCAAAGTAGAAAACTTTAAATTTACTCCACTTTCGTTGGAGCGCAAGATGAAAATATTTCAACTGACTAATCCTCGGTCGAACTGTAGATTCTCTGTATTCTGAAGAAGAGTTGCGCGTCAATTAACATTATCAAGTATAAGTGATGAATATAAAATGTGAGAAAATACTGAAAATTGCTTCAAAATAATATTACTGTCAAGCATTAAAAAGATAAATTTTCGGGCAGCAATTTCATCTCGTATAAAAATATATTCCAAGGAGCTAGTCTGCGAATTTAATTCACTTGCAAACCAACATATTTAACATTTCGTTACACTAAAGCTAAACTACGACTTTCAATCCATTAAACGCAGGAGCTTTTTGCACTCGGAAAGATCTCGTTAGTAATTAACAAGGAGCCGGGGTGGTGTCGGCCGGACAAAAAGGACGAGGCTCGAATACAATCTCGTAAATTTACTAAGCGCGCTCGCACGAGCAAGAAAGTATCCCGCCTTCTGTTTTGCTCGGCTGGTACACGAAGCCCGCTAAAATCAATTTATACCGCAGGGCCGCGTTCCCGACACTCCGGAAACAATCAGAGGATGAATTTTCTAATTGCTAAAGTTCCAAGTGTTTTTACATCGGACGCGAGAGCTGGAAAGGCTGCTTTTTGCCGGCTTGAAAAAGAACCCGGGGAATTGAAAATAAGGATCCATTGGAAATCGGCTTTTCTTTTTCCTGTAAACTGTATTCAAGTTCTAGTAACGTTAAATTTTGCTTTCTGCGAGTATAACGGCATCGCAGACTTTTAGTCGATTAAATTCAAGGTTGCCGCAGCCGCGAGAATCCATCGAAGCGATAAGCATCGACAAAGGAGCAATCTATAACAATTGTTCGAAAAGTTCCCCGCGACCCTCGCGGCTTCTCGCTCGAACGAGCTCCCAACTATTAATTACAAATACCTTCGAATATGCTGGCCTTTAATTTCGATCATTAAAATATAATATCCAGCCTCAGAAATCTAATTAATAACGCGCATCGTTCAAGTTTACATTTTCATTAATAATTCGTTCCAAGTCCAGCTGAAAACTTAGTTGCGCAGCAGCATTTCTGCACCGCGCCCGGGCGCACCGGGCGCATATAGAAATCAAAACTTCCAAACACAAGCGCTGGAAACTTGTAAGCAAACGCAGCGGCTGCAGCTCGCACGTGTATATACGTATTTGCAGGCGTGCGCTCGCAGAAAGAAAGAAGACTCAGCAGGAACACACAGCAGCAGGAGCAGCAGCAGCAGCAGCTCGGGTGCTCCGCAAGGAGAACAAGCACGGCTTGGGTCAGACGCGCGGGCGGGGGCTGCAATTCCGTCGGGGCTGCTTCCTCCGGCGGAGTATCGCGTCGGGTGTGGGGAAGCCGCCGGCCCGCCACCCCCCGGAGAAAAGGAGGGAGGAGGCGGGCGCGCTCACTTGGCGATTAAGAACACGTACTAACCCTGCCTCAGTTTTCCATCCGCCGCCCCGGCCGGGATCAATACAACTTACTTCCCCCCGAGTCAGCTCCGCCGGCCTGGGCCCGCCTGTATTAAACTCGGAGCCACCCCCCCTCCCTCGTCCCTCGGCGAGTGTTCTTATGTCCCGGGCGAAGCAGCTCTCTGCTTCTTACAGCCACCCCCGGCGGCGGCTCGATCCTGCTGCTGCTGAATCCTCCCACCGCCGAGCGCGGGCGCTCTACGCGGCCCGAGAGACGCCGGACGGAATACATAACCGGCCGCCGAGCGAGCTTCTCTATAGCGGCCAGCCCGAGCAAGTCCTAGTCTCTGAATCATATTTTACCGGCGCTCGAATGGGCCGCGATTAATTGCCCCGGAGTTGAATGGAATTTATTAACGCCAACGCGGCCGCTCGAACGGCGGAGTTTCGGGACGGTAAAGTGCTACCGGTGGTATTGCTCGTTAAGGCGAGGCTGGAAGAATCGGGGGATCGGGCTTTTTTACCACTTTTTCGAGATCTTCCTTGGTATTTCGTATTTTAGCGTCCGTGAGGTAAGGATGATCGTGTTGAAATTCAGGAGCTTCTACCCGATTAGAAAATTGCTTGGAAAAGAAAGCATTTAGGAGAAAAATAAGGTTCTTATACTTTTATAAACGGATGCAGCTAAGGTTTTGTATTTACGAGAATCTTTTAAAGGATATCCTTTTATACTCTTGGAACAATTTTATTCGATACCGTTTTAATTGATTTTATTTCGATGTTGTTTTAGTCGATTCTTTATTGATTTCCCAATTAATAGCAATAAGAGCTTATTACCTAGCTCGGCAAAACTAAAAAACTCTCCCGAAAAGCAAAGAAAACCAGTCGTCCGTTGCGCACAAACAACAGCTAGTCAGCAAATATTAGCGCAAGCGACGCTCGTAAACGAAGAGCAAACGCCGCTCCGGGAGCGAGCGAGCGCGCGAAACCGATTCGTAAAAAAGGGGACGAGAAGGACCTCTGGGGCGGGGGGGGGGGTATTTTCTTGCGGCGCGCCATCGGAGGGGAGGAAGACTCCTCCGCGGAGGAGGCGAGAAGGCCACTCTATCGATCGTAAGAAGGCTTACACGCCCACGGCTTGGCGGATTCTCGCGCCCCGCCGGCAGCATACCGGCGCGCCGTGCATCATAAATATCGGGCCAGCGCGCGACCGGCTTCCTTTCTCATCCCGCGTTTTACGATCACTTGCACGGCCGCGACGGTCTCCCCCTCTCTCTCTCTCTCTCTCTCCCTCTCGCGATCGTTACTTAGCAGCCGCGCTCTCCCGCCTGGGCACTATCTTAATCGTTGCCGATATTGTGTATGCTGCGAGCCCGGAACGTGCCCTCGCTTTTGTACCGGCTTTATGCAGGCCATGGCGGGGGAGGAATGCCAGGCGGAGATGCACTTTTCGATGCGGCTATTGCGCTCGCAGCGGGGCAAATAGAGCTCAGTACCCTTTTATGAATGTTTATTGTAAAATGCGCCGGTTTAATGATGTCCTTGTTGATACGGTTCGGTATAATATTGACGATTTATCAGTAAATAATTTACTCGAACCGATACATGCACCCTGGAATTTCGAAAGAATATTAATCTTTCACCATTCACAATCGATATGCGACCAATCTCGAACCTCCTGCATATCGCATCGACTTTTTTCGACCACCCTTTCACAATGTCGCCGTGGCGCGCAGTTCGCTATCGGCCTTCCCGTCGTACTTCCAACTGTGTACACTCATATAGAGGGTCACATCTATATCAACACACTCTCTCTCTCTCTCTCCCTCTCTTCCTCTCTTTGGAGGTTTTGCACTACTTCGACAGGCGTCCCTTTCGTCGCGTCGCCAGCGTGAATTTCCAGCTGAGAGGAGTCTCCGAACTTGCTATTTGCGATTCGCAAACGATATATCGAGAAGCGGGCAGCGGAGAGAGGAGCAGGGGGAGGGGGGCGATCAATTGCAGTGTGCGCGAGCCTGACGAGATGCATCTCAAGAGACGCGAATAAACTTTGGCCGGCTGCGCGAAGCGCGGAAAACAGGTCGGGGTGAATCAACAAGTGAACAAATCCAATAAAGCTTCTGCAATTTTATTCTTCCTCTGCCTCTCTACTTTTGTTCAGCTCGCGCGTAGGCGTTTCTGCTTGCCAAGAGAATTACGTGCGTCTGATTCCTTGAGCTGCTGGACGATGGGCTCGAAACCGTATTAGAATCTAAAAAGCATTGTTTAATCAGATCTGTGGTTTTTTCTCGTCTCGGCAATCTTATCAAACACCTCTAATTCTGTGCTAATATTGATCCTTTAAAATTCGCAATGCCGCTTCGTAACGAGTAAACAATTTCCAAATAAACATCGTTACTCTAATTACTCCGCAAACTCGGCCCAATCAATAAACCATTGACATCGCACTTTTAATTACACCCCGGCATATCCCTCATCAATCGCGAATCCCACTTAATCAACGGCATCCTGAGAGCTTCTCAATTCGAACAAAACGGCCTGCCGCGGCTCGGAAAAAGTCCAAAGAAAGGCCTAGCCCCGACAAAAGAGCCACTTCCGGGCCGTCCTTGTCCGGCAACTTCCTGCCCCGACGGCGACCTCAAAGTAGGAGTACCTGAAATACCTGGCTACGTTACTGGCGAGGCGTTCAAAAGAGGGCCGCTGCGGGGGCGAATCGCAGAAAGAGATAGAGAGAGAGAGAGAGAGAGAGAGAGTGAGAGAGACGGGAAACGCTAACCCCAACCCCGGCAAAAGCGATTAATTACTTTGAGCAATTTGCTCACCAACTCCACTCAGCTCGTAGACCGACACTATCCTCGTTTCTCTGTCGGGGCAGCAGCAGCAGCGGTAGCGGCGGCGGCGGCAACTTTTCCCTCTCCCCCCCCCCCTCCCCCCCCGCAGCCGCTTTGCTCGCTATATACTCTGTACACCCATTGCCTGCGTATGCGTCTACCTAAAGTGGTATGGGGGAGCAGAATGCAAGGAACGCGATTGCGCCGCGGGATTTTAATTTGTACGGTTCCGGCCGACGCCGCGCGCCTTCGAACTCGAAAGAAAAGTACGGCTGGATGCTTTTTCCCGACTTCGATCGAGGGATTTTTCTCCGGTCAGTGCGTGGCGGGGATGGATTTTCGGCACTTTATTGCCGAAAGGCTTGAATAATTGCTTCGCGGAGCTGGGCGTTCAGCGAAATAAACGAACTTGTACGGATTGAATTTGAAATATTTCATTGAATAGGAAACAAGCAAACAGCGGTCTATCGCGAAACAGCTTTCACTTTTTTCTTCACCGATAACTTGTCTTTAAGTAAAAGCGTTTTTCGGCGCAGATATTAAGTAACTATTATTTTAAAAAAAACTTGTCAATTCACCACTTTATTCAGAGAAAGAGATCAATAATTTATTCACTTTTTCGATTCGTCATCTCACGCCTGTCGTACCGCGCGATAAAATCAGTAATACTGAAATGCAAAATCGCGTAAACGAATAGCGTAACGTATCCGTAGCGACAGTATAAGACGGCAGCCCGGACAGATAAAGGGAGCGATCATATAAGAGCAATGAAAATTACATTGACGTGAATCCAATAACGCGGCCTCAATATTCCGCGGCGATACCAGGATAAGTGTCAACGAATAATCGAACGTCTGCGCGTTAATGCCCACTCGATCGACACCCCGCCCTCTTCCCTTGAAACCTAGTTTTTTCCCCTCCCGCGCGAATCACTCTTGGCAGAGTACATTACACCCATCGGGGTAATTATGTTTTTATGCTAATACGATTCCCCCAGCAGAGAGAGAGAGAGAGAGAGAGAGAGAGACCATCTCGAAGGATTACCAGCTCTCGGGTGATTATTAAAGCAGGATAAGCCGGTCAGGGATATATCTCCGCGAAAATGCGTCCTGATAAATGCCCCCGTTTATAGCCGCGCCGTCGAGTTTTCCCGAGCAGCGATAGCTAACTTCATTACTCGGCGGCCGCGCCGCGATATCGGAGCCCCACTTTTTCCATTACGCCGCTCTCTCTCGCGCACTTTACTTCTTTTCGCGCTTTATACGTTGACGTCGTAATTGAAGTTGTTATACGGCTCGCGGTGTGCGCGCTCCAACTTTTTTACGGGCCGCGCGAGATACTGTACGCCGAGCCATCCTCCGCCTCTGTACTTTATGCTCATTTGTTGCAACATCGGCTTTTATAAGCGCAAGGGCGATAAAATTTAATCGCGCTTCGACGGTAAATAGCTGATGATTACGCACTCGATGAAGGCTTTGTAATTGACGAGTTTCGTCGTTGAAGCTCGCCGCATCGGTTTTCAAACCCGGCCCCGCGCATTCCTTGAATTCCGAACCAATGAAAACAAAAACGATAACCGCCTATCGATCTTTACTTTTATACAGCACAAGAACTGCACTCGTTGTAATACTTATCTTTATGTCAGTTTAATATTGCAATGTAACCCATTTCCACTGCGTGTTTGCTCTCTCTGCTAATAGAACTGTTTGCAGATCAAATGCAGCTCCTCTCTATACTACTTGATTTGATTAATACTTATAATAGATCTTGTCGCCGTACAGAAAGAGGCCGTAGACACATTCGATCGTGCAATTTTCATGAAACTTATTCCAATTCCACGAGCGCTCAATTATTTCTCGCGGGATTGATTAGCGTTCCATGTAGGTTTCGAACGAAAGATATCAGATGTGTTAAATTAATGAGATTTATAATTAGCAAGACAGATCCCGTAGTTAATTTAGAGACGCGGAGCGCGGCACTACTCCGGCCCGACCGCAAGACTCTCCGCCTCCTCTTGTCTGCCAGGACAGAGCGTCGGAATAGTCGAGAACTATAAAACAAGTTATTTATGCATGATTATTCGCGCCCTATTTCAGCGCTAAATTATGCAGCGGTCTTCTCGGTAAACTTTTACAATTCTTGCGCTGCCCCGCTGAGTTTCTGCTTCATTTGTGCTCCATGTATCTAAACCTGACTTTATCAAATATGAAGGTCTTTTTACAACTTGCTAACCTGGAAAGCGACGATTCTACTTGTATAGAACTTTTTATGAAATATCCACCGCACGACAATTGTAAAACGATTTTAAACATTGAATGAAAAAGCTCTAACGTTAATCTATTACTTTAATACACTCTTGATAATTAGCTTCATTAAATAAGTCTGCATCCTTTAATAATAATTAACAATAAGCTTAAAAGCAAATAACTCTTTTTAACTAAACAATTTACACCTCGTCAATAACTAAATTGCATTTCCATCGAGCTCTTCTTATCTCCATGAATTAAACGCGAACACTCGTGGGAAATCCGCGCAATAAGAAACGAAAAAAAGTTCTCACTCGACGCCTCGAAAGGGAGAGGCGGCGGCGGAGAAATGTCTTACTTTCCCCTCTTCCCAGCGTCGTACGTCCTTCCCCCTCGTTCACGGCGGCGGGTGTCCGCCGGCCATCTTGTTATATCCCGCCTCCCCCCTTCAGTCCGGCGCGGCTCCGACGTTAGGCTACCGGCTGCCACCCCTCGTGTCTTACCCTTACCCCGCGAGCTCCCCTCCCCGAGCTCCGGGGCTAAGGAAAGAGAGAGAGAGGAGGGGAGAGCCTAAGAATCGAGGGATTTCCATTTTCTCGAGAGGATCTCTCGAGGAAAAACCGGCTCGTTTCCGCCTTTAAGCTCTCTCTCTCCCTCTCTCTTTCTCTCTCTCTCTCTCTCTCTCTCTCTCTCTCTCTCTCTCTCTCTCTCGACCTTTGCATAATTTCTTACTCCTCGGACCGAGCGTTTTATAAAGGGGGTTTTCTTTCCGACCGTCTGGGCGTTTGGATTCTTTTTATGCTTATTGCCAAGGGAGAAAAGGCGGATGGAGTTTTGCTTCTGTTGCTGGAGCACTTTATTCTTCTCGTTTGTCATCGTTATGTTGGTTTTACCGCAAAGCGACCTTTGCAATATTAATTTTGTTGTTTTATGCATGCTCGGAAAATAAATTGTGACGTTTGCGGTTTTTCCCCGA
>JAWWEM010000044.1:8200282-8217610 GCA_035582935.1 Ormyrus thymus | reverse complement strand
CTTCAAGAATACTTTTTGAATACTTTTTAATGTGATCGTGCAAAATGAATCTCGCACAACCACACTCTAAACAATAATGAATAATTGAAGAGTACTTTGAAAATACTTAAAGAATACTTCAATACTTATTGTGCAGTAAAAAATCGAAATATTTAAATAAACAAGGCTAGAGTTTCAGTTTCGTTTGAAATCTAATAGTGAATTTCGAATATCCAAATATGAGTTTCTAACAAGTTAAAAATATATATATATATAATTGAAACGTTCTAATTAGTGCTTAATCAAATTATATATGGCTTTAAGGGGGTTATCTACCGAAAAAATTTGAAAAAATCAATTTTTTTTATTTGACTTTTGGATTCTATATTTTATCCAAAACTTAGAAAAAATTTTCATACAAAAATTTAAAATATTTAAAATAAAAAAAGAACAACTTTTGAATGCAAATATTTGGCTGTAAGAATACTTTTTGAATCCTATGAATCCATATTGAGTTAAAAATAACAATAATTTTGACTAATTATTAATAAAAAAATGTAGAATATGTATATACAAAACAATGAAGTTTATTTATTAAAAAATCCTCTATTAAGGGGGTTAATACTGATTTTTCTCTCCTATAAAAAGACCTGAAAAAAATCTTTATGATTGTGGTTTCTTTTTAAAATATCTACCAAAAATATAGTGTATTTTGTTCAAATAGGCCCAAACTCTGTAGGTCCATTTGATCCAGAGATATTGCTATTTAAATTTGTTTGCTTTGGCGTAGACTCCAGAATAAACCGAAAGATGAATTGTCATGTGACAGTGCTTAAAATTTTTGTTTTTATTTCTTTCTGCCTTCATGCTCATTTTTTGTTAAATTTTTGTGGTTTAGTATTTTTAAATTAAAAAAAAATGAAAAATATTGGTGGATATTTAACAAATTTTCTGAATTTTCTGAATTTTTCTTAATTTAAAAATACTAAACTAAAAAATTTGAATATTAAATTAGCGTCAAGGCAAAAAGAGATAAAAAACAAAAATTTTGAGAGCTGTCAGATGACAATTCATCTATCGGTTTATTATAGTGGAACATGATTGACTCTACTGTAAACAATTGTTTAATATTCAACGGTTTATCTGTCGGAAAAAGGTTTTTATATATTACTTTCAGAATTTTATTTTGGATATTTTGGAGTAGAATTACGGTGGATTTGTAAACACCGCCCGATGCTACGATCCCGTACGTAATTAGTCTATGGAAAAAGCATAGTATATTTTCATAAGAGTAGCAATATCCATCAATTTTCTTAGTTTTGCAAAAATAAAAATCAAATATTTAGTTTTATTTATTATATGATCAACATGTTTATTCCATTTCATATTGTAATCAAAAATAATTCCTAAATATTTATAATTTTCAGCCCTAGTTATTTTTTTACTTTGAATTTCAATATTTATTTCATCTGGAACACTGTCTCGATAGTTTCCAAAAGTTAAGAATTTAGTCTTGGCTATATTTAACGACAGTTTATTATAAGCTAACCATTTCAAGACTTTATCTAGTAGTACATTCATCCTATCCTGTGCTCCTGACCACTTGTTATCATCCGCTATGATGACCGTGTCATCTGCATAAGACAGGATAGAATCCTTGGGCATATCTAACAGTAGATCATTCACGTATATTACAAAAAAGAGAGGTCCAAGAATTGTTCCTTGCGGTACCCCTGTATCGATTGTTTTTTCAGTACTTGTTTTATCGTCAATCTTTACTCTTTGTTTTCTACCCGTTAGATAGCTCCTTATTAGTTCTAGTACAGTCCCTCGAATACCGTACTTTTCTAATTTATCTAGAAGTAGTTCATGATTTACGGTGTCGAAAGCTTTTGCTAGGTCTATAAAAGTTGCTATTATTGGTTTACTAAGTGCATTAGTAGTTTAAATATTTTTCATAAATCCAAATTGATATTCTGAGAAAATCTTTGATTCTTGTAGAAAATTGTATATTCTATTAAACATGATTTTTTTAAAAATTTTTGCTATATTTGAAATAAGCGAAATTAATCTATAATTTGCTATATCTGATTTATTGCCATCTTTATATATTGGAATTACCTCCGCACTCTTTAGTGCATCTGGCCATACAGATTTTTCAATCGATAGATTAAAAATATGTATTAACGGTAGAGCAATGTATGTATCTATTGATTTTAATGTTCTAGCATTTACTTTGTCTACTCCTCCTAACTTGTTTTTAAGTTGTTTAATTATATTCATAACTTCTATTACATTAGTTGGATTTATGAAAATTGATTTAGTATTTTTTTTTTTTGTCATTAGGTTTCTCATATATATATATTGTATTTGCTTACTTAAATTTGTTCCTATATGACAGTAATAATTATTCATAATGCATGCGATTTCATTTTTGTTTTTAATTTTGGCTCCATTTTGGTATATGTATTTTATTTTGTTTTTTTTTCCTATCTTTTCATTATTTTCCATATTTTTTTGGGTCATTTGAAATCACATTAATCCTATCCCTTTCATATTTGACTTTTGCATTTTTTATATATATATATTTTTTTTAACTCGATAGAAACTCATATTTGGATATTCGAAATTCACTATTAATTCGGTTTCAAACGAACTGAAACTCTTGCCTTGTTTATTTATTTTGATTTTTTATTGCACAATAAATAAGTATTGAAGTATTCTTTAAGTATTTTCAATATACTCTTCAATTATTCGTTATTGTCTAGAGTGTGGTTGTGCGAGATTCGTGTTGCACGATCACATTCAAAAAGTATTCAAAAAGTATTCTTGAAGACTAATACTTCGACAATACTTTTGTTAAAAAAGAGTTCTTAAAGTATTCTAAAAGAATTAGTTTAGGGAGTTTTTACGAATACATTAAGAATACTAAAAGAATACTTTCACTGGCATGGCGAACTCAAAATGAATTCATTATGAATATTTCCGAGCGGACATAGCTAAGTTCTTAAAGAATTCTAAAAGAATACTTTGGGAATACTTTGGGGACAAATAATGAATTCTTACGAATACTTTTGAGTTCTTTCTGAATTCTTAATGAATTTTTTGTGCGGTCTGAATTCATTAAGAATTCATTAAGTTTATTATATTTAAGCGTTTTTCATTTAAATTAATATATTTTTGTCTTAGTTGTAGGAAATATCATTTAAGGAACGGGAATTCTAGAATTTAAGAAAATATTTGCTTACATTAATACAAATATACTAGATATAAGAAAATATTTTCTTATTTCAAGAAAACTGATTTTTAGTATTCGAACTTTCTAGAAATAAGAATTTTATTTTCAGTGTATTAAGATTTAGTTATATATTTTTTATGTCTAAAAATCAATATTTATTTTTAAAAATTCAAAGAATTTGTAAAAAAATATGTATTAAATTTTTAAAAATTTGTTATGTTTCAGAAATAACTTTGCAACGTGTTTAAGTTCTCAAACTCCTCAACTTCAAACGTCAGAGGATCTTTTTTTATCGGCAATGATGTCGAATTTGAATGTAAAAAAAGAAAGCAGTTTGGTGAACTTAGTTGGTTACGTGACGCAAGTTTTTCAACCGGCACCAACAGCAGTAATTCGACAATCACCAGGATCCGCCCCCGTCCAACCTGGCACTGTCATATGGTTAAGAAAGTACGGTGGCAACATAAACGATATCAGTGGTTATCGAACTCTCGGTGTAGTTAGTGAGATTTTTGTAAATAATAATGAACTGATATATAACATCTTATTGTATAATCCTGTAGATATGTGTTTACGAATTGATTCACCGGTATTTTGTATGCCGGGGAATCATTAATATATTAATGTAATTTTATTATGTAAAATATTGTATATATTAGATTTTAAGTATTGTTAAGCAATTAGCTTGTAAGTTTAGTATGTAAGTGTTGCCACCAGCGTACAAGTAATTTTATTTATCTCTACTGTATTATGTTAGTGTAATTTATACTAGTTGAATAAATAAATAAATAAATTTTGAATAGTCTATAAAAGTGTTTAATATTTTCTAATAGACCTTTTTCTCAATTTCAGCACACAAGATTAGGTAAAACAAAGGCTGTAAAACTAAGGAGAACCGGGGAAGCTAATATACTGTTGAAAGGAGAAAATTACTTGCGGAGACAAAATCTCCATCTATTGGCAAAAAAAGAAAGTTAAGAAAAACGAATATAATTTTTTGCTTAAGAGCGGTATTATATGTAAGTAAATACTTAATAAAAAGATGTTCAACGAAGTAGTAAAAAAGTATAATTGAATTCTAATGAAATTATATTTCTAACCATTTATTAACATTAAACAGTAAAACAATTAATTTTATAACTAAAAACTATGGCTTCATAAAAGCAGGTAAGTATGCATTAACGAGCACTTGGCGATTCTCTTTCTTCACTCTTTTGCGCGGGAGTTAAAGGTGTTTTAACCTCCGAAACGCTTTGTTTTAATTATTTAATCATTTATATGCGCTACACAGTGCAGTAGACCGGCGGAAAGCATGCTGTGGGACTTTCGTTTTTTATCGCGACGTCCTTCGTTACTGCGACCGCCGACCTGCATCCCTGTGCCGTGTAAACAGCAAAGTTGCGGTTAGCTAATTGTTTGGGAAACTATCCCTCTTTTATCCCGAGTTTTACGCTATTTTCCATCATTTTGCGACCGCGAATCCAAATGAAACAGAGACTGTTTACCTGACTTATCTTTATGGAGTAACGTAATGCATTAGTTTTCCTATTTTGCTATTTTTGAGCTCTAAAATTAATATTCACTTGGACAAAGAAAAAAGTTCTTTCAAGGCCTTAGAAAAGAATATTAAATTTATTTTGGAAGTGTTTATTATAAAAGAATCTACGGATTTTTCATAGAAAAATAATTAAAACATAATGTACAAGATACTTATTCATCTCCCAATTATTCTAACACCTTTAATTAAAAATTTGAAAACCACAATAAACAAAAGGGCATCTTATACAATAAAGTCAACAATACTTTGAAAGACTCCACTTAGAGAAGAGTAGCCGCCTGAAAAGTACGTCTCGAGGAACAATATAATAACGCAAGATCAGCACTGGCCGGACAACACGCAGCATCTGCCGACCGGACCGGTTCGTCGTCGACCGGTCATCCCGCTCTCCGGCTACAATCTCGCATTGTCCAGTCGTCGTTCTGGACCATCGTCGTCATTGTGCGACGCGAGAATCCGCCGACAGGATGCTGCGGAACGTCGCGCCCGACTGACCAGTTTCCACCCCTCGGCGTCCACCTAAGACTGGTTCTTTTTATGCCTTTCCTCTATTTCTAGCGCCACGCGCTCACTTCCGTGCTAAGAGAGAATTTCGCATAGATCAGTTATCCCAGCGTCGACGATGAAACCGCTGGGTTTTTTCCGTCGCGAATTATTAGAATCTGGTTAGTTTAAGTTGAACGTGAGATAGTCTGTGGATCATGAGAGAAGTTGTGGAGAAGGAAGAAACATCGTGTAATACTTCTGCTATGATTATTCGAAAAAATAGTTTCATTCTTTATGCGCGTTAAACTGATTTTACATTATTTGGAGTTCTAGTAGCAATAATTAATCATTAATATTAAAGTAATAGAAGATAATTAAATTTTTCAGTTGACTAAAGAAAAAGACAAATAAAACAGAAAAAAGTTGTTCAAATATCTCCTAAAATGTATCTAAACGTATTTTAAAATATATTTTTCTTTTAATAAAGGCTTAACTTAAAGAACCTATCATGGATAATAAATTCAAATTGTGTTTTTATAAAAATTAATACGTTTTTATTGATTTTATCTTAGAAAGTCGTTTCATAAAACATTATCTTCTGTATGTATAGTTACTTACATAAAAATATAGTCAAATTTTTAACATAAATATTAAAACATTAGTGATAATTATTAAAATTTTATCGAGCAGTTTCCTACATTTTCGATTCAGAGTACAAACTCCCGGCGGATTTAAGTTGAAAGTTGTAGCAGAATGGCGTAGGTGGCAGTAGCAAAGTTGAGAGAGAAGAAATCAATAATTCTCAGCTAAAGCGGCGCAAAATGGTTGCATGCGCCATCTCTTAGAAAAGCGCTTCACACCTTTCTCGCAAGTTCTTTTGCAATTTGCACGATTGATAATAACTAAATCTTTAAACGTTTTATTTATATATGGTGATGGTGGTAAAAAAAATTAATATAACTATCGACCATCAATTGTAGTAAGTAATTATTATTCAATACACTTTATAACGAAGCCAATTATTTGCAAGTCAAACGAACATGCTCTATAAATATTTATAAATAATTATTATACTGGACATATGAATAAAGTTGAAAAAATATCATACTTATTTTTGGAAAAGGTATAAAAGTATTTAATAGTAATTTCATATTTTTTTGATGTAACTTGCACTTCGATTATTTAATTTAATCACATTTTTAATTAAAACCATTTTTCATTACTTTGTAAAATCTAGATGTATCTAAGATCTAGCAAATGATATTTAAAATAAATTAAAATTATATATTAAATTCAATATATTTCTAATTGATTAAATTTAAATTCATAAAATAATCAAATAATTAATTTTTCTGCAGTTAATAAAAGTAATTGATTTTTATTAATTAAGTGTGTTACAAATGAAATGTAAATTTCTAAATTATTCAATGTCAATTTCAATGTCAATATTTTTCGTTATAACTAATCTTTGAACTCGTACATTTTTTATACAATAATTTTAAATCAAAATTTATATTAAAAGATCTTGAAGCAGGATTAAAAGATCTTGAGATTAACGCTCATTAGTTGTTTAAGCATTTATAAAAACTTCATAAATTCGTTTTAAATCTTATATATTTAATTTTACTTTCTTGTGATTCTAATTTACCAGCAAACATAATTTAATTCATTACTTAAAAAAATTAAACGAGCTTCAAAATTTTCCAGAGAGCCTGCTCTCAACCTGCAAAGCCGTAAAATGCACTCTTAATACTCTAATCAGACATTATCCTCTTCGAACAAAGAAACAATCGAGATCCTTCGACGATCGCTGGAATTTCTCAGCGTTAATCACAAGCCACAAGCAGAAGCCGCATCCTTAATAGAGCCATTGTAAGACGCGCGGGCCGGCCCGTTCGGTGCGGAATTTCCGCTCTCTCTCTCTCTCTCTCTCCCGGCTAATTTATGGAAAGCTTTTTCGGCGGGACTGAAGCTTGTCGTGGCCATCCGCAGATTAATTCGAATGAACTCAGTCAATCTTAAGGCGACAGCTGCTGCTGAAGGAATCCATTAGTAGGCTCGAGAGCGGCGACGTCTTTCGACCCCTCGCGAAGAAAGCCCGGGGAGCGGCGGATTTCGCCGACGAGCTTTTGTCCGAGATAATAAGCCGGCATTGTTGAGAGGGCGGCGGATGTGCGTGGATGGTCCCTCTCCTCCATCCAATGACCTTATTGTCCGCGTTGCTTGGGATTTTCGCGATAACGGTCCCGCCGTGGACTGTCGAACATCATACTGGCGCCTCCATGGGACGGCCTTCTTATTCTCAAGCCGGCCCCTTCTGTTATCAAGCCGCCTCGAGGAGAGTTGTCTGCTTGACTGAGCTGTATAACTCAAACGCTGCGGCTTGATTAAGATCAATACAATTTTTGATTTCAAGCATTATATCCCTCAGAAACAAGAGTGCCGATTATTATTATTTATTTAGTAAGATTTCAAATAAAACTTAATAATTAAGTAAACTAAATCATATTATACATTGTAGATGCATTTTTCTCCAATTATTGAACGACTTCGCAGAAGAATTTTTATTTTATTTCTTTTCTTTATAAAACTGTCACGAAAATTGAAATATTTGGCAAACGTTTGAATGACAGGGCTCGATAAATTAATCTGTGCTCTATCATCGAAGAGGCAGCAAGCGGTGCGTGCAATTACAAAAGGAAATGTTTCAACGGCAAATAATCATAGAGTTTAAAGATACGTTTGACTTTGCGCTTGTGAAATAAGACTACTACAGCAGCATTTTGCGAGGTCCGGTCCTGTCGGCAGCAAACTTGCCAGATTCTTATTGTCGCGGATCGCATACATCTCAGCTCAGCCGGATACATAAGCGCCGCGCCGCACACCGATATATCCAGACAGGATATTCCCGGCGTAACGGTGGAGAGGAAGCTCGAGCTCGGCACTACCATCACAGCGGCAGCGGCGGCAGCAGCAAGCAGCAGCCCCTGCGGAACAAAGTTATATCGGTTCCTGGGCGAAAGAGCGAGAGCGAGAGAAAGGTTGCCCCGGCTCCTGGGGGAGCCGCGAAGTTCGGTGATTACCTAGGACTCTCCTAGGAGAGCCCGGGCCTCGGAGTTTCATACTTGGACTGCGAGCCGCGCGGCAACCTAACAGTCTGCCAAAGTAACTAAGGTTATTCGAGCTCCGAGGAGGAGGTGGAGGAGGCGAGGCTCTGTGTTCCGAAGGACGAAGGGGGGGGGCGGAAAGGAAGGGAGTTCTGACAAGCGGCTACTGTGCACCCCGAGCCAAGCCGGCGAATGATCGACCTCGGGAGAGGCTCGATGAGTGATTGAACGGACTTGGCGAGAGTTCGGCTACACGGAGATTTATCGCTCTAAAGCCAAGCCTTCCTTCGTCTTTTGCCTTCGGCCAGTTTTTCTTTTCCCCTTCATTAGATCACTTAATCCCCTGGATTATTAAACTCGAGCTTTTTAAAGTTAAGAATAAAAATTTTAAAATATTTAATTTTGATTATCTATGTGAGAAAAGCAAATTTTTTTACAAATTTCACCTAATATAAGATATAGTACACAGAGAGAAAAAAAGGAGTAAAAATTACTATTCTGTATCGTAACTTGAGATATGAGAAGAAAAAAAAGATTTTTACTAAACTGCATAGTAAATATTAAAGTCGAAAATTGTAGATAGGAGAAGAAAAATAATATTTACTATTCATGAATAGTACATATTATTTTTTCGACTTTAATATATTTACTATTCAAATATTAATCTTTTTTTTCTTCTCATATCTCAAGTTACGATTCAGAATAGTACTTTTTACTCCTTTTTTTCTCGCAGTGTATAATAACTATATTCTATTAAAGAAGCGTCAGTCAAAATCTCAATATAGTAATATATTCATAAATTTTGAAATCGCTTTTCATTATTCAATAATTCGCGTAATCAATTCTTTCCAAGTTTTAAATTACAAGTAAATTATCAACCTGACTCGCTAAAAATTTTATTACACAACCATAATTATTTATAAGCTAATGATACCACCTGGTTATTGCGCTTTTTTGTTTTCTCGTTTGAAGTGCTTTTCAAGGTCCCGAGTAATATCTTAAGGGAGAAGCGAGGCAATAACCGTAACTCAATATAGCCGTTAAGATGGTAAGAGTTCCTCGACAGAGATGGCGAATGGCGCGTCACAGACGGCCCCCCTTGTATTGCTTGTAACGCCGGCAACCCCTTTCCTTTTCACTGCAGAATCTGGGAGCCACTCAAAGATATGAGGCTAAGAAACATTCGCTTCTTCCGTAAACTGAAAGCAATCGTCAAGCGGTGAATTACTTAGTATATTCAATATTGCTTGAAATATTGCTTGGCTGCTTTAATGAAGCGCTTGACAGTTGATTTGATTGAATGCCTAGTAATGGTAACTGATTCTGACATTTTCTGTTTTTAATTATTGCTAAATTTGACCAATTTTACCATTATAAATTATATAGCATTTTACCCAAAAGGGACCATTATATCTTTTTATTTATTTATTATTATATCAAAGAAATTGTGAACAAAATACATTTATGGCAAACCAAATTTTTTTAATATTCTTCATTAATTTAAAAATGTTATTGTGACCTTTGGTAATCTTATATTTGAGCGCGGAAATATTCAATAAAAATTTATTAAACGATGCTTTTTTAATCTTCATAAAGAGGATGAGAGCATCTCGATGCATGTAAAAATATCGATACAGATAGGCAAACATGCACGGCGATCTCAACTTATTTGTTAATTTCCAGGGAGATCATGCTTTTTACCATAGAAATAATAAAACTTTTTCCGAGCGAGCGTTAGAAGTAGACGCAGTGACACTACGTAGTAGGAATATAAACTGTTGAAAACCACATTGAGAAAACGTTTCAAATCGGATGAAATGATTCAAAGACACGCGAGGCATGGACGATTCTACGAAAAATTTGACCTTTGGCGCTTATACCCTATAAAAGCAGCACTTGCAATGAGCAGACATCTAATTTTTATCCAGGTTGCAAAATAAATAAATCAAGTCGAGACACGTGTTTCGTCTAAAGTAACCATCCTATCCTCTACACACACAGCGCAACCTCCTCTTACGAAATGAAAAAAAGGCCCCGAAGCCCGAAACTCCTGCCCGTCGGACATATTAATTATCGCCGAGCAGCGCGGCTGCCGAAGTTCCATCAAGCGTAAGATGGGCCAAGAGAGAGCCTCCTTGTGCGTATCGCCTTTCTCCGGGGGGATACTTAAGGAAAGTCCGCCCTTCGCAGGGGAGCAATCGCTCGGCGGCAGCGGCGGCCATATTTTTCTGCCCCGGCAGTTCAGGGGGCATAATTCGCTTTCGCATCGCCGTCGGTCCAGAAAAGGGGTGGCCGCGCACCCAATCAACCCCCGGCATCTTACTTACCCTCCCCGCGTTCGCTCGCGCACAAAGTTATCTTTCTTGTCCCCGTACTGCTGCTGCTGCCGCTGCCGGAGAGAGAGAGAGAGAGAGAGAGAGCCCTGCGTTCGTTCGAAACACGCCTGAGGGGGTCGGAGTTCTTAGGCTATTGATTGCGACGAACTTGCTTCCGATCGATATTTATGTGTGCTCTCTCGGGATGGAACCTCGATTATTACTTCTGACGGATTTTAATGGAGGATGGGACGCTTCCTTCAAGGGTTGTCCTTGCCAACTGAATAATTGCATCGCTGGTGGCCGCTGTTGAAACGCAGTTCGATGGTGAGTAAGCAATCGCTTCTTATACAAATGTTCTCCCGTATAAATATCCAACAATGCAACGCGTATTTTTTTGACCTAAAAGTAACTTTACAAATTAAAAATTTTAAGCGAAAGAGAATTATAAAAAATCAAATAAAATTAAAGTAGTCCTCGATAAAAACTTCCCTTGGAATAAATGTATAATAAATGAAGTACAGCTCGGCGAATAATACTTTAAATTTCGCACTCGAGGTCTCAGATATCCGGCGCGCAGATGTTTTTCCGGCTATGCACGCTTGTAAAATTCATTTCCACTTGTGGAAAGGAAAAATCCCGCGAATTAGCGGCGAAGTGACCAACCAGAAGGCGCGTAACACGAGACCCACACCCAGAGGTGGGTAGATTTACTTAGAATAATTTCATTTAATGCGCGCAGGTAAGTAGAGCCAATCTACTTACTCGGCATTTCAGGAAGCGGACTGTTCGCATTTCAGATTGAGGAAACTTTATCGATCAATCGCCTACGAGTACTTTGTAATCAGAGTAAGAGACAGGAAAGATATTGTCGATTTAAACGACTTCGGAAGATAACGAGATCATCCACCCAATCAACACCGGTGCATTCCGTTACTTTCCCGGACCCCATTAAAAGCGGGGGGAAAAAAACCGTCCGCGTCGGCGGCGCCCAGTCCTGAAATGTGCCGAAGCGAAAATAAAGGACACCACCTGTAGTCGAGGCGCGCGAGGAGGGAAAAAAAAATCGAATAATGGTCGGAGGGGACAAAACTTGTCCCTCGCGAAACGGGTGTCTGCGCCGAGCGGACGAACGAGGTGGATATCGGTTTTCGCGCACTGGCTAAGACGAAACTTGGTAATGGGCGCGGGACTCGCGAGAGTGGATGCACGCGGTGATGCAGTATTCTCGGATACGTATTAATGTAATGAAACATTTTATTTTGGACCTTTTGGCGGCGCATTTCGGGGGATAAACATTATGAAAATTTTTCGGCGGGATTATTCGTGGCAGTCTGACGTAATTTATGAGCGACGTGTGCTTTTTAAAAGCATATTTAGATCCTAAATTTAGTCCTTTTATGGTCATTTTTAATATTCACATTATTTTGTAATAAAAGCGAAATAATGCGTATTAATAAAACAGAAATTCATGAAACTTTATATTTAAAAAATGCATTGCATATCATTTTTGTTTTCATTTTCATGAGAAACTTATTCATTTAAGCTTTTTAACTATTTTTAGAGGGATCTAATCATTAGTCTCAGTATAGCTAGCAAGTTTTTGTATTTCTCAAATATTTCTAGTTGAACACAAATTGAAGTCGACGAAAATAATAAATTCTTATACGACGTATTGACGTTATTTTTTTAATTAAACTTTGACTTCTCGCTATAATTTTTGAAATAAATTCAAAGAATATGTATGTTATATTGACACGACTAATCATTGATACAGCTGAAAGTTTGCCCAAACTGCCCCCGCGGCTTTTTGTACCAGAACAATTTCCACTGCAAATTCTTCCCCCGTACAAGATACCCCCCACCCAAGACATAATATCCTCTAGCCACTCATAAACACAATCCCTCTGCGCAAATGTCCGCCGCATGCCCGTCCACTTCGGCGGGCGATCGCGTCGCGGGCGCACATACCGACTGATCCTCTCGCTCCTTAGACGATCGGCGCCCGGGGAAGCGAAGCGTCCATAATGAGGCCGATGCGTCTGCTCCCGAGGCAGGCTCGCAGCCAATTTCCTTGATACTCGCCTTTAGCCCCGAGAGAAAGTCCAAGGGGTCCTTCCGGTCGAGCGGCTCCGCAAGGATGCGCGGAATGCCGACCCCATCGGCAAAGAAAAGCTCTCGATCCCTCTCGGTCGCATTAATTTCATAACCCCCCCGCTCCGCCTCTCCGATCATCAATTTATTGCCGGCGAGGCGTCTCTCGTCCAATCTCGAGACTTCTCGGAAATTTCCTTCCAGCCTCGCGCACCTTCCTCTCTCACTCTCTCTCGCTCTCTCTGCCAAGATATCGCCTAGATGCGAGGGAGTGGCGCGAGGCGAGCTATTAATTTCGATTAGCCGGGCCGCGCGCCGTGGGGATGCCTGATTGAAAACGCGATCACGTCCGTTCGCCGGGGCCCGGCCTCGAATCTGCAGCTCGGGGACGGGGGAAGTGTATTAAGGAAACTGCAAGTTAAGCTACCGGAGTTCGAAAAGGGCCGCGCGGCGGTATTAGTTCGCCTGGAAATGACGATGATATTATGCCCCGCTCGTATGAGCCACGTCCTAGTCTGTGTCTTATTGGATCTTGGGCATGGATTTTGTACCTTTGATTGCTACTTGCTAATGGAAGTACACTGGAGGGCCATTTGCGTTGGCGATTTGAATTACGCTTCAAATGGAATAAATTCAATTATCAGGCTCTGCGTAAAATCGTGCATTACTAAAAGGATCGTTGCCCAGCGCGTTTTCTAATATTCCATAATAATATCAAAATGTTTGCGCGGGGTGCACTTGCGGAAGAAAAACTTAATAGTTGGAAAGAGCGTTAATATTCAGCAGAAAAGCGGGGCTAAATAATTCGTACGACTAGCCAGCTTGGTGACGGACGATTATAGCAGTCTAGAGGCACTTTACAGCCAAAATTTAGAAGCCAGGCTTTAATGCAATATAACAGCTAGTTCTGCCTGAATAATGTAATGTAAATGTTTATGGAGGATGCTCGATGGAGAGAGTGGGCTGTAATACCAGCTTTATGATCGTGACACTTAGCTACATCAGCTATAGGGCACAATGACGTGCATAATTCGAATTACACAATGCTTATACTTTGATGGCGGTTATGAAACTAACGAAAATAATCAATCAATTTGTTTTTTCTTTTTTAATTTTACGCAAAATCTCACTTGCACTATAAATTTTTAAAGTCTTGATTTCAATTTTTTCTGTATTTGTTTTCGACGTAAAGTCAAAAAGCCTTAAATCCGTTAATTACGCGCTAATAGGCACCTGATTTTCGGATCAATTAAAAGCATTAAATCTATTTATGAATCTTAAAATAAAATCAAAGAAAGTTTTACCATTGTTTCATTTTTTTAATAAAAAATGAATTAACATTTCATAGAAGTTTACCAACGAAACCATCGTTATCCGAAGACCAGATTTGAATTTTAAAGAAAGAAAAAGGAAGCTCCGTCCGCCAGTCGGAGCAAAGAAGTTTCTGCGCATAAATATCGGCGCGACAATCAGTGAAGTTCGACAAGTTTGGAGGGCGCATTCCCGAACCCTCCCCGGCGGATAAGGAATTTGCGGTGCAAGTTTCCTGGAGCCCCGAACGCCATTTCGCGAGGGCCGAATCTCGGCGAGGCCAGGACGCGGGCGCGAGCTCATAGCCCCGACGTTCCTAAGCGTCCGCCGGAGTTTCTCTCCTTCGGCTATACGATCGCGCCCAAGGCCATCGACGGAGCGCCCCCTTAAGCTTAACTATCCGTACAACTTCGAATCGCCCGGCGAAGGCTTCCCTTCGGTATCTTTAAGGACGCCTCTGCAACCCTTCGATGCACTCCATTCGCCGGCAGATTGCCCGAGGAGCTGCTGCTTGTTGCGCTCGATGCATATAAGGCAGACTCGATAGTGCTGAGAGGCTGGACCGCAGAGGATACAATGAATTTATTTATTAACGATAATTTGCGCTGCGAACAAGAGCAATTGATTACGAGAAGGAATTTCTTCGGGCGGAGAAATTCGGTATTGGAAAATCAAAGCTTTGATAATAATTAGAGTAGAGACTGTAGATATTTTATTTCCGAGGTTAGACAAAAATTTGTATTTTTTTCCTCAATTAGGTCATTTCGAGAATCCATAAATATTTCATTTGAAACTGTAAACTGAACTTTTTAATACTTTTTTAATTGTCGTCCTTAAAAATAAAAATTGTCTTCCACTTAAAAAGCTACAACTGATACTTTTTTCTTTACCTTGACGATAAAACAGAAATACTTACATAATTTTACATACATCTGATTTCTGTGAGAGCATTCCTGACATTTATATTTAGTCAAAATTCTGTCCTTTCAGGAACGTTTTTGCTTTCAAGAGCACATGAAATACTGACTTTTTTGCCAGCCGTTTAATATATAAAAAATTAAAAATACGGGTATCGTCATACCTGCACTTAAAAAAACTTTCACTTTGTACCGTCGGATAGAGCCATCGTATCATCTATTTGCGCAGCGGGACATTCATCAGTATAAGCAGTTAGTCATTCGGAGCACATCGGCCGCATATGGAGTAATTAGTTTCCACTTGCGAGACTCCTCTGATCTAAACATTTAGGGTTCTTCGAAAGTACAATCGCCTTGAAATTAATTAACGTTAAATCCACGAGAAACCGGCGAAATTCGGGTAGACGTACGGCGGCGGCGGAGCGTCCCCCGAGGAGGGAGAGAGAAGGAGAAAGGTGAATCCTACACTTGGTCGCGAGACCGCGACCGCTCCGTGCAATTTCCAACCACCCCCCCGAAATCCGACGTGAGCGTAAGACGTAATTAAAGTCAATCCTGACTAAAAGACCAACAGCTACGTGCTGCCTAAATTAACTCCTTTTTTTTGGCGATTTTTTTAAGAAATGGAAGAAGTTTTTTTTAATTTATTGTGCTGTATAAAACTAACGTTGCATTTCTCAAATTATTCGCTTGAAACATTAAAAAAACTAATAAAATTGTAGATGTAACTTTTTTACTTATTGTTTTGCATACTTAAGATTGAAGTACATCTAAATTAAAATCTCAAAAATAATAACACATTTCTGAACAAATAGTGTACATATCTTATCAGTACAATTTAGAAACGATAACTTTCTTTTGGTAATCTTGTTTTATCTATCGACTAATCAGTACATTAGTAAACGTAATCTTAAATAATTAAAAACGAAATCAATACAATCAGATATGCTCTTAAGTATTAATTATCCGTCAATTGTTAAATAACTATGAAACTGTTATTCAACATTAACATAAAATTTGGCGCTTCCAAAATGGAAGGGAATATTCAACCTTTAGGACACGTACAATTCTACCGCAAGGGAATTATGCTCGAAAGGATTTTGTTAAAATACATAGTGGAGCATTATTATTGATTTTTCTTCTAAGTATTATTGCTGCATTTCAAAGATAAGAGCAGACCACAATAAGTAATGAGTACAAATCAAGTGGGAATTATTATGACATTGTGCATAATAGCAACATTGACCATTGAATTCATCATGATTCATGATCAATGTCACCGTTATAACTGCTGTGCGATATAACTTCTAGCGCTTTGATCTATGTTGCTATCGACCTTAAACTTGTGATACAACAATGCAATGCATGCATAATCACTGATGCTATGATTATTAAAAAAAATAAAAACATTGGTTATAAATTGTTATTCATGTTTTTAATAAAATACAACTAAATTAAAACATTAAAAACATTTTGCATTCTTTTTATCAAAATAGTTAACATACCTTGTAAAAATTGCTGTAAGATTACAGAAATATATGTATAATAACCGAATAAATTTATTTAAAATATAAATTATGATATTAACACGAAAACAAACAAAATCAAATAACATTAGAATGCATTTAAATCGATCCAAATAAGTAGTTCTACGCATGGGTCAAAGTTTATCACAGTTAAAGTTACTCAACAGGCAACGTCATAATAAATAGACCACGAACTTTTAAATCAACATTCATGTTGTTCTCTCCCACGATGGTGAAAGCAAACTGCATTCAAATTGCAATTTGGAGTGATTTAGTTTTCGCGAATTCGCCGTAGCGGTCACTCACATGACAAGACTACTGCAAGTGTTCAAGTAAGCCAATTTATTTCTTATAAGACGCATTGTAATCTGATTTCAAGGTAGCACTATAGATACTCTCTAGTCAATTGAGGTACTGAAAAAAATGTCTTTTTAAACACTTCATTGTCGCATGAAAAGTATTTAAAAAATATTTTCCACATTTTTAGTATATGTTTTGATGTATTGTTTTGTGCTATTTTGTTCAAATAAAGCACTATTAACAATAAATTTTGATAGTACATTTGACTTCGATTATTAGGTTAACAATTATGACGTACCTTGCGATATTGTCAAACTGTACGACGTATTTTGCGACTTTCTATTGTCTTCTGTAACTACACCTTACTAACTATTTTACACGCTAAGGTATAATAACTTATATATTTTTGAAACGCTAGAAGATTAATCTATTAGAAACTAGTTTTTCAAAAAGTCTTTTATTTCCTGTTTCTCGAAGTGCCGTTCTGATAAAAGACC
>JAWWEM010000044.1:8163189-8180698 GCA_035582935.1 Ormyrus thymus | reverse complement strand
TGATTTTAAAGTGTAGAAAAACCAATTTGAAAAAATATAGTGATTTTTTTTTAGGTTTTTTGAAAATACCGCCTCCAGTTTTAACGTAACGGAAACGTCTATTCTGAGAACAGATAGCTCATATTTTTGCACGAATTTTAAAAAAAAAAACTTTATGCTGCGACCTTCTGGAACCGAGATAATTTTTTTTTTTCAAAAAATTCCACAAGGCGTAATTTTCGTTTTGTAGCAAGGTTTTTCAGCGATTTTAAAGTTCAATACCTGTATTTTCAACACAAAAATACTGCGATATATTTCAACAATTTTTAATGTTAGTAATCATTTATGTAAGAAACGCATGCGAGCGCCTAGGCCTGTAAACGCCGCTGGGAATCGAAGAATTTTTACAAACTTTTACAAGCAATTAGCTGCACTTTAAATACTTATGAAGGAAAAAGATTGTGCAATCGCGAGAGTCGAGTAGATATCGAGTATTTTAGAAAAAATGTTGTTTGGAATCCTCTGGGTTTTTTCGACGTGCATAATTTTGATTTTTAATTTTCATTAATGTTAACGGCTTGAATCCTATTAAAATAATAATGGGAATAACGGTCGTAGAAGAAATAATAGGTTTGCAAAGAAACCATAATTATTTTTTATGATATCCTAGATTCAATGTTATGCAATCTTAATTTGTCTGAGATTCTTTTAAGAAACTCTTGTTAACAATGTTCTGCTTTAGAAAGTTCTTTCAACTGTGTCTACCTATAGAACTGTTAGATTAAATAATTAAAACGGCGTGTCTTTATTATTTGCTTTTTCACTGAGACGTACACCAACCCTAAATTAATTCAGGAACAAAAAGTTAATCTCTTCGAGTTTCAAATTTCCCGCTTGCCAGCAATGGTCACATATAGCTACAATGTGACAAGCAATAATTTTGGACACTTTTTTTCTGTCTGCTAGGCCTTTTATGTTTACATTTAAATGCAGCGCATTACTATAATCGTATTTCCCGAGCACATACAAAAGATCTCGTCGCAGGCTCTCGGTTAAATATTAAAGAAAACAAAGGCTCATCAAGAAAGGCCGACCTTCGGCCTCGGCACGACGATAAATTTTGAATCGAGCGTCGATTACGTTCCCCATCTCTCTGTCGTCATGCGCAGTGGAACAAATCGAAGCAGCTCACACAGCGTCGATGGCGGTGGGAGCCTCACTCCCACTATAGTCGGCGGCGTTGCACATGCAGCTCTAGGCTGCTCTCGTGACGCGTCCGCTGACGAAATCAGCTGTTCTCGCAAGATGGCGATATCGGACATGCGCGACTAGACCCGTATCGCTCTAGCTATATAGCTGGCTCGCGAGCGCGAGAGAAAAGAGGCCTGCGCATTTTCCAAGGTCCCGGTGAAGCGCGCGCGATGTCATGCCAGTCAGGCGCGCACTCGCATAGTTCCTGCTGAAAACGCTCTCACCTACCCTGGCCGCCGAACGAACGATGAGCCTGCATCACCAGCACCTGCGATTATGCGCCTTCGCTCCTACTGGGAGGAGCCCCGAATCGAGTCGTGAACGCAGCTTCCAAGAGGTACGGACTTTGCTTCTCTCTCTCTCTCTCTCTGTCCCTCTGTGCCCTGCTTCCTCCTCCTCCTCATCCTGGCCGTTCGTGTGCTTGTTTCTCAAGACAATGATAAGACGAGAGACATAACCTGTGTGCGAATCGATGATTCTGCCTCATTCTCTCCCTCTCGTAATAATCTTAATCTGCGCGAGGTAAGATTTTTCTCCCTCCGCGTAGCTTCCTCGACCTCGACGTACAACGTACATAATACGCGCAAGAACCTCAGGCGAAAGAGCAATGTTTAACTCTAAAAATAAGAAGCCGATCAATTTTAATCGATAGGTTGTAATTTTTTTAAGCAGAGCTCAAACAAAATGCAGAGGGTTTAAGCAAGAAGATAATGATGTCTCAAAAGGTCCACTCGCTTGCATCGCCTGGACTGACTTACCGTCTGGAGCTTGAAATTAATCTTCACTGTTAAGTTTATTTTGAAAAAAATTTGCTCTTTCGCTTCGGAAATAATATTTCGCTGCTGGATTAAGTGAGTTTGAATTTTAAAACTTTCTAATAAATTTCTTATCTGAAATTTGCTCAGCTGATGGTAATCTGAAGCTTTTTGCACTATTTGTTTCCTTATCGGCTTATCTTATTCATACTATGTACCTAATACTAAATTGTTAAGTTATGAGTCGACTTTCGCAGATAAAGTAGTATACATGCGATCTTCGTCTATCTGTGACCTTTAACCGGCTATAAATGATACAGTGTATTCAAGAAAATTATTCCATTGAATGCGATTTATCTACTTAAACCTTCTTTGAATATTTTTAGCAATTTTCTGTCAGTTTATTTTCAACAGTTATCTGTAATTATTTTTAAAGCAGTTACGCAATTTTTTAATGATCTTAATAATTATTTATTTCGGAATAAATGTAAAATAATTCAGTATCGGAAGTACTGTAGATTTGAAGATAAAATAAACAAGGTTTGTCGCATAAATATATACAATAAATAAATCGCAAAATGTTGCATAAACATGTATAATGAATAATATTTCTTTACCTTGACTTTGTAATCAACAACAAGAACAAATTTTTATTCTTATTCTGAAGAAAATTTCAGTCTTTTTTTTATAAATTACCAAATTTCTAACTTACAAAAGAGTGAAATCATTCAACTTAATAGCGGCCCGTGACTTCCACGGCTTATGTCACTTAGTTTAAGATTAATTACACTGATAAACCGCAGCAAATCGACTCCATTTAAAAAAGAAAAACAACTCTAAAAGCAACTTGCTCAAATTTTCCTCGACAGATACCTGGTTATTGGTAGGCACTATATCAGCGGATAGGAAATGAAAATTACAAAGTTAACACTCCTCATTCTTATGCTCGTGTTAATGCTGTCGATTTTCGTCGCTAATGTCGCCAATATCATCGACGTCGATTCTCACACCCTCGAAAGAGTCACGTCCGTCGAGGGCGCGGATAAAGACGACTCAAGATGGTCCAAGCCGAGAAAGTTCGACATTGGCGATTCCTTCAATCATCTGATGTGGTTTTTACAAGTGAGTCCAATTCCACCTGTTGACGATAATCGATAATAATAAGTCTCAATGTCTCCTTCCTTTCGCAGATTACAGATTTACACATAAGCATTTTTCAAGATCCACATAGAGTAACGGAATTCAAAGAGTTTTGTGATATAACTGTCGGTTCGATAAAACCTCAAGTCGTTCTTGCTTCTGGTAACGTACCTTACATAAATTGATACAGTAAACACTAACTGTTTTGGCTTTAGCCTACATTGAAAAAGTTTCAGTTAGGCTTTGCTAAAGAAATAAAAATAAAAACAAAAAATAATGATGAATGTGCAGGAGACTTAACGGACGCAAAAACACTGGATAAAATGGGCTCGCGACAATACGTAGAAGAATGGGAGCACTACAAAAAGGCCCTTGACGATTCTAAAGTTACTGAAAAAACAACTTGGCTCGACGTGAGAGGCAATCATGGTAAGGACTCATTAACCCTTAGTTACCGCTGCGGAATTCTCGTCACGTTCGTATCAGCACAAGCCAAGCTTTGTCGGTCGAATGAAAAATTCTAGCATTTTTCAAAACTGATTAAAAATTTTCACTCCAATAATCGCGAATAATCACCTGTTGATGTATAAAGAAAGCTTTATTTTATTTTAACACGTTTGACGGCTGAATAACTTTTCTTATCTTGCTAATACAAAAATCATTATGATTAAACAATGTCAAGTTCCAGTAGTACAACTAAAAAACTAATTTAAATCACACAGACAACTTCAACGTCTTTGATCTAAAATCAAAGGAGAACTACTACGCAAATTACTCGATACAGGGTCGCAAGCACCCGCGTTCTTACATGCACCAGTTAACCCGCGGCGAGGACAAGTACAGCTTCATCGCCGTGGACGCGTGTCTAAAGCCCGGCCCGAAGCGGCCCTTCAACTTTGTCGGCGCGCTCGACGAGGTCGAGATCAGCAGCCTGCACAGACTCATGAACGAGTCCAGGCAGAACCAGGCCGACTACATCATCTGGTTCGGACACTATCCCACCTCGTGCATCCTCGCCCAGACTGAAGGTGGAGTTAGAGCCGTCATAGGTACGAGGTTTGCTCAAGTTTTTTTTCTACGTTGTTTAATCGTGTTGAGAGAATTTTTATAGACTGACATTTTTAATATAATGTATAAAATTTGTATAAAATTTGTATAAAATTTGTATGTCTAGTAATGTAATTTTTTTACTAGTGAAAATCAATATTATAACCCAGTAAAACTTAGAATACAAATTCATGATTAAGATGTAAAGATTAAATTCTGCATTAAATTTTATATCAGCTGGAAGATATTCGATATTTAATTTTCGACAATGATCCCTTTACATTTACTTTAGTCTCATAGATTTTTCAACAGAAAGAAAATACTATTCTAATATAACAGGAATAACAGGAAATGTCCAATAGATCTTATCAAACCGCAAACAAAAGAGTAGGTACACGTGTTAGAATGTTTTTTTTTTTTTGTAGGCATAATTTGATTCTAACAAGTTGAAAATATAAGGATCTACTTAAATTAATTAAGGAAGCCAGTAATTAAAGTAAATTAATGTAAATTTCTTTACCTTTTTTTAAACTAAATTTTCTCCCGTCAATACAAAATGAAATCGAAAATATTGCGGAACAAAAATTCTCTCAGCGCGAAGTAGAACCTAATTTACAAATGGTAATGGAAGCTAACGCTAATGCTTAAAAAAACAATACTTAGGTAAATACGAGGAAAGCATGACGTATTTGTGCGGTCACTTTCATACGCTTGGTGGCACAGTGCCTAACATGTACAGTTTACAACAGGCTGGCTTTCTCGAGCTGGAATTGGCTGATTGGAAAGATAATAGAATGTAAGCACAGTATATAACTATACATACTATTACGTCCTCGAAGTTCGAATTTTCGCACAATGCGCGCATACATAATGCCATCCAGCCGCGCCAAAAGAACTGGACGCAAGCATTCACGCCGCTTCCCTCAAGTTTCGATTCGCCACCGATCGACTGCACATACCGGCCTGCACCGACATATATTATTCCCAAAGCGAAAACGCAAAAGTCGATAACGAGATGTACCAGCAAGTTGAAACTAAGAGACTGTTTCTATTGTTATCGATCCCCGTTGGATTTTGCATATAAGTCCTTCGTGGCAAAATTAGTTTTCCTTCGCTTGTTCTCTCCCTCTTTGTTTTTCAATCGCGTAATGACACGCGCGCGCTTACGTTCACAAAAATTATTACGCCCGTAAAGAAAAGCGCATACTTACGATGCAAATTTAAACTTACATAATTTAGTGTGCATGTTAAGGGTCACGTAACGCGTTGTACCTTTCGTCGCCGCTCGTCCTTTCCTTATAAAGAGCTTTTTTTTGCTTACCTCTTTACTTACAATACATTCTGTTTCTATAATTGGAATTTCTATAAACGAGTTTTATATTTAAACTCAGCCTTTGAAAATTGCTTTTCAAGTAAAGTTGAATCAATAAATAATTTAACAGGGAGATTAGTATTTTAAAATATTCAAAATAAGCGATGTAATGTAAAGTTCATTTTATTTTGCACTTTTTTCAAGTTTTAAGTTTAAAATGTAATGCTGTACACTTAACATTATTTTAATGTAAAAGCATTTTTCATCATCTTTTAATATTTCATTCAGGTATAGGCTAGTAGTCCTTGATCATGGACAATTCTCGTTTGTGGATATTGATCATCGTGACTGGCCTGTTGCACTGATAACCAATCCCAAAAATGCGCAATTTACAATGCCTCGGAAAGAAAATATTGAATCTATCATTGATTCAACTCATATAAGGTACTTATAATTTATAAAGTTTTAATTTAGTAAAGATCACTTTATGCTCTGCGTTTGCAAAAAACATGCAAAAACATTATAATAATTAAGTCTACTTAAATTAATGAATGTAAAGCTATTAGTAGAAGAGCTTTAATACCTAAACTCAAAATTCCTAAGTTTAAATATAGATGAAAAATCTTATTTTTAATGAAGAATTTAAAATATAAATGAACAATTAATACGATAAATAAGCAAAATATCTCTCTGAATAGTAATATTAAATAAATATTGGACTGCTTTTTAACAAAATAGATTTTTAATTTTCTCACAATTTATGAAAAAAATATTGTAGGAAACAACAGTTATTAAAATTTTCATTTGAAAACTTTCAGAGCTTTAGCTTTTTCGACTGTAGATATCAAGTCTGTGCAAGTTCGGATAAACGACGAAAAGTGGATGAAGTGCAAAAACATAAAAGGACCTTTGTACGTTGCAAAATGGAACCTCTCTGACCTCTACAAGACTGGCATTCATACAGTACAGGTATTATTAAAAATTTAATTTTATTTAAATTTCCAATATTTTATGACAGCACAACTAATTTGTCAAATGAATTTTCAGTTACAAGTAATAGATGTAAATGGAAGAGAAAAAATTGTAACACAATCGTTTTCCTTAGATGGAACTAGACTGGCATTTGGTATTTTACCAAGAATTATACTCATGTGCGACGTTAGCCGTATAGTAAGCATGCATATCCTCTCTTGCAAACGTACCATTTAGTATGGCATGTTTTAACATTATAATGTATTTAGTTTCAGATTTTATTTGTAACACTTTTTATTCTTCTTGTTTTGCCTTTGTGCAGTTTACGTCTTTACCATCATACTTACCAATGTACGTACTAAATATTAAATCTTCATTTATAAGTATTTGACAAATTTTAGTAACAGTTTATTTTCTTCAGTTATGTATGGCCGAAAAAGTGGTCATTTAAGAATACGCTTTAAATTATTTCGCTGGTGGCTCAGGAGTCATTGGATTTTATCGACTGTTGATCGTCTGTTCTTTCCTCTGGTTTCGTATGCAATATATTTAATTGTTGGTAAGAAAAATAATACAATTTAAATAAACCCAAAATTTTAATTAAAAAAAAAAACTGCAATTTTCTTCCTTATTTTAAAACAGGACCATGGATTGTAGGCGAGATAATTGACAATCATACGGGAGTTATATTTTCGTGGGGAACATACATTGGAAGCTCCTTTTTACCAGGTTCCTTCACTTATGCTTATGGCTTCTTTCAGCTGTTTTCCTTTCATCTTCCATTAACACTTATTGTAGCGCACCGTGTCAACAGGCGGTAAAAATTTATTTCTTATATATTTTTACAATTAAAAAATATTTATTACATTTACAAGAAAATATTATTTTATAGATTGCACTTAATAGAAAAACCTCCAAGGAAATGTACCAGTTTATTCATGAAACTTTGGGAGCATGTGCCATTTATATTACTAGTTTCATTGCAAATAAATATGATATACTTTTTCTGGCTGGCTTACGGAACTCTTGCGACTGTTTTATGTCCTTTGAGAACATGGAGTTTACTGTTAGCCCTTACTTTATGGTATCAAGTGTATCAAATGCCACCTGAATGTTTGAAGTATGCACAACAAACAAAATTAATGTTTTATGCGTATTAGAATATATTACTTATTATAACTTTTTTCCTTGCAGATCCGCGGCAAAAGTATGGTGTTCTCATGGCCGCCTTGTTTTAGAAGACAAAGATGACAACCAACGCAGTATTCATAACGATGCAAATTAAAAAGCAATATTCGATGAAATGTTATGAAATTATTATGTACCAAAAATCAAAAAAATACTCTTTGACGACGAAAAAGTCCTCAATGCATTCTTTGTATTAACAAAAAGCAAAAGACCTCACAGCATTTAGAAAGAAAGTGTTTTTTCGTGTCTACTAAAAATAAATGTATAAAAGTTATAAACAATCTTTTACTTTAAAAGAATAATTTAGTTTTTTAAAAATATACAGAGAATGAGAAATAAATTAATTTGACTATAATGTTTCTGTATATAAGTTTTAGTGTTTTAATACAAAACATATTTCTGAAAATCTGTAAATTAAAATCAAAAACTTTTTAGCTTACAATTGAAATTTCTATATGTAAGCGAATATTGCATATATTACGTTTTTAAAGTATTTTGAAAAAATTAAATAAGTAATAAAATTTTGAATAAAACTAAGAAGTATTACATCTTTTTTCGGCCAAAGTATTATATAAGTTTTAATGAAAGTTTGTTTGTATAAACAATAGATTACATTTGTGAAAGATTCTATTTGTGAAAATTTGCATACTTCTTTAGAAAGTTGCTTCCTCACAAAATAATATTTTTTTAAATTATTATGTATACAAAAAGTTAGTAAATAAAAAAAATACTAATAATTCTTATAATTTTGTTATTAATTAAAATTACACCTCGTTAATCCCACCTTCTTACTTAAATACAAATATAAAAATTAATATAATTAATGAATATAAATTTTATTTCGTTCGAAAATGAAGTAATTTTTTCAATCTTTTTTATATATGTACATTTTGTACTTGAGCCTCTTACACTACCTTATTATTATTTTAATTTTTATTATATTATTTTTCTCTTTCTTTTGCTCCTGTGTTTCTTTCCTTCTTCAGATTTTAAGATGTATTTTCCCATTTTGTATATTTCTAACTTATATGTAAATTAAAAATTTATATTTTAGAATCTTTTTAAGTTTACCGCTAAAAAGTCCCTAAAAGATATGATTAATTTTCCCGCGTAAACATAGCGATTTCGATGAAAAATCTTGTGAATTGGTATCACTGCAGCAGCCAGCATCATAACTTTTGGGATGTCGGTGTCGGTGATGTTTCTTTTCAATTATAAAAAGTAAATAAAGATATTATTTATTAATTGCTTATTAAAACAAGTAAAAAAGTGTGTGTGAAGGATGTTTATGTAATTATTAAACATTAAAACATGTTCATCAAGCAGGTAATTCCAAAATTTGTCTATCAAATAATTTAACAATTTATAACGGAGTTTTACGTTTACGTACATTTTTTACAAAAGATATCTAGTACTTATGGTTCTAGCACAAACATTTCACATTTTTATTAGTACTTATTTATTTGTTTCGTATATTTTCATTTATGAAGCTACTTTATGCTTTATCTAAACTTGCATTAGTGATAGTACTGCAGGTATGAAAACAGTGCAATGGTACAGTGTTGATTGTTTTTTAGTAGCAGTTTAAATATCAGGATAAAAAAAATACAAAGTGTTTTGTTGCGGGAAAAATTAGAATTAATTTATTTTATTTGATTAAAATAGTTTATTGAATAAAATTAAAAGTGATCTTTGATCTAACCTAAAAAAATTTATAATAAATACTAATCTGTAATATAAGTGTATTTAACATATTATAATCATTATAAATTCAATCAATTTTACACTGTAAATAAAACTATACCCTTAACAACTAAATTTAATCGTTATAAAGGTTATTATACAAGGCTTCAAATCATACCGAGAACAGACTGTAGTAGAGCCATTTGATCCAAGACACAATGTAGTCGGTAAGTTTCAGTTTAAAATTTAAATTAATTTACTGATGAATGTAAAATTTAGGTTTTATGTAATTATATTAATCTTACAGTGGGAAGAAATGGTTCTGGAAAAAGTAATTTTTTCTATGCCATTCAATTTGTATTGAGCGATGAATTTTCTCATTTGCGTCCTGAGCAACGACAAGCTTTGCTTCACGAAGGAACTGGACCGAGGGTGATTTCTGCTCATGTAGAAATTATTTTTGATAACTCAGATGGAAGGCTGCCAGTATGTGATACTACTATAATCCAAAATATTTTAATATAGTTTTTTGAAACTGAGAATTTCTTCTTGTTTTTATAGATCGATAAAGATGAAGTATATCTTCGGAGAGTTATTGGGTCTAAAAAGGATCAATACTTTCTCAACAAAAAAATTGTTACAAGAAGTGACGTAATGAATCTTTTAGAATCTGCAGGATTTTCAAGATCTAATCCTTACTATATTGTCAAGCAAGGAAAGGTAACTACTGTTCAAATTTTATTAAATTATCCTAACTGTCAACCAATGATTACATAAATTTAATTTAAATTTTAGATTAATCAAATGGCTACTGCACCAGATTCACAAAGATTAAAGTTATTAAGAGAAGTAGCTGGTACCAGAGTTTATGATGACAGAAGAGAAGAATCAAAAGCTATTCTTAAAGAAACTGAAGGAAAACTTGAAAAAATTCAAGATTTCCTTCGTACGATAGAAGAGAGATTACAAACTTTAAGAGAAGAAAAGGAAGAGCTTAAAGAATATCAAAAATGGGATAAACAAAGAAGAAGTTTAGAATATATTATTCACGAACGTGAATTGAAAGAGAACAAACGTAAGTTGGAAGAACTTGAAGCTTCTCGAGCAAAGAGTGGTCAAGAGCAAGCAAGCTTAACTGCAGAAGTTAAAACAGCACAAGAGAAAGTCAAGCTTGCAACAAAAAGACATAAAGAGGCTAAAAAAGAAGCACAGACTGCAAAAGAAGAAAGAGATACCCTTAGGTAAAAATAATTAAAATATTAAGACAACATTAAGTTATTTAAAAAAACTTTATAATTTATATTTTAGTGCTGAACAACAACAACTTTTAAAAGAAAAAACGAAACTTACATTTACAATAAATGATTTAATGGAAGAAGTCAGAGGAGATAATGATAGTCGTAAACGCGCTGAAGAAGAATTAGAAAAGTTAAAAAGTCAAATAGCTGCAAAAGAAGCTGAGTTAGAAAATATAAAACCACAGGTAAATTTTGAATTCATTAATGGCAGAATTTAAACTTATGTTAATATTCTTTGTTTATAAATACATGTTTATTCTTTAAGTATGAAGAAATGAAACGAAAAGAAGAAGAAATTACAAGAGAATTAGCATTGAAGGAGCAAAAACGTAAAGAACTTTATGCTAAACAAGGCAGAGGCAGTCAATTCACTACAAAAGTAAGTTAATGTTTCAATGAAAAGTAATATTTTACTTGGAATTTAAATTTAATATATTACCTCATTTTTAGGCGGAAAGAGATAATTGGATTCAACAGGAACTGAAACAACTTAATAAACAAATAAAAGATAAGGAGGAACATGAGAAAAAAATATCTGAAGATTTAAAGCGAGATGAAGAAAAACGTGCTAGTTTAGAAAAGAAAATTCAAGAATACACTCGTGAAATGGAACGTCAAAAAGCTTCAGTTGATGAACATAATAAACAATATTATGATTTAAATAAATTGAAAGATCAATGCCAGGCTACACGTAAAGAACAGTAAGATTTGTTCAAAAATTTTAATTATAATCCTAATACATGAAGCATCCTTTCATAAACAAATTATTATTTTAAGATACCGACAAGAAAGTATTCTGCAGCTTAATCTATCTGGATTGAAGGAAGATTTAGCAAAAGCTGATCAAAGTCTTAGATCAATGGCTGGAAAACCTATTCTTAACGGAAGAGACAGTGTCCGTAAAGTACTCGATACGTTTAGGTTTGCAAAAACTTTATATTTAAAAATTCTTCGATTTTGATAATGTACGTTCAAATTTTTACTTAATATATTTTACAGAGAACGTCCCGATATGTCAAAAGAAGTTAGTAGCTACTATGGTCCTGTGATTGAAAATTTTGACTGCGACAAAAGTGTGTACATGGCTGTTGAAGTAACAGCTGGAAATCGTCTTTTCCATCATATTGTTGAAACAGACAAATTCGGTACTAAAATTTTAAAAGAAATGAATAATCAACGATTACCTGGTGAAGTAACTTTTATGCCTCTCAACCGTCTACATGTGAAAAATATTGATTATCCAAAAACTCCAGATGCTATTCCAATGATATCAAAATTAAATTACGATGAAAAATATGATAAAGCTCTTAGGTAAATTTAATACGCAAATTAAACATCAGTCATTTTTATTTCATAGTACACAACAAAATTTACAAATTTCAGGTATATTTTTGGAAAAACTCTTATTTGTCGTAATCTAGAAGCTGCAACAAGCTTAGCTCGGACATCTGGTCTTGACTGTGTAACCTTAGAAGGAGATCAAGTATCATCAAAGGGTTCATTAACTGGTGGTTACTTTAATACGTTGAGATCTCGCTTAGAAATACAGAAAAATAGATCCGAATTAATGTCTCAAATTAATTCTCTTGAAACACAATTATCTACTCTGAAAGAAGAAATTAGAAACGCCGATCGTAATATTAGTTCATACGTTAGCGAAATGCAACGTACTGAAACAAAAAACAGTAAAGCTAGGTAAGCCTTTGAAACTATTAAATTCATAAAAATTTATTAAAATTAACATTTTTTTATTGCAGGGATATTTATGACAAAATGAAGGGTGAAATTCGGATCATGAAAGAAGAACTTAGTGCAATTGAAAGATACAGGGTTCCAAAAGAAAAAAGTTTACAGCAATGCAAATCAAGTTTAGAAGCTATGTATGCGACAAAGGAAGGGTTGGAGAGTGAACTGCATCAAGATTTAATGGAACAACTTTCAGTTGCTGATCAACACCAGGTATACTTATCATTTAATTAAGTAGTATTATAATTTAATCAAATCAAAATAAATAATAAATTATTTTTTAATAGGTTGATCAATTAAATGATGCCATTAGACGGTTGACAAAAGAAAATAAAGAAGCTTTCGTAAAGAGAATGAAATTAGAGGCCGAAAAAAATAAATTAGAAAATTTATTAACAAATAATTTAGTTCGCAGAAAAGATGAGTTGGTACAAGCATTGCAGGAAATTTCAGTAGAAGATCGTCAAAGACTATTAGATACTTCTAAAGCTCAATTATCAGATATTGAGAAACGACTGTTGAAAAATCAAGCAGAATTTAAAGCACAAAATGAAAAAGTTGCTGCCGCAGCTAAAAAGGTAATTTTTATTATAATGTATCTATTAAGAGTGGATTTTTAATTAATTTTATTTATTAAACTTTGTAGCAAAAAGCAGAAGCTTTAGAAGTTGAAAAGTGGAAAGCGATTGAAAAGGAAGCACAAGAAAAAATGGAATCAGACGCTAAGGATCTAGAAAAATTAGCCAGTAAAATGAACATGTTGCAACAAAATATAACAGAATGCACTCAAAAAATAACAGAACTTGGTGCTCTTCCTAATAAAGAATCATATACAAAGTTTAGTAACATGACTACAAAACAACTGTTTAAAAAAATGGAAGAAGCAAACAGTCATCTAAAGAAATACAGGTAATTTTTTAGAAATTAATTAGTACAATAATTTATTGGAATGCTAAAATTTGTCTTTTTTTAGCCACGTAAATAAAAAAGCTTTGGATCAATTTATGTCATTTAGTGAACAGAAAGAAAAATTAGTTAAGAGAAAAGAAGAATTGGATAGAGCCGATGAAAAAATTAAGGAATTAATGTCTGTTCTTGAGCAAAGAAAATGTGAAGCTATTCAATTTACTTTTAAACAAGTAAGATTTAAAATCTAAGTTAAAAACTTACAAAAGTTTTTAAATGTCTTATTTTAGATTTCATAATAATACCTTCATTTTATTAAAGGTCAGTAAATATTTCTCTGAGGTATTTAAAAAGTTGGTACCATCAGGTCATGCACAGTTAGTTATGAAAACTGCTGATGGTGAAGACGACGGTGATACTGTTCCTGAGACAGCAGATTCTGATCGATTCATAGGTGTCGGTAAGTTAAAATGCATTTAAATGTTACAATATAAATTTTCTTTTAAATTTTTTTATAGAATTAAAAAAAATAATCATTGCGTTAAATTTTGTGTTTTAGGTATTAGAGTTTCATTTACGGGACATAAAGGTGAAATGAGAGAAATGAATCAATTATCAGGAGGTCAAAAGTCTCTCGTTGCCTTAGCTAATATTTTTGCAATTCAAAAATGCGATCCTGCACCATTTTATTTATTTGACGAAATCGACCAAGCTCTTGACGCCCAACATAGGAAAGCTGTAGCGGATATGATTCATGAACTTAGTTCAGAAGCCCAGTTCATTACGACTACTTTTAGGTAAATATTTGCATTAAAGCAACAAGTTAATTTATGGCTTTTTATAATATGTATTTAACTGTTACAGGCCTGAATTGCTCCAACACGCGAATAAATTCTACGGTGTAAAATTCAGGAACAAAGTTTCTCATGTTGAGTGTGTTACAAGAGAAGAAGCCGCAGACTTTGTTGAAGACGATCAAACTCACGCATAAATCTATTTTGGATTTTTTTTCCATTTTTTTAAATCTAAAAACTTTTATCTTTTAGTGCAAAAGATTCAGAATGATGTTTCACAGAACAGTAAAAAAAAGAGATGAAGTTGTGTAGATTATAGAATCAAAGAATATTATATATTAGTTTATTAATATCATGTATTTTAATCTTAAATTGTAAGAGCGACATTTATATAATTTTCTAAGAATGAAAATAGATCAAGTCGATTAAATACTATTAAGGTTATCAAGATTTCTTGAAAACTTTTAGAAACCGACAAATGTCATAAATCCTGTGTAAAAATTTTATGATATTGTTACTTTTAGAATAATTTTTTATAAAATTAATTATAAATCAATATAACAATAACAATATATATTCTGTTAATTTATACCTATTTAAAAAAAAAAAAAAACGGGCGTTTTGCATGTAATGGAATTTTGTAAAGTACTGATTTTTAATATGCATCATTAAAGCAAGAACATTTAAAAATTTTTGTTTTACCAATGTATAATTTTCTTATTTTCATTATATATTTATTTATTTATTTATTTATCGGAAATAATTAATTACCTACATGTACGTCTGATTGTACTAACTTGAAAACTAATCACATAATCTTAATAAAATTTTACATAAAATATAAAACTAATACAGTATACATATGTATATATAAATATTTATTCAACAACTTTTGAACTACTTTATCAATTGCAGATACGTGCCATTTCGTCGGTAAGGACAATACCTTTACAGCTAAGCCGTCAATTAAACTTCTTCTGCTTTACACATTTAAAAAGATGAGCTTATAAAAACCTTTGCAGGCATTTCTTGAATTTCCAAAAGCAAACGCAAGAAAGTATGTCACGACTGATAAGGCATTTCGAGCAGCAAACGGTGCAATAATTTCTCAGCCAACTAGAAAAAAGTAAACCAAGAGTGCAAGCGAGGGAGGTAAAAAAAAATGTAAAATGCGGCCCGCGCCCACCACCGCGATATTATTGATTGAAAGCGGCAGGCAAGCAGGCAGCGCGCGCGGAGGCGCTTCGAAAAGCAGACAAAGAAAGAAGACGAGTTAGAGAGAGAGAAGAGAGTGACGTCACCTCGGATCACGCCACTTCCCCACCTGTGAGAAGCCGGCAGCCGATTGGTCCAACTGTGTCGAAGCGACCGCGCGAATCCAAAAAGACGGACAGGGAGAGAACCGCCGCCGGGAAACGCGGCGGCCCCAGGTTAAAGTCTACTGTTACCGTCACTACTTTCCCGTCTCCTTTTTTTATCTTCTATTGCGTAGATATACTTTTAGAAAAAAAACAAACAGAGAGGGGAGTAGCGCCTCAAATCTAATCTCGACCTAGACAAAGATGATACTTTGGCCGATGCCGCGATGGAAATAAACAAGAGCGACTTCTCCTTTTTTTCACCTTGACGAAGAGAGAAAATTTCTCGAGAAATTTTACTTCTGATGTTTCATGCAAGTTTAATTAGTCGCGAGAAGCTGTTGATACAGTTGTGCATTTCCGATAACTGCTGTTTAATCGATGGTACGTCGAATCGCAAAACTTAATTTATATTGTATATTGTTAACGAACCGCTCGCTGCTGCAAGCCTTGACTTTCGACCAAAAATGTCTTGCGCCTTGGAGAATCGATCGCTTTCCTCGAAGTTTCTGTTTAAATTGAATTGCAATTAGGTGAAAAATACGATAGCCGCATTGCGAAACTTTGTTTGAAACGTTCGCTTTTGTATAAAAAACAAAAAAATATCACGTAAGCATTCGGCTTAAATGCCACGTGCGCCGCTGAATTTTGACAGTAAACGATAAAAATTAATGTACTTTTTTTTTTCAAGCAGTGCAAAAAGCGTACGTGATCAAAGTCTAAGGTCGAGCAATTTATACGAGTTTCGTCGAATGCTTTTTAGAAACCGCACAAGACCATTACTCATCAAGAATTTTATTTAATAGTCGCATGGTTTCGCTATCAAAGTACATTATTGCCCCGCTTTATCGATGCGCAATATTCTTTTTTTATCTGCCTCGCTGAAACTGGCAAACGAGTTTCACGTACAGCGAGCGAGAAGCGTTCGAGATCCCAATCGCTCGCAATTCTTCGATTATGCAACAGAAATATTTAGCGCGTGCTATAAAAACCGTGTGAAACCAATTGACTACAGGTTTTTTTTATCGTCTAGCTAACATGATCGCTGTATAAACAGATGATGTAGAGAATGAAAGTGTTTCATGAGACGAGAGAAAAGTTTAGTTGAAAAATTTTTACCTGGTTACTGAAGAATAGATAAAGCTTAATAATATAATCGAACCTGCAGAGTAAAGTTTCATATTGATAGGCGAGAAATAAAAAGCATGCCGGAGTTTACATCTACCATCCGGTTTAATTACCCTTTAATAGGAATAAAAGCTTTGCAATTAATTAAACGAATAGTATACGAAAAACTTTAAAAACAGATTATTTTATTTTTCACTCAAGATCAATGGGTAGTTTAAGAAGCTACACTGTTACTCGCGATATGGGAAACGCTTTTAATAGGTCAAAAATCTTGTAAACACAGTCCGCTATTATTGCGTAAATTTGATCACGGCACCCGAAATCCACGCTCTCTACACATGCTCCAAAAGGCGAACTTTAACGTATTAGTTTATTATAACTTTCCTCATTTCCTCTTCTCTCTCCGGGAGCGATATAGCAAGAGCAGCTCTTTAATTCGTTTTACTTTAAAACTCGGCGACCTCCGCTCTCCGCAAGAGCGCATCTGCATTCAGAATCGATCGCAATTGCTATTATACCGAAACTTATTCAATTACCTTAATTCGCGCGGATTTTTAATTGCGCCCGGGGTTTCGGGCGTCACTCGGTAAAGCGAAATAAGAGCCTTCCCGCTCGGATCGGAATGTGTACAGTATGCAGTCAACCCTCGAGGACTAAAAGCGGACCTTTGCCTCTTCGGCAAATTCGCTTTCCCCACGCTCCTTCTGCTCCGTCATTCCTCTCATTGACAATTTCATTTTATTCTAAATGTGCTCGTTCCGCGCTTTGAAAATTTGAGAACGTTTCTATGCAGGACTTATCTGGCTAATTTATCGTAGTTTAGAGGCACGCAAAGATGAGTTGTCAACATTTGTTCTCCGTGCGCATTTTTGAATAATTTAAGGTGGCTCCGGCGATTTTTTAAATCCATAAAAAATGAAAAAGAAAAATACGAACTGATAGATAAAATCTC
>JAWWEM010000044.1:8107309-8155667 GCA_035582935.1 Ormyrus thymus | reverse complement strand
TCCTGAAAAATTACTGTAATATGTACTAAAATTTGGTAGAACTCTGGTAAAAATTAATATAGTTCTATTAAATTTTGGTGCAAATTATGGTAAGTTTTCAGGATAGTGCGAGTTTGTCCTTCGATTACGATAGACTATACTAATTTTTAATCAGGTATTTCTCTCCGTGTGGCGCGCGCGTGCACGTGGCGTCCCGATGCGTCCTGATAACCCGCGGGATCGGAGTATGACTCTGCAAGATATGTACGCTGGCCTAAATGAATTACTTAATATCTCTGGGTCTCTCGTTGGACACGACTGCGATTTTTGTAATGAAAGGCGTTTCCTGTTTAAAAGTCTGGCGCTCTGTTCTTTTAGAATTTTGATGATTCTTTAATAAAGTAACTTAGTTGGTACGTTTTAATTGGATAAATAATTAAAGCCGTTTTGATTAAAAGATTTAAATGTTAATCGTACACTAATTATCTGTTTAATATTATTTTAGGAGCATTCGAGCGTTAAATCAAAATTAAAATTTATCCTACAAATTAGTAATTACGCGACTTAATTAATACACGCGTCCGGCATTAAATACGAATTTCAAATACGGCTAATCATCGCTGCAGCTCCCGAGAACGTTCGCCGAAAACGTTCGTTATCTAACCGAAATTCCCGGCAATAAAAAAAAAAAAAACAACTGGAACGTTCCTAAGGTATCCATGAAAATAGGTTTAAATTTGAAAGTTACGCAAGAGAGCGAGATAAGCCAGGGTCAATTGCCTTTGCATTCCCCGATTAAGTCCGGAGTCTCTCTCTCTCCCCGAGTTTTTCGAGCGTTGGGAGGCTCAGTCCCCGAGAGAGAGAGAGAGATATCGACGGCATTATCGACGGCTCGTATCTCGGTGTGCACGCATAACGAACCGCCTGCGACATTGTCGTCGCGCGCTCTCCGCCCGAATCCGAGAGAGTCGCGCGGAGAGGTGTCGCCCGCCCCCCCGCCCCCGAAAAGTGCCGCGGCCCGTTTATCGGGGTCGCCCGATATTCTTTATCTGCCTGTATAAGCGCGTGAACAGTGAACTTTAGAACTGGCCACTTGTGACGCGGCAATCGAGCGGACCGTCGATCTCTAATTGCGCTCCCGTCGTTTGATGCGTTGCGCTCCCGCTGTCTCTTACTTTGTCCTCGCGCTCTCGAGTGAATCCGGGAGGATTGTTCGACTCTCCCTTGCAGCTGCCGGCTTATCGTTTGTTTTGACAATTTTTAATTAATTAAATCGCTTATCGGGAAATTCAATTAATCGTCGAGCTTGATTAATATTTTTAATGCAATAACGTAACGAGATAAATGTTGAACTGATCCGGCAGCCGGTTATGTAAGCTTTCTTTTATCACGGAAAAGCCGTGTAAAGCATTTATCTTCCAATATTTTCGAGTTTTATTAATAACTTATTGATTTATTAAAGTCTTGACGATCCTTTATTGCTTTTATGGCCTCGTAAAGAAGACACTTTATTCTGGACTGCTGTATTCTTATTTTGAGCTAACGATCGTATGTGCTAGTTTTGCCTTGATAGAAAAGCAAAAATTGCGTACTTCTAAATGTAGATGATCGCAAAAGTATTTGCACTGTAATTTAAAGTAATGCTTAAAACTATCACACACGTGCATGCGGTGTTTATTTTCTAGGCAACAGGCGATTTTAAACGTTTATTTAATTGTTTTAGTAAATTGATGCATGCAACATACGATACTTTGATCACCTCGCGCATTTCAAATCCTTCTTAACGCAGTGCCCTAAAAATCCCTGAACGTAAAATTGTACCCCTAGACAGCCGAGTAGAATCGCATACATTTTGAGCTCGCGGCGAAAGCCGCGGCGAGAAATGGACCTCTCTCACAAGCTCGATCGATCTGTTCTCAGCGAGACGGACAGCATGTGGATAACCGGCGCCGTTCACGCCATCAAGGCGCTGTCGTACCTGTACGACCTCATCACCTTCCCGGTCTACCTCATCCTCCAGCGGCCGTGGGAGAAGCGCAAGGCCTCGAGGCGCATCAAGGCGAAGCCGGTCGCCCACGACGACGCCAGCGTCGTCTACAGGAACGTCGATCCGATCGGGCCGATGCACGCGACCCTGATCAAGGAGCAGATCGACACCCTCGAGAAGATGCTCAGGTGGGTCGCCGGGGTGCACAGCGACAAGCGCTGCCTCGGCACCAGGCAGATCTTCGCCGAGGAGGACGAGGTCCAGCCCAACGGCCGAGTCTTCAAGAAGGTGAGGATCGCGCGCGCGATTGACGAGCCGAGAGTCGCCGAGTCGCGAGGAATACGGGATTGCTACGATTGCAGATGAGGGAGATAATATAAGAGCTAAGGCGCCTGATCAGATTGGGGAAAAGGTGGATAAGATTTAGGAGCGCATTTGTCCGTGAATTGCTGATTTATGAGGCTTTTAAACTGATATTAAATTTGCACGTTTAAAGTGCACATTTGTTTATTTATTGTATCTAAAGGCTTATTCGTGAGAAATTGTGCATTTTACGTGAGCAATTTTACGCATCATCCCGATTCGATAAAAGTTCTTAACTAGAATTTTTAAAACCGGCAACCTATTTCGCAACGAATTACATAATTGGGACACCGAAAGCAGAGGGAAGGAAATTAACTTAAGAATTGCATATCTTTTACAGTACAAAATGGGAGAATACAAGTGGCAGAGTTTCAAAAAAATCGAAAACCTGGCGTCGTCCTTCAGTCGCGGAATGAAGGAATTAGGCCTGTCTAATCGAAAGCGCATCGTGCTCTTCGCGGAGACAAGAGCGGAATGGATGATTGCGGCTCATGCCTGCTTCAAGCAGAATCTGACAATTGTCACGATTTACTCGACGCTCGGGGACGAAGCCATTGCCCATGGCATTAATGAGACGGAAGTCGACACCGTCATTACGAGCTTCGACCTCCTGCCGAAATTCAAAAAGATCCTTCTCAAAGTACCTGAAGTTAAGAATATTATTTTCATGGAGGATCAGCTGAAGAAGCCTGATACTACTGGCTACAAGGTTGGCAGATTCTTTGAGTCATTTAAAAATGTGTAATTAGCCGGGCTTTCAATTACTTTTCATAGTCTAGTCTTCCTTAGACGTGTCTATAAATAGACGGCAAAGCGCACTTTAACAAAATTACTACTCTCGTTATAAATTGAAGGATATATCTTTACTAAAATACTATTAACTAATCAGTTTAGATTTTATAATGAAGTGTAATAATTTTTACTAAAGTACCCTTTTCCGGATTAAGTAATGAAGTTATATGTAAACATCGGGATTAGAATTAAAAAAAAACTATTCGTTTTAAGGATGGCGTAAGGTTAATTCCATTCCAAGAAGTTGTTCGAACTGGTGATAATTCAGATGCCGAATACTCACCACCCACCAGTGAAGATACAGCCATCATCATGTACACGTCTGGGTCGACTGGTGTACCCAAGGGCGTGCTCCTCTCCCACAAAAACGTCATGTCTACCTTGAAGGCGTTCTGCGACGCCGTGGTCATCAAAACCGACGACGTTTTCCTAGGCTACCTACCTCTCGCCCACGTCTTCGAACTTTTGTCCGAAAGCGTGTGCCTACTTAATGGCGTTCCCATTGGATACAGTTCGCCTTTAACGATGATCGACTCGAGCAGTAAAATCCAAAAGGGCTGTAAAGGAGACGCGAGCGTCTTGCATCCGACGTGTTTAACGTCTGTGCCGGTTAGTTTTGATTTTATTTGACTGTTTATTATTTCGTGAGAAAGTAGTCTTAGTTTTATTGAGATCCTTTGACTTTTGTTCTGCCAAGTTTGGATCTTTTAATAATTGATTATTTTTTCATTTACAGCTTATTTTGGACCGAATCTCAAAAGGCATTAACGAAAAAGTGAAGAAAACCGGTCCATTTAGGCAAGCAATATTTAATTTTGCATATGAGTACAAGTTGAAATGGACCAAACGTGGCTACGATACACCAATTTTCGACAAATTTATTTTCGGAGCTGCTAAGCAAGTTCTAGGTGGTCGCGTGCGATTGATTCTTTCTGGTGGTGCTCCCCTTAGCCCAGAAACCCACATGCAAGTTAAGCTGTGCCTGTGCGTTACCGTGACTCAGGGCTATGGATTAACTGAAACATGTTCCTGCGCAACTGTAATGGATCGTGAGTAATTAGTTTTTATCAAGTTTTAGGAGTTGGAAGAAGTTTAGTAATGAAAATTCATGAATGCTTTATTTATTAGCTTACGACAGAAGTACCGGAAGAGTAGGTGCTCCTACTACAGTTTGCGACATTGCTTTGGAAAATTGGGAAGAGGCTGGATATAGAGTAACTGATAAGCCCAATCCAAGAGGTGAAATTATCATTGGTGGAGACAACATATCAGCAGGATATTATAAGCTTCCTGACAAATCAAAAGAAGATTTCTTTTCTAAAGATGGAAAGCTGTGGTTTAGAACAGGTGATATTGGTGAATTTCATCCAGATGGAGCGATAAAGATTATTGGTAAGCTATTTTTAATCATAATAAAATTTACATGAAATTACATTTGTAATTACATTCTAAGTTAATAACTTTTTATGCCTTTTTATAGACAGAAAAAAGGACTTAGTAAAACTGCAATTCGGCGAATATGTTTCATTAGGAAAAGTTGAAGCTGAATTGAAAACTTGCCCATTGATAGAAAATATTTGTATATACGGAGATGCTTCTAAAAATTACACAGTAGCATTAATTGTACCGAATCATCATCATCTTCAAGAGCTCGCTGATAATCTTGGTGTTTCGTATACAAAGTTTGAAGACTTGTGCGAAAATGCACAAGTTGAAAAAGCAGTTTTAGAAGCAATAGTTGATCATTCGAAGAAGTGTAAGTGCATTTTAAGCATTTATAAAGATTTCAAATAATCATATAAAGAAGTAATAAAATCATTTTTATATATTCTTAAAATTAATTACAGGTTTGCTTCAGAAGTTTGAAATCCCAGGAGCAATAAAACTAGTTGCAGAAACGTGGTCTCCAGACATGGGCCTCGTTACTGCCGCATTTAAACTGAAAAGGAAAGCAGTTCAAGATCGTTACAAACAAGAAATCAATCGAATGTATGCGTCGTGATGCCAGGTAGAAAGGCAATCAAAGAAAGATATATAACAGAACTGAAAAAGATTTATCTGAAATTTCTGTCAAAGCAAATTTTCCAGAAAACGACATCTTGCGCGGATTAACGTGATTATTACGAAAGCAATCTTTGATATTTACGCACAAAAGAAAAATCTTTCGTAATGTGATCGTATTACTCCGTGAAACTGAGACTGTGAGAGATTAAAAAGGGACAAATTATGTGTAGCTTCCTCATTTTTAGGAGTCGGTCCTTTCAGATTCTAGAAAGTATTGTGCTCTGATAAGATAAAATTAAATTTTTTACACCAAGTAAACTTTAACGAATAGCTTGCCTACGTTTCTCGTATCAAACCGAAGAAATGTGGCATTATTTTGAATGGTATCTTAGATATAATTTGTGTATGAATATGGCGTAATGAACAGCAAATTACAGATTACTTAATTTGTATTATATATAAATATATGTATTAGTTAGCTGTAATCTGCATATTAAATGTATTATAAAACATAAATGGACCTATTTTACCAACTTTTAACAAAAAATGATCAAATGTTATGAATAAATTGATTCGAATTTTCAGATTTTTAATGAACCAACATGATTATCATCTTACAAATGAACAAAAATTATTATTGGCATAATGAACAAAGATTATTCTTGTTAACAAGAACTATGTATGTAATGTACAACTAAATGTGAGCAACTCTTTTCGTTGTTGCAGCATAATGTATAGGATAAAATGACTGTGTCATTTTAGGTTTTAAATTTTTAAATTTTAAATAATTTACAGATTAAGAGTTTCAGAAATATTGCGCACATACATGTATATTATAAACTATCAAGAAAGTTTCTTGAGAAGTGTGACTGTGTAGCTGTAAATTATAAACTGCTTTAATTTTAGAAGAATGTTGAATTTTTTAATTATAACAATATTTTGAATATAATGTTACAGATTTATAAAGTGGCCTACAATTGTAAACTGGAATGATTGTTTATGTGAAATACCTGAAATAAAATTTGTCAAAATAAAACCATAAATCGAAAATTCAGAATTTATTTTGTTCATTTCTTACATTTTCCGTTTTCAATCTTTTCACTTTTACGTTTTTCCTCTAATGTAATTCTGTAGTTGAAATTTTAAACAATAGAAATTATTTATTTTAAATTTTTTAAATATTTTTTTATTTACATATGACTTTAATAACAATAATCTACAAAATCAATGTCGAGCAAAATTATCGACATGGATGCCATTCAGAAAACGATTCCCCAAATGTTTTTCGAACTGAAAGAAAATTAATTTAAATTATTAACAATGAAAATTGTTTTAAAAAATATCTTATACCATTGATATATTATATAATACCTGGAGGAGGAAAATCTTCAGGATGAAGCTTAATGTAATGTCTCATAACTGCATCTCTTTCAGCTTCTCTATGAAACTTTGCATCGCTAACTACTTTAGCTGTTAATAATCCAAGACTCAATGCAATTGCATACCTTGGTAAACCTTTCAAAATAATAAGTAATTAGAGCTTATAATCTTCAATCAAATTCATCAATTATTAATGAAAAGTCCTAAAGTATTCTAACTTTATACATTTGATCAAAAATTAAATACATTATTGTAAAAATATTATATGTTAAATATTAACTGTTTTAAATTCTTCCTAAAAAGCTAGAGTTTAAACTTCATATTTTATTTAAGTATAATTTATATTTAACAATAGACATCCTTTTTATTTGCAATAATTTCAGTTTGAAATATTAAGTTCATTAAATAGCTTCAATCACTTGGTATTACATTTTTTATAAATGAAAATAGTATTACTAGATTTTTTTACAATTTATTATTTAAAGCATTTTTTAGTACTATTGAAAGGAGGATGCCCATGGATTAACGGCAAGCTGCATACAGACTATTGAAAGCCATATACATAGATATATTTTCAATGTTATTTTTGAAAGTTCAAAGCCTCATAATTCTTTTTCCCTACATTTTCCCATATAAATTTTTTGTTGAAAGTAAAGATCTTTAAGTGCGCTAAATGACAGAAAATATTTTATATGTTTTGGAGCATTTTTTGCAGTTTTGAACAGCAGAGGCAGTTTCATATGAGGCATGGGCATCCACCTTTGTTTTTGTAGCCTGTGTGGTGTATTAATATTATTGACAAAGCATTCTTCTACAACCATGCTCACTAGCTTGCGTTCATCTTTCTTGTTGATACACTCAAACATCTTTGTATAATTGCATAACTAAACCTCAAATCAAATTGTAGAGGTTATGCAGTAAATTTTTTATAAAAAAGATTCCAAAAAATGATCAATATTCTTTCAAAATCATACTCATCAAAGAAACTTTAAATGAAATTTTTATGAAACTTACCAGCATAGTATGGCCTGTTCTGAAAATAGTTTACATAGGCAGTTCCCCCCACAGCAATAAAGGGACTCACTATCCAAGGGTAATATTTTGAGATGAAATTTTCTTGGTACAATGGATCAGGTGCGAGAAGGTCTAGTGCCCACTGTATATCAGGATTTGTATTTTCTTCTGCACTCATTTTACTACTAAATTGATCGAATTCGCAGTGCGACTAATCTGCTTATACTACGAGTTCCGACCGACCAGAAAAGCAGAAACTATCATAGCTGTGGAGCAGTATAAAGTACGTTCGCTGCTCTTTGTAGGTGCGTTTCCATTAAAACGACATAACTATAATGCTTGCTTTTAAACGCAATTTGAACGATTAAAATTTTTAAAACAATATATCGGCAAAATAATTAATATAAAATATTCTTTTTGATGTCAATTACTTTTTAAAGAACATGAAAATAAAAATATTTTCGTACTTCTTATTTTACGTTTTTGGTAAATATAAGGTCTTATGATAAATGATTTAAAATATATGAAACTAATTCAATTGAGTAATATATTTTTTAAAGCTAATTTCTAAGAAAAATTAAATTACTAATAATAATTAACGAATTGCGATAACGTTACGTTAATAAATAACGAAATGAAGACGACACAGTGTATATGTCTATAAACTTATATTTTAAAAAATATTAATGAATATATTAAAATATTAATAAATATAGTTGAGTATTACGTGAAAAAATTTATTTATAAAAATCAAGGGCCTCAATAGTCCCTTGAACAAGTATAATTAACATACAACAAATTTTTATTAATGATGAATACTAAGGGCATCACTTTGGACTTCATGACTTAATTGTGTCTGTAAATTTGATAGTTTATTTTTTAATGCAGCAACTCCCATCATGACAATGTTTTCTGGTTTTAAGGCTCCACTGCTTTCCACATTAAAATAATATTTATTTGGCTTTGCTTCCCAATTGAAAGGAGCTTCATCTAGAAGTTTTAAAAATTTAAATATTATATTTTATTCATATTCAAATAAAAACTACTATTCTACTTACACTGATCTTCTTCTAATTCAGTGTACTCTGACTTTGGCCACTCATCAGGTTTTGGAAACAGTGTATGCCTCATAGAGTTATCTGGATCATATTCAAAACTTACTCCTGCAGTAGGATTCCATTTTGCATGCTCCTTACCAAAACCTTTTTTAGCATAAGCTCTCAGTTTTAACTCTTGTCCTTTCCTTAATTTTACTATTAAAATTTCTGAAATAAAAAATAAAATAATTAGAAAATTTTCTTTGTTTAAATGGTTTAATTGTTAAATAATATACCATCTGTTTCTCCGTATTCATTAGCGTCATCTTCTCTATGCCTTGAGGTTACTGGAACTACTCTGTGCTCACTCGACTTCAAATCAGCCGTAGTTACATGCCTCGTTTGTTCATCTGTACATTTAACGTCTAAAGTAAATTCAACACAACACTCTGGACAAAAGTCCATACATTGACAATCTCTTGTGTATTGAATTCTGTCAACTACCTACAATATAAAGTTTCATTTTTTAAACTGTTATTTAAAACTTTAAAACAATAATATAAGTTACAAACATCGTCACTAATTAATGGAATCATTCCTATCCTATGGGCTAAAAATTCATCACTAAGTACTGTTGAATTAGCTTCTATTTGTACCCAATCGATTGCCATCGTTGGAGTTTCAGCTATAAAAACTCTCCTCATACTATTTGCAACACTAAAAAGAAATAAATTGTTTAATTTTCAATAACAATTAGTAAACTGGTGCTAAATATTAATAAAAATAATCAAATTAGTAAACATTGGCAAGTGACAAAATAGGTTACCTCAAATCGGTATCTTCAATTTGAAACTTGATATTTTCTTCTGTGAGCTCGGAAATGTGTACGGTCGGTTGATTAGCGTACGGCATTTTATTTAAGTTTCAAAACTTATTTATTAAACTAATTCTTTAATAAATAAAATTCCCCAGCACTGACGTTGAGTAGTCGACACAGCGTTGTCAACAAGCGCATTTTCAACGAAATAATAAATATAGGGAAGCGGACTGTGCATAGATACGAACTGCCTGTTAAGTTGGTAAGAAAAGATGCAGAAGGAAAAAAGTATCTACCACTGTCACCACTGACTACAGCTGCGCCAGCTGTTACGGAATCGTAGTCTACTAATCTTCCTTGCTTCGCTCTACCTACCGAGTGCATTTTTTATACAGCGAGAAAAAGATAAATTCATAATTCTATAATAAAAATGATTTTTTTTTTAGAACAACTTTAATCTTCACATTGTGCTCTTATTTTTTCTAGCCATATACAGCACCGCAAGTAGACAATAATTATTCCTAGTAATTCTAGCATCAATCTCCTATAAGACTACCGGCAGTGCCGGCAGATCGTCACCTGAGGTCTTACATTTTCTAAATGTATTAATTTACTTATCATCTACTGCAATTATTTTATAAAGATATTATTTTTTAATAAAGTACAATATAATTAAGTTTCTTTAAAGAATAGTGAAGATATATGTCGTGGTAGAAAAATAATTTAAAAAATAAATGCACTTATTGATCATACAGCGTATTACACGCAGTCAACAATTAAAGTATAATTATAACAATGCAAGCGAATAAAAACATAAATTTTCGAAATAAATTTTTAGAATTTTTTTTAGTATGAAAAAGACAAATAAATTAAAATAACAATGGACTTATTATATATTTTCATGAATTTCTAATCACCCAATACGAAATAATAAACGGGCTTAAACCGGAAATTCTTTATTCCGAATCGGACGTTTAAATCGTACAGCACGAAATGGGTAGATGCAAAAGGGGACTTGCTAAAAGCTCTTTATATAGCCGCACGTATACGCGCACATCTGCTATTGAAAAACCAAGCGCGCCTACATTAAGTATTCTCGACGTACTGCAATGAGGGCGTGTACCGTACACACGACAATCATTCCGACTTTTTCGTCGGAAAGCCGTTTTTACGCCGACAGTTCCCGCAGAATTCGTTTTGTACGTGTATTACAACAGTTCTCTTTTTAAGACAGAGAATGCACTTACGCTTAAAAAACATTCGTATAAATATTTATAAATATATAAAAGTGGATTTTTTTTTGTTGTAATTTATTAAAATTATTTTCGACAAATAAATGGAAATATAAACAAATTTTTATCAAGTTAATATTTCCTATTGTATCAAACGCGTTGTTTTCAAGAGAAACGTTTGAGGAACACGTGAGCAATTTTTCAAAAGAATACTGGTTACATAAAGGCAGTTGTTATCTTTATTAGTGCAGTTTTCTACATAGTTTTCAGCAGAAAATTGCAGGAAACACTTTCTAATAACTTGCTAGTTTACCTACAAAGTTTGTATTCTTTAAATAAGTTTACTTTACAAACAATTTGTTCTCTAATCATAATAGCATAGACGCAATTGTAATTCAAATTTACAGCTTTTGAAAATATGATTGGCGTTTAAAGAAATTTATGTAACGATTTGTAAGACTAATTGCATTGAAAGAAAGTGAAAGTGTTAATGAATTTTGAATCAGCAATTATTTTAAGTAGTATGTATATGAAAGAAATTGATTGTAAGTAATACCCATCTCGTCGATTTTTTATTATATGCTTCGTTAATTTTTAATGGCTGATATAAGGAAGCCTTGATCCTTTGTAAAGGTACTTCCGCCTCAATAATCTTCTCTTATTTACGTACTCTTAATTAAGCAGTATAAATCGACAGCGTCTACATTTCACGTCGTCGACGACGAATATTATCGTTTTTACGAGCGGCGGCAACGCAAGAACAATCTTTCAGCGTAAAAAAGCAAGATGAATTAATTTAACTTGTAAAAAGTAAAAGCAATCGAACGGAAAAAAAATCTTTCCAAAATCCAGCCGCTCCCCATTTCCCGAAGAGAATTCGCCCTCGATTTCGAAGGCGAAAAAAGTTACATCGCCGCCCTGCTCTCCCCGCGGCGCAGAACTCGATCCGTCCTAAAAAAAAGTCTAGCCGCCGCGGGAAAGCCAGGCCTTCCTTGAAAATCCATCGGGTCCTTCCCAGCGCCTTGCGTTCGCCGCGTATAAGGGGCTCGGCCCGTCGTCTCCGCGTACCCCCGTCGCTCTCGGTGTCCGCGCGCCAGAGGTGGAGGGGGGGGGGGGGAGGCCTAAGTAGCCGCAATTGCGCGCAATGGCAAGAGAGCAAAAGTGCGCCGCGCCACACGGCGATCCGCACATGCGCGTTATCTCTCCGTGACATAACTGCGAGCCGAGGAGAGCAGTAGGCGCCCGCCTGCTTTTCCGCGCAGACACGAAACGAGACGCGCGCGCAAACGACCGAACGCGCGTCCTCCTTTCGCTCGCCGCCGCACGAAACTGTCAGGAGGTATACAGCAGAGAGGGAGCTTTCCGTCTGCCCCCGCGCGCGAGTGCGCTTTTCAGATGGCTGCCCCGAGAGGTCGAGGCCGGCTGGGAAGGTGAGCACGCCTTGGCCTTTTTAGAGGTGAATATAACGCTCGTGCCCGCGCGGAGAAGGCGGCGGGAAAGAGAGCTGGTCGAAGGGGAGCGCAGTGCGTCGGGCGCGCGGAAGATGCCGAGCGAAAGATGAAGTCGGCCAGCAAAAGGAAAATCAATAATCTATCCGTGTTCAGGCTTCGCACGAAAAATGACGACAACTCCGAGCTGTCCTTGGACACCGTCGTCCAGGCCAGGAAGACTGGCAAGCTCTGCCTGACGTCCAGGGGACTGTCCTCAGGTGATCCACTCTTACTCTCTGTACCCTTTGGCTTCCTCTATTTTTTTTTCCTGCGCCGCCGCACGCGATCTCCTGCAGATAAGCGTGCGGGGGAGCAGTTAGGCTTTTCAGTTTTCGAGCGTCGCTTTATTTCGTTAGGATTATTTTTCAGTGATTTTATTGTCGGCTGCTTGTCCGCGGATTCGGAGGGTGTGTGGGCGGGGAGCGTAAACATCGCGCGCTGCTGGTGGCAAACGGAGTTGCGAAAAACTTGCGTGCCTCTCGTATGTAGTTTAATGGGTTAATCGATTATGGGGGATCGAGCTTGATTTAATCATTCGCTTAGAGCGCTGAATTGAAGGCGACATTCTAATTTTAGAATCGATTTTGGTTGACAACAGGTGTTCGGAGGGCGGCCGTGAAAGCTCGCGTAAAAAGATGTCGGATTTTCTGACAGAAAACAGAAGCGTTCCTTGAAAAATTGGGAAACCCGCCGTCGTTAAAGATATTTCGAACGCTAATATTATGATTGGGCTACAAGCCAGAAAGCGTCTGGACAGAACTTCGTTGGGACATTGGTAATTAAAAATTCTCCCAAGGCTCGCGCTTTTTTTGTTTTTCGCTTTGACGTGTACATCTCGGGCAAAACTATAATTAGATACGCGCCGCTTGGGATCGCTTGTTGTGTATACATATGTCACTTTAATTTTTTGGCTTTAAAACAGCGCCGCTGGTAGCAAAACCTCGACCGGGGCCATTTATCTGCTTCATTGAAGCCAAGACAAAAAGGCGAAGCCTAAACTTTAACATTAACGAAATTCTTTAAAGGAATCGTTCACCAGAACAAAAAATGCTGCTCTATTCCATTAGGTAATGAGAGCGCCCTACAACACCATTTAGCGTGAAAATCAATAAAGATATAATTATCAGGTTTATCGAGCAAGATCGCCATAAAACCTAGCCTCGTTGCCGGGAGCGTGTAAAGACTCTTACTTAACATCGATGCTATCCCGGTCAAGCGTCAGCGAGCAAGTTTCCATAAAGGAAATGAGAAATGAAACGAGACCAAGCTGCGCGCGCTCGCGGAGGGGGTCGGCGCTTTTTCGTAATTCGACTGTGTCGATTGAATTTTTGCCCTATATTTTACGAGGCTCGCCGAATTTGCGCACTGCCGTTGTGGCTCTTGCAAAGACTGCCTGCGCGGGGAAGGTTGAAACGTTTTATCGAAACGATTGCTTTGAAACTTTCAGTGCCCGACAGAGTGTGGACTATAAACGAGCTCACCGAGGAGGAGCTGAGGGAGCTGCAAGTCGACCTCCGCAATCCCGACAACCAGAACAAATGGTGGGAGTACGAGCCGCTCAAGTCTTTGGATTTAAGCTCGAACAGCTTGCCGAAATTGAGCGAAGACGTGAAGTATCTCGCGGATCTAGTCAATTTAGATGTGAGTCGCTGCTTTCGCGAAAGCTTTGCAAAGTTTATTGCCGTCCCGATTGTACTATATTACTAAGTGCGAATTGTTTGCAACAGTTACACGACAATTTATTGGACACGTTACCTGAGGAAATTGGCTGCTTAACCAAGCTGAGGAAATTGAATTTATCGTCGAACAAATTGCGAAACCTGCCGGACAAGTTTTTCACTCTCAGCGAGTTGCGATGCCTGGATCTGAAGAGCAACTTCATCAAAGAACTGAGTCCTGCGATCGGAGACTTGGTGATGCTCGAGTATTTGGTGAGAGTCGGAGCTTGGCGTAACGATCGTTGAAAATTAAACTCACCGGATGAATTGCTTTTTTAGAATCTATCGTCCAATGAGCTGACGACTTTGCCCCCTGGACTAGGATATCTGGTTCGTTTAATCGCATTAGATTTAAATCACAATAAATTAAAAGAACTTCCACCGGATGTAATGAGCATGAGAGGTACGTCTGAACGAATCATTGCAAATTAACTTGTAAGACGATAATTAATAAATTTTATCTTTTTGCTGAAAAATTCATTCTTTGTTTAGCAAAGAGAGCCAATTATTCTTAAATTTTTTTTGACCGCGTAATCAGATTTAATCTCACTTGCCGAAGCTATATTATTCAACTAAATTCTCAACGGAATAATAGTGCTGGCTCTCAGCGCCGCTATAAATAAAAATGACAACGAGCCGCCGCTAACGGCGCGGTAATCGAATTACAGCTTTGAAAAAGCTCGACGTGAGCAACAATCGCCTCGAGATAGTTCATCCGCTCGGCGAGCTGCGGAAAATCGAGCGCCTCGACTTCCACATGAACAACCTGTCGAGCTTCCCGGACGTCAGCGGCTGCACGTCCCTGCACGAGCTCTGCCTCTCCCACAACGGCATCGCCGAGATAGACGCCGCGTGCCTCGAGAGCCTCGGCCAGCTGAAGATCCTGAACCTGAACAACAACGAGATCGAGGCGATACCCGACGAGATCATCCAGCTGATAAACGTCGAGCAGCTGGACTTGTCTTACAACAACATTTCCGAGTAAGTGCGCGAACAATCGCGGCGCAGTCGTCGGTCGTCGCCCTCGAGCGAAATCGCAATTACTGCCGCGCTGCGCAATGACCCCCGCGCCGGAGGTAATGAGAAATTTCACCTTTCCGCGCAGGATCCCGAGCTGCGTGGGCGTGATGCCGAATCTGCTGAATTTCGTGATCGACGGCAACAGGGTGAGGAACGTGCGCAACGACATCGTTCGCTGCGGCACGCCGCGCATCATGAAGCACCTCAGGCAGAGCATCAATCCCACCAACGCGGAGACGAGCAACTCGCCCTTGAGGGTGTGCAGTGCCAATGGCTATCCCGACAAGTGAGTGTTTAATGGCTAACGAGAAGTTCTCGATTCAATTTATCATCTATTTATCGGTAAAGATACGCGATGAGAAACGCGAAACTCCTGAGCCTGGTCGGGCAAAACCTCGCCGAGGTCCCGGACGAGGTCTTCGATAATGCCAAAGAAGCCGAGGTGACCTGCGTGGACCTGAGCAGGAACAAGCTCCAAGACCTCGCGGTGGCGATGTCGAAGGTGACGACGACCACCGACCTGAAGCTCTCCTACAACCTGCTCGCCGAGCTGCCCGACTGGCTGGGGGAGAGTCTCGTCAGGCTGCGCTACCTGGACCTCAGCAAGAACCTGCTGACCTCCCTGCCCGCCAGCCTCGGCTCCCTGCAGCTCCTGATCGAAATAAACATTTCCTTCAACAAGTAAGCCAATTGCCAATTGAACGTACGAGGCCGTCCGCGCGCTAACGGGACACCGCTAATTCCGCAGGTTCGAGGAGCTGCCCGAGTGCGTATACGAGATTCCGAATTTGGAGATCTTGGTAGCGAACGACAATAAGATGTCGTGCATCAATGTGCCAGCGTTGAGCAATCTTAAGCGACTCGCGAATCTAGACCTATCTAACAATAATATTGGACACGTTCCACCGGAGCTGGGAAACTTGACAAGCCTCAGGTAACTATTAATACCTTGCGGACTGAGCTCTTATCAAATATCTTGTAACAGTTAACTCTCGTTGCGTAATAAATGCGCTCTTTAACAGTCATCGTTCAAAGTACACTTGTGCTTTTGCATCTTGTCGTTTCACAAATTTATATCTTTCGCGCATACGATCTATTCGCGCTTCCGAATCTTTCTCATTCCGCTATTCCGTTCGAATTTTTATTATTTCATGAGAATTGACTTTTATTACAGAAGTACTCTTTATGCATTTATTGTTTTCGTAGTCTCACCCTGAGTTTAAAAATCGCATAAGCACTTCCCGTGAAATCGCAAAAGAAAACATTTGCTTCTGCATTTACTGATAATCTCGAAAAGTAGCTCAAGAGCATGGCCGTTCTATAAGCAGAGGTAAGAAATTGTGTGCGCCTTAACTTTTTCACCCGCAAGCACCTGTCGATCTTAATCACGTTTGAAAAGCCATAATATGCAAAAAAGATCAATCATTACTGCACTGTGCGAGAGTAAATTTCAGAATGGCTTCTAAGAACGTATAGCGTAGTTGTGTTGCATTAATCACGAATGAAAGAAAATACACTCGGATAGATAGGACACTGAATTATCTAAATGCAACTTTTCAGGAATCTATCTTTAAGCGGGAATTGCTTTAAGCAGCCCAGACAAGCTACTTTGATGAAAGGAACTGAGGAGGTATTGGCTTATCTTCGCAATCGGATTCCTACGCAGCTGTGACGAGTCACCTTGGTTTTACTACAAATGAAGAAGTACAAATATATTTTGCACATAGCGTAGAATTATTATCAATGTTATTGTGTTTATTTGTTATTTAATAACGTGGGCCCACAAAGTACAGAAAGCGGTCTGCGCAATAGACTGGACTATCATATATCTATAGTAATACTTTGATCCGTTCAACACGAATGTCGTCTTAGTTTTATTCCTTCGCATATATGATTTTTAGATATCTTGATCTTTAAGAATTTTTAGATATACTTATTTTCAAAGTAAAAAATTAATTTTTAAAGATTTGATGTATGTATGACATATTGTATAGTGCCAATAATTAATTACAATGCTAAAATAAGAATTCGAAACAAAAATTAAGAGTACACTTTTTTGTGGGCCTGTGTAATTTATATAGCTCACTGTATTTTACATTTGTTTTAAATTTTAACTTTAATTTAAAATTTTGACAAAAATATTTAAATCGATTTCTATTAGCAGAACAGTTTATTAAATAAGCTCCTGTGTCATACTTTCTATAGAACAATTCATTGGCCGGACAAATTGAAAGAGAGAAGTGCAATTGTATGAAAATTAATGCGGGCACAAATGCGAATTTGTTGGTACGTTTTATAATTACATCGTCATTTTATAGTGTTTCTTTAAACTTTCCGAACTAATTATGTGCGTGTACTTCGTGCGTATGTGAGAGTGATTACTGGTTGTACGTTAAATAATACTGTGACAAACACTTTACAAATTACTAGAGAAATATAGAAACCGTTTTGCCATCTTGAATATAAAAAAATATTTAATTATATATTATGATTCCTGTAAATAAAAAAATATAACTAAGAATTCGACTCTTTTTTAATGTTTATTATTTACGATCTTATTTAACTAAAAGAATTAAAAAATTATAAGGATAGAATGGAAAGAAGTTAATCAAATGTAGTTTTTATTAACAACGCTTTATACATTCTTACGCAGTTTGTCGACATATTATCAAACTATAATTTTTAGTATATTACAACAATAATTTAATTTTTATAAATGATTGTCGTTAAAAATCTAAGTATTATTTCAGTTCTTCGTTATTTAAAATCTTACATCTATTAATTTTAACTTACATTTTAAAGACCGAAGAAACTAAACGCTTTTAAATAAAAATATCAAAGATTCTTGTCAAAATATAAATATTTTTTATTACATCTTAAAATTATTCTCTTTTATATACACTCTTAATCCCAGTATTTAATTTTTCCATCCCAACCTGCAGTAGCAAGTCGAGATGGTTCATGAGGATGCCACAGAGTTGAAATACAGACACCATCGTGTGCTTTCCACTTTTTATAGAGTTTTGTAGTTTTCCAGTCCCAAATGTAGCATTTACCATCTGCATCTCCCGAAACAAGGTAACTGTAAAAATAAACAGTATATTAAAGCTCACATTTTTACCTTCAAGGGCATTTTGAAATTTTCCTATAAAATTTTTAAAAACAAACCTCATATCAGGAGAAAAGTCCAAACCACATGCATAACCAGCAACCATGTGTCCAGTAAACGTTTTCTTACGATTCATCTTAAACCTATTAAGAGCTGAAAATATAACAATTTTGTTGTCCATACTTTGACATGCCAACCATTTTTGATTAGGTGATGGAGTGACAGCTGGCATGGAATGCATGGTTGGATCGGCAATGTACTTCATATCAACTGGAATATCCCTTTTAAAAGAAAAATAATTAAATTAGATAATAAAGGTATTTAATGCAAATAAATCACATAAAAAATAAATATTTACCATTCCCAAACTCGTAAACTTTTGTCATCAGAGGTGGTTACAAACCTTCTGTTTTCGTCAACAAATGTAATAGTATTAACAGCACCTAAATGTCTGTCGTATTCTTGAATTATTTCTCCAGATCTTGTATCCCACTAAAATTTTGTAAACAATTGTTATTAAATATTATTTACTTTAAAAATTACATAGATACTTACACAAATGATTTTCTTATCACTGGTCCCAGCAACAAAAAGATGTTGTTTTTCAGGATCAGGATTAAATTTAGCACAATAAGGAACTTTGCGACTAGTGAAACGATTTAAGCAGGCTCCAGTTTCAGTATCCCACAATTTAACAAAACGATCATAACCAGCAGACAAAAATCTTTTGCCATCATTGTCAAAACTAACATCTCTCACAGCCTGCCGATGACCATAATATGTTCTTACACATCTTCTTTCTTTATACACTTCCCACAACTGTAAAATATGTCAATTAAATAAATTATTTAAAAATTAAAATTTGATTAATATATTTACAGGTATATAAATTATTACCTTTACTCTGCAATCCATACTACATGACAATAAAAGATGTGCTGTAACAGGAAACCATCTGATTTGAGAAATTCCTTTTGTATGACCCTCCCATGTGTGAATTTGGGATTTTGGTAGGAAACATTTTTCTGGTGGAGAATCCGATCTCAGATTAACTCCAACATCTTGAGGAGCGTGAAGAAAAGATCTTCCTTGGTAGTCAACACTGTCTTTAACTGTAAATCAAGAAAATTTGATTGTATAATTAAATTCAATAAATATATTTATAATGTTATAACTAAAACAAGACTTACTATGCAAGACAGTCTTTTCTTCAATAGGTTTATCATCAGTTTGTTTCCCTCTCTTATTTCTTTTAGCCAAAATTTCCTCCAGTTCTGCAGCTTCTTCATCACTAGGTTTCATAACCCGTCTTTCATCAACAAAACCACCCCAGGGTCCAAGAAAACCGCTAATATCTGCTGGATCATCGTTTCTATTTCTTTTTCTTTTGTCGGCTGGTCTTATAGGTGTGGTTTCAAAAACAGTTTTACCCCCTGACTCTTCAGCTACTTCTACTGCTCCTATCAAAATTTTGCCTTCCTCTGCACTTCCATCCACAGTAGGATCCAGAGCATAGCCTTTAAATATTACAAAAAATGTATTAGGTACTAAACTTTCTAAGTTATTAAAAAATTAAATAAATAAAAATCATATTACCATAACTCTGAAATGTTCTTCTTTGATTTTCAAATTGAAATTCACTAATGTGGGCTTTTTCTACATAACCAGATAAAGTATTTTTAGCAGCTCTTTGTTGTTGAGTTTTAAAAGGATTTTCTGGTCCTAATTCAGGAGCAAAAAGCTCATGAAATTTTGGATTAAAGCATAATTCTTTTGTCGTAGAATCAACATGTTGCACACATAATTCTGTACCCTGAAAGTAGAAGACGCAAGCAATTAAACTATAAAAATGATACAAAAAGAACTGTATTGAAACTGAATTATGACTTACAGTTGCTACTACTTCTGGAGCTGCAGAAACTTTTAATATTAAACTGGTAGATAATTTTACTGGAGGAAGTAACTCTGCACTATCATCAATTTTCTGAGTGATATTATCTTTTGCAGCAATATCATCAATTTTCTGAGTGATATTATCTTTTGCAGCAATATCATTTGAGGAAGCAACATCAGTTTTTGGTGCTTCTTCAGTTTTTACTTCCAAATTTGGTTTTTCATCTTTTATAACATTGTTTTCATCATCTGTGTTATTGTCATCACTACTTCCATAACCTCGAAGAGCGTCCATTTTTTGATTACTTTAAAAGTTTTCTTTGCTAAATTCGAACCTACTTTTTTATCCTAATTTCTTCATTTAGGATTCTTAATAAACATTTCTAAATAAAATTATTGCAAATATGTTCGTAAACACAAGCCGATGTAAATCAAACGAGAGAACGCTTTTATGATCTTTTCGAACACTCAGTCGATATGTTAACTGTACAACATCTCCCTGTTTTACCGACAAAACATCCTAAATCAAAATATATATATGCACGTACACGTGGATGAGTGCTTGGGTAGTGAGTACTACTGTACCAGGTACCACATACAAGATACAACTCATGCGTATTTATAAAGCAATGCATGTATATAAAAAAACTCCAGACGCATACAGATACAGCACATCAAAAGATCAAAACTGACAACGAAGCAGAAAATTTTTGTACTCGTGACGGCGTGACTGCGGCTAGTATTTGAAGATCTGATTATAAAGGAAGTTGTAATTATGATTTCTGTAAAAAGGACTAGTTTTTTTATAGTAATTTTAAGTTTAGTATTAATACAATGTTCAGAAGGAGTAAACAAATACTCAGAAAAAGCAAACAAACCTCAAAAAAAACCCAAAACGGATTTCTCACCAAATCTGGATATAAAAGGTTTAAGAGAACTTGACAAGCCTTTTCGTATGCACAAGTTAAATTTAGTTTGGACCAAAGCAAAGCATGTAAGTTATGTTTTGAAATAAAAATGTTTATTTTTTATTAAGAGATAATTAAACCTGGAATATTATTATAATGTTTTATTTAGAGATTGACAGATCCTAAACTTCAATCATTATTCAGCGATTTAAAGATTCATGACAAAGAAGAGATAGCTTATAAACATATGAAATCAGATGGAAAAGATGAAACTGGTTTAGAAGAAGCAAGATTAAGAAAAAAGCTTATTGGTAGTTACAATTATTATTTTTATAAAATCATTTATTAGTTTTATTAATTTGATCAAAATGCATTTATTTTACTACAGGTATTATGAGTACTTACGACTTGTTAGAACATTTTGAAGAAGTCACAGATCCTAATCTTCTAAAAAAATCAAAACCTTTCAAAGATGGTAGTAATTACGTAGCTAAAGAAATTTTTAAAGATAAAAGATTGAACAAATTGTGGGCTAAAGCAGAAAGAGGTGGATTCTCACGTAAGTTATTTTTATAACTATAATTTTTAATCTAAATAATAAATTTTAATTTAATTAATAAATTTGATAAGTTTGTTTACTGTAATTATTAGATGAAGAATTAGAAGCTTTAAAAGAAGAATTTTCTCATCATCAAGATAAAATTGATGAATATATGAGTTTATTGGCAGAAATTGAAGCTGGAGATCCAGAAAAACATGAAAGTAAGCTCATTTTTAATTATGTATCAAGTATAAAAATTAAATTATCGAAGTATAATTAGCATTTTATTTTACTGAACAGACAGTCTACATGAGAAGTCAGAAAGTTGGAACACTATAGAAAAGGAAGAAAATGAAATAAATAATGACGTACCAGGAAAGAAAAAAGACTATTTGTCTAAGGCTAATTTACTTAAGTAAAAATAAATTAAATTTGGTAATGATTCAGTAAGCATATAAACATATTAAACTAATATTTTTTGTTTAGGGAAAAACATTTGGATGTTAGAAGTGGATATGATCATTTAGAAGGAGTAACAGCACAAGGTCCAAAGCATAAGGAATTTGTAGATCCTAAAGTACAAGGTCTTTGGAAACTAGCTCTAGATGCAAAATTTTCAAAAGATGAATTGGCTTCATTAAAGGTAACATTAATTGTAAATTGAGATCTTAAACATGTTTCAATAATATTTTAATTTCTGTGTAGGAAGAACTGTTACATTATGAGAAAAGGTTGTTGAAACTTCGACATCTTCATACTGAAGCAGCTCTAGAAGCAGTTAGAAAAGGAAAAGATTATAATCCCAATGCCACAAGTGATACAAACATTAAAAAGCATGCTAGAAATGTTGAAAAACTGCATAAAGACATTGAAGCCAAAATTATGGAAAAACATGTGGAATTATAAAATTTTGCAATCAAACCAGTGTCTATAAAATTGTAAATTAAAATTTTATAATGTTTTATATAGTTTATCGAGTAAACTATAAATTTAAATTGTTACTGAAAAGTATTGTAATTTTTATAGTTTTATAAGTGACAACTTTTTTTACTTTCACAATTTATATTAACTGTTTTTTGTGAACACTGAACAATAATTTGTGATAAATATATTCTTTTATAAATATTTAATAACTTACTTTTTATGAATAAATGTATTTTTCTGAAAACATTTTGTTGTTTTTATTTCATTTAAATATCCATTGAATTTATTACTTAGATAAAAATGTTTGAGCATTACAGATTCCAATGAAAATTTTAATCTGGTTGAAAATAAATTCTTTGAAACATTTATAAAAACACATTATTTATTAAGAACATTGTTGATGACAAAAGGAAAAGAAATTTACTTAAAGCATTGATCTTTACTTAAAACATTTATCATAAAACGATTCTCTTTATTATTAATTAGCCAGCTATTTTCCTGATCGTCTCTAAATCTATACCTGTTATATGTTGCCTTTGAGGTAGACGCATGTCTCGTAGAGTGTGCAGAAAATATATTAGTATCTATATACCAACTGTGAATAACATTTTCTTGATCCATCTACTTATAGTTTGGGAACCTATTGATTTATGTTGTCTGTTAATTGATAAGAAAAGAAAAGGTATGTCTCCTCTTATTATTCTGGTGCGATTAACATATTCTTTAATACTGTACACACACTGTACAGTTCTTTAGTACTGTAAACACATAAATTTGGTCTTTCGCAAAATTTCGGTAAATCTATAATGTGTTGTTGGAATCCCGAACGTGAAGTCTTCAAAATTTCAGTAATTATTATATGGATTCTATCTTCTAGGATATGAATGTCGTCAATTTTTATTTTTGCTATTGTCTGAGCTCTTTGGGATGTACACAAAGCTATTAGCATCATAGTTTTTAGTGTTAAATCATTCATATCTAAAGAAATTAGTGGGGTTAATTTTTCTAAAAAATCTAACAGAAATCTGAAAAAACTTGCAGAAACCTTTCATAAAAGATTTTTGAAAGGTTTGTTGCGAATAGAACTAGATGAACGGCCGACGAGACTTAAAGCGAGCCGTAAGCGCAGATATAAATTTGAGAATTGAGTTTTTTCTGGACATTTGGCGCCGCAAGCGTTCCTTCGCGGTCTAGCCCGACTTGCGCGAATCGGCTTGCCGATTCGTGACTGTGTAGCCAAGTTAGGGGCAGCCCTTGGGGCGCCCTGAGACTATTAGGACCCTGAGAGGGAGCTTGCTCCATGGTATATGCGGGTCTCCACGTGCACAGGAAAGCCGCAAGGCAGACCTGGGGGCCGTCAGGCTCGAGGGCAAGGCTGTGGAAGGCGTTGTGTGGGCCTCCATATGTCTCAGAACTGGCAGAGCTTTTTACTGCGCTTAGGCCGCTTCGAGTCTCTCCGACCGCGGCGCACGACTCGGCGCTCCATTATACCTGGGCGTGCGCTTGTCCGCAAGACCGCAATAAAACTCTACGTGCGTTTTTAACCCTTTAAGGAAATTTTGTATTATTGTAAGCGTTGAGGTTAAAATATTTGTATAAAATAAGTTAGAAAATGTAGCCGTAAAAGAATAATTGTAAAACGCGATGGCGAAGCAATCCGACCGGTTCGAGCATCTGGCCCACGGACGGCGCTCGGAGAAAAAGGACAAAAAAGGGTCAGCGCGGTTTTCCTCGAACACACCGAATACTTGCAAGAGAAAATCCAACCCTCTCGGAGGAAGGGCAGCATCGGTTACCCCTACCGAACTATCGAGATGACCAGAAGCCAAATGGTCAGTCAGACTTTGCACAACCTTCGTGCACTGACCTTCCGTGCAACTCTACCTGTTTTCCCGATAGTTAGTTGCGAGTCGTTTCGCTTTAATTTCAATATTGGGTTTGTTTTAACGGTGTAAATTCAGTCAAATATTATTTCGATTATTTCATGTATTAATTTAGTTAAACATTAAAATATAATTATTCTTAAAAAACGGAAGTCAATTTGTGTATATTTATTTTTCGTAACACTTTGTCCCGCACAAGGTTTCAGGAAACTTTTCCACAAGCTTACACGAATTGTCCATAAAACTTTTCAGAAATCCTTTTGAAAACTCTTCATGAAATATTTCGTCAAGCCAAGTGACGCGGACATATAAACATTGTTAAAACCTTTCCCGAAAGTTTTCTGCAAGGTTTCAAACTTTCACTGCAACCTTGCAGCAACCTTTCATGCTGTGTGGGCTATGGCCTAGGAAGTAGTACTACGTAATTAATCTCTTCGAACAAGGAACTCGGATGATTTTGATCGAACTTCACTTAAGTTCGTTTGATCTCAAATTAAAATAAAAGGCGATATATTTTGACCTGGAAAAATCAAATATTAAAAAAAAAAATGGTTTTTAGTATTTAATCAAATATATTTTCTTAACTCAAAATAAAATATAAAAATAAATTTTTTAATCATTTTTCAATACTATTATTAATATTTACGAATAAATGAATACATAGTTGCAGTAAGTTATATCAATATTACCTTGGCAACACAAGTTTGTTTTCTCCACGTTTTAAATGTAACAATGAGGGCATAACAGTGAACACATTTCAAATACTTTTTTATAAAATATATTTTTCCTAATTTTTTACCATTTAATTAGAAATAAATTATCATCATGGCTGCAGCAATGCCAGAAAAAATGATTCCTTCAATGGATACCTTAGTAAAATACGAAAATCCAATGGTGGTTCTTACAAGGACAGAAAAGGTACTTGTTCATTCAATGATCACAGTATCAAATAAGCAGTCTTATAATTTTAATCTGATTTCACAAGGAAAAAGAAGCATCCTCAACTAAACTTAGCAGTTCAGCTTGTAAAATACAAACTGCTGCTGCTAATATCGATGTTAAAAAAGAAACTGTAGAAATATTAAATAGTGTATTGCCACCAAGAGAATGGGAACAAGATGGGCAAAGCTGGAAACAACAGGTATTATTCATAATTAAATTAATTTCTTTGAGCGAAATATTCTTACCATGATTTTAAGATATCAAGTACACCTGCCACACGTTTGGATGTCATCAATTTGCAAGAGCAATTAGACTTGAAACTACAGCAACGTCAAGCTAGAGAAACTGGAATTTGTCCCGTTCGAAGAGAATTGTATACTCAATGTTTCGGTAAAGAATAAAAATCTGTTAGAAAAATATTTGTAGAAATTAATTATTAACTTTGAAATATATTATTTCCAGATGAAATTATACGACAGGTTACTATCAATTGTGCAGAGCGCGGATTATTATTACTTCGGATCAGAGACGAAATTCAAATGACTATGGCTGCTTATCAAACACTTTATCAAAGCAGCATTGCTTTTGGAATGCGCAAGGCTTTACAAGTAGATATATCATATTTTTTAGAAGTTACATCTTAAAGAGTTCTGTTTGTAAATAAAGTATAAAAACTGTTTAGGCTGAACAAGGTAAAGAAGATTTAATTGCTTCTGCCGAAGAATTGAAAATACAAAAGTCAGAACTCGAAAAAGTTTTGGCTGAATTAAGACAGAAGTTCGATCAGGCTGAACGAAGAGCTGCTGAATTAAGAGAGGCTGAGGAAAAAAAGCATATGGAGGAAATTCAGTTTTTGAAAAAAACAAATCAACAATTAAAGGTATTACTTAAATTAATTTCTTTTATAATAGTATATAAATATAACATTTCTCTTTCAGACTCAACTAGAAGGAATAATTGCGCCAAAGAAATCCTAATTTACTTAATTATTTCATATTATTCTTTGTAATATGATCATAAAGTCAATTAATGTTTAAGCTAAACGTGATTAAAATTGTATAAATAAAAATGTTGAAGTGTACCTATTTATTATAAAGCAGTGTTTAAAGTAACAAGGCCCTTCTCTTTTAAAATAAATGTACGTTTATCTGCATAAGGTTTTCCTTACAAATTACAATTGTGTAGAATTACAAAACGTATAAATATTGCTTAATAAAGAATACAGCTGTTTGTAATAAATATATGCTTTTCGTTCAAAATACTTAAACACTTCTAATTTAACAACAAATTCTTACATCGCCCTTCGCGAATCAGTCACACTTCTAGACTGTCGTATATAAATCAGGATATTTTTTATAATTATGTATTCAATTTTTATAAAAAAAAAAAATTATCTTAACTCTGCAAATAAAAAGAATCTGCACATTTTGTAGTAACATGATAGAATATTTTGTTTTTCACATATAAAATTAATTTTATTATAACTCTGCCATTCGCCCTTTCTTGAGATTCGGTTGACAGATAGGTGATTAAAATTTCATGTATTCTTGTTTCGTGCCAAACGCCACTTAAATTATTAAAGTGTTTTCTTCAGAAAATCATCATACTTATTCGTTTTCTTCTTAACTTGCCCTCTAAGAGTACAGATAAATTAATACTCTAAGGATGATTGCAAGCACATAAAATGACATTAAGTATTTAAGGTATCAAAATTTTAATTCAAACAAAAAGCGCGTAATAGTGCTTCAGTTATTTTTTTGTAGAATGAAAAAAGGAATGAAATTTTTTATTAAGAAGATGTTTCATTTGAGCTCTTGGTCCCATATTGAGTTAAAATTAACAGATTTTAATTTTTTTTTTAAATCGTAAAATGTGAGTAATGCTTTTTATCTAATGTAAATGCCTTTTATCTAATCCAAGAAAATAGAACTCATATTGATGATTTTCTAATGATTAAAATACAATAAATAAAATACTCTAAAACATGTGACAGTATGCGCATAAAAACTTATAATTTTATTAAAACCTTTTCATATATACTAACTACGCAACTGTAAAATATAATTTACAATTTCTCTCTCTCTCTCTAGCCAATTATGTGAAATAAAACACATAATGTAACACCATAAGTTTCTCGTTTACCTAACTAATGACTTTGCAAATAAGTAGTACCGAATTGTCTTACTTTAAAAGATAAAAGTATTTCGCAGTCCTGCCATGATTTTCATATAAAAATATTTTGCGAACAAAAAGAGACGTGTAAGAATAAAAAGATAGCAACGCGAGGTTATAAAATAACATTAATAAAATAAGCTTATAGTAGAAAAAGCCAAAGCTTTCTGAAGCGACTTTCTCACCTTAGCCCTCAAGCTAACAATAGCAAAATAACTTTACATCTCCGTCTATCTTATCTTCCATTTGTCCTATTATTTCTCATAAACATTGTACTACGTTGATTGAATTAAGAAATAAAACTTTGCTGCACACTTATGAGTGTCAAAAAATAAAGTAAACGAAAAAGAATCGAGTCATGATATAAACAGACCAACTAGTCGTACATGAATATATGTCTGAGACGGGCGCGACACCGAAGACAAAAGGAATGTTTACATCCGATTCGCACTTATCACATATTGACGTATACTTAAGGGTCGAGTAGAAAATACTTTCATTTTGATTTGACAATTATTACTGATCGTCCACAATCCTTTAATTTTTTTTCCATTAAAAGACTATAATAATACGCGCTAAGATCGTAAATACTTAATGGCAGGATAGAAAGTGTGCACTCTTATTATAAAAAAGGGTATTATCATACGCACACGCTTTACCGCACAGTGGATCTAGTTAGTAGCTTCCTTTGTCGACGCAACATTCTCGCACACGCATATGTTAGATTATGTATCTATGTATATCGGACGTATGTATAAACCCTTCGCAGGGAGCGAGAGGAGTCGGTAAAAAAAAAAAATACTCTCCGAGTCGGGAGGCGAGCGGAGTATTTAGGTAATACTAGGACTGCTGCATCAGTGGCGGCCCTTTTTCGAGCGCTTTCGCTTCTTTTTACTCTTGTTGTTGTTGGTGCTCGTTCCGGTGCCGTTATTGGCATTGCACGCGTCTTCCTCCTCGTCGTTCTTGGACGTGCTGTTGTCGTCCGCCGTTGTATCCGACGCCGTCGTCGTCGTGGTGGCTGTGCTTTGCTCTATTGGACTGCTGACGCCGTCGAAAGTGTGCTCGCTCTTCTCGATTGTCGGGGTGTCGATAGCTGAACTTGTCTGCTCCTCGCTTTCGCTTTCGCCGTCGCTCACTCCGGTGCCTGTAATGCTCCCCTCTAGATCCTCGTCTTGGTTGCTTAGCTCCAGGGAAATGATCTTCTCGCGAAGAGTCTCGACCTAGTTTTTTTATCATTTCGATATTAGTTTTATATTCTTTTGAGGACGTTACAAAGGTTCGAAAATCTTCTACTATGAATTTAAGATTCAAAAATATAGGAAAGCTCTTTTTTAGATAAAATTTTTTAATACTTTATAAATGTAAAAAAAGATAATTTGAAAGTCTTTTACTTGTAAAAATCAATTTTGAAAATTTACAGTTGCTATTCAAAGATAAATCGATTTTTTTTTTTTTTTTGCAACAGAACTAAACAAAAAGTAAAAAAATATTTGTAATAATTATAAAACGTATTAAAATGTTAGTAGGTTAGTGTTTTGGAAATCAAACTATGTATTATTTTATACTACTGTAAATAATGTAAAAAATATATAAAATTAATTAACCAAGTTATGAATGATTGACTTTCTCATCATCTTGAATCATAAGTGATACCAAGGTTTTCAAAATTGAAGCAAAATGTATCAAATAATTGCTGCAGAAAATCAAAAATACTGGAGAAAAAGATTCAAGAAGCAGTATGTACAAACTACCAAAATGAATAACTCCACAAGTTATGAAAAACATCACCGTACCACAGCAGATAGAAGAAATGTTCAGTGCTTCCCGAAAATGTAATATTTTTGTCAAGGCAGTGTAGCTTGCATTCCAGGCGAAAGTTTTGGAAGCTTGTAATAAAGAGTAAAAGTTGTAGTTAGAAACTTAAAAAACACAGACACCATGTTAGAAATACAGATTTTTTAAACTTTATAAAAAAAAATTAGATTACGTGCAGAGTGATCTTTTTCATTTTCTAAAGTGTTAACGTGGCTTGAAATCTGCTTTGTGTAATGCTTGACGGTATTATAGCTGCGATATTTTTGCACTTAAAACGTTTCGCATTGAGAAGAAAACACACACAGATAAATATGTACAATGAAAGTATGGCAGTTTTATTTGTGCAAAGAGCTCTGACAGAATTTTAAAATTATTTTATAATTTAATAGTAGATAATTACAGTTATTGGAAAATTTAAAGTAAGAGACATCAAAATTATAAAACTTTAGTACATCAATTTTCTGACAGAGCATGCTTTTTAAATAGCGCGGTTAAAAAAAAATTTAAAGCTTGGCAACTAAAGACGACACACTAAACATTAATATTTGCATTGAATTCGCCAATGCTTTCTACAAAAGTTAATCACACAAAGTCAAGTTTGTAGTGCTGATGGTGATTGAAAAACGAAGCTTTGGCAACGGTTGCGTGTAAAGTGTACGATGTATATGTACACGGACGATCAAGTAAAAAAAAATCCAAATACGGTGATTGAGAAACTATGCGGGATCATAATTGATACAAGAGAGATTTGTTGCGATCATCAGCATTGTCTCAAAGGTACCTCGCGCTCAATCAGCTTCTCGACGTATTCGACAGTTCTTACGCGACGCTCGCCTGTCTGCTCGTCGATGTACTCCTCAGTGCGCCTAGTTACCTTCTCGTCAACTACTACCTCGGACTTGATGTCAATCTCTTTAGGGGGACCTAGCTTGCTACGTATTGCAAGCTTTGGAAAATCGGCGCTTGACGGCCTTAACGTAGTAAACTGCATTGTTGATGTGGTTGTTGTTTTTTTGTGCGTTTGTGATGTTCGACACAAGACCAAGGACAAAAAGAATGAGAAACCGATCACAGGTTATTAATTTTAGTGTCCCAGAATGATCCATACTAAACAGCTGTTATTCTGTTCTTTTGATTTGGTAAAACATGATCTTATAATAATTTTTAAAATACTCTTTTTTGTTAGAAATGACACAATAAAATGAGGTATTAGTACTGAGATTACGAGAAGTTAAATTTTTTCACTCTGCGGCCATTTGTTAATTGATTATCTAACTCGAGTTTGATTTTATGGTGATTACTGTCATGCTAACTTACCTCTGGCACTTTTTCTACTTCGGGTAGGGCTTTATCATTATTGTCTACATTGTCTTTTGAGGCATCTACATTTGACGAATCCACCATCTCGCTCATTTTTTTTATTACTAACTGCGCTTGCAGAGCATCCTTCATAAAAAAAAGTATTTTTAATTTTGAAAATCGATCACAAATATATATATATATATATATATATATAAAAGTTAATTACTTTTCTTTTTTAAAATGAAAATTTAAGAAATCATTGAGTAACGTACTTGTTCGAGAGATTTTAGTCGAGCTTGCCTCCAGGCTGCCCTTTTTTCTGCTCTAAGAGCTCTCTGTTCAGCAGGTGTCAAATGACTTTCATCATCTTCGTCAGAAAGCAAGCCCTAAAGAGTATTTGAAAATTATTAGTAAAATGACTGACATTTTCAAAAAAACGTACAATAATTGGTAAAAGAGAAATTTTACCTCCTGAATCATCCGTTCCTTAAGACGTCTTTCTGCTTTTGCCGTCCTTACAATGGTAGGTACGTTTTGCAGAATTGGTATTCCACTTCGGGAGCCTAATCGGCTACTGCAAAATGACGGTAGAAATTTTCAAATAAAACAATAAAAAATGTTTTTCATTTGACTTGGGAATGTTACATAAAAAATGTTGAAAACTAACTTTGGTCGTCTGTGGTCTTGTTCTTCGGGATCATCATCATCGAGTCCTTCATTTTCATCGATTTGTGCCCAAGACTTTAATTCGTCTCGTGTAAGTGTGGCTATTTTCTTTTCTTCTTCCTGCTTCAATTTTTCTACTTCATCTTGACTTAGGAAACTGAAGACTTTGTCTAGGTAAGCCATAATAACAATTTAGTATACCTTGAATCGATAGTGCCTACGTAAAAAGTCGGTAGTAGTTTATAATTTTACCTGGTTTAGGAGAAGGTTTCAAGTGTTCTTCCATAGCATTTTCGAATAGCCGTTTTCGGTCACTAACCGATAGTTTCTGCGGGACTGGCGTTGGTGATGGAGTCGTAGGCTATTTATCAAAGATTCATTTTAGAATTTGAACAGGAAATGCAAATTCATTAAAGGTAACTTAAAAATAATGTTTGTGCGATTAAAATTAGTAAAATATTATTAGAGCCTATCTAGAAAATAGTGCGAAAATTAATAAAAGGGAACTAAAAGAGAAACTACAAAAATAAAAAGTGTTTGTTACTACATACTCAAAGTGCACTTCAGTTAAAATAAATGATTAGTATTATCTTCGGACAATCCACTCCTACCAAGCCCAGAAATCGAAACCAAAACCAAAACAAACTATCAAAAGAAAAAAAAAAAACAACCGGCCAAAAACCTCACTGGGCAGAGAGTGGATTGTCCGACACCATTAGTACATGCTCGGTAGACCCACCTCAACCTTGTCAAAACTCGTGTCGACAGAGCGTGCGATCTGTCGTTTGCTTAACAGACTGGGACTGATAGCAGCGGCGTTATCGGAGCAGCCCTCGCCGGCGCCGTGCACCTCGCCGACGATCGTCATGTCGGGACTGGTGAGGGGAGTGGGAGGCAGCTTGAACCTGGACTGGTGGGGCGCGTCGACGTAAGTCGGGCTGACCCGATAGCCGATCCCGGAGAAGGGCCTGCCGGCTTCGGGCCCAGCCTGAGAGACGTCGGCGGCGCTCCTGCTGTGAGGGGGCGGGGGGCGGGTGATCGTGCTGGTCGTGCTGGCGAAGCCGACGCGCTTCTTCTTCGGAGAGGGCAGGGTTTGGACGGCGGGATTCGACTTGGCGAAGGCGGTCTTCAGAGGCGGCTGCTTGCTGATCGCGGGAAAAGCGAAGGCCGTCCCCGTCGGCGTCGGACTGTCCACCGAGGTCCCGTCTCCGTCCTCCTTCGCTCGATGCGCTGACTGACCGAGCGACGGCTTTCGCGAGTTCGGGGCGTTCAGGTTTGAGTTTGTTAGGGGACGGGAGAGGAAGAAAAAAAGAAAACAATCCAAAGATAAAGTCAGTCTGTTAGTGAGGCGGAGGGCTGAGTGATATGAGGATGCTTGACTGGTGTGAAGCTTGTTGAACTTCTATCGTTATCTATGGTAAGCGAGTTTCCTTTCGACAATTTCACTAAGAAAGCTTGTTTCGCAATTCGTAAAAAATAATAAATTAAACAACTTTCGGCGCGTAGTAACTATAATGAAAAGAAATAAAAGAGGGTGCCAAAGTGGTATGTAATACTTATGTACGAAACTTGATCTTTCTAAATAAGAGTGCAACAACTGGTGTCTGGCGATGTATTTGAAAATCAGATTTATTTTCAACGCTACAATCCATACAAAATCTACACGAGAGTTCCAACGAGAATATTATATCATATATCTTTGCTTTTCGGTATGCTGAGATGCTTTGCTTTCTTTATTGCCCAAAACGCGTATAGGACTGGTTGCCAATTACAATTTGTTCATTCAGCACATTGATGTCAGCTCGACCGTAAATAGACGTCACATCGTTTGTACCCTAACTGCAAGATTCTGTACGCGCGCGTGTAATATCTGTGATTGGGTGTGCCACTATTCATCTTCCATATACATTTCTCGTCGCAATTAACGTATACCTAGAAATAAACGCACTCGCAGATATACTCTCTCATCAAGCGAATCGGAAAACACCAGGAACCCTTTTATGATTTTCTTGTATCATACAATAATGCATATCGCATACACGTGTCTGCGTGCGCGAGTGTGTGTATGTGTTCTGTACGCGTGCGCGCGGAGACTATAATATAATAAATGAGACTTTTTAGCCGGTGCGAAAAGTAAAAAACGCTTATCTTCGATATAACTATGAACAACGAGGGAGCGCCAATCGTCCTTACAGCGTGCAGTGCGCCCTTTGCTTTGGAAAGTGCTTGTAGCAACCGCTTTGTCAACGGGAAGCTACTTCGTGCGTTTTCCATCCAGGCGTCGCACGGCTTTTGCTGCATCATTTAATGCGATACTTGCACGAATGAAACGCATCGATTCAAAGATAAACGGGGAAACGACTTCGCACTTAGATAAATATTTAATCTTATCTCGGTATTTTGCTATTTGAAAATAATATATAAAGATCTGGTCCGTTAGAGTTTACGTCAACGTATATATATGTATATATATAACATTTATAGAAAATTTATAGATAGCAATATACAGTATACATTGATTTTATAGTTTTTTAACGATCTTTTCTCATTTGTCAATGATATGAGTCAATCTGTAACAGAGAACGCCATTAGAGTCCTTGCAGCTTCAACAGAGAAAAGGATCACTCCAATGAGACTCTAGCACGTGTTTTTTTTTCAAAAAAGAATCGTGCTCGACGTTATTTCTTTGTTTATAATTAATTACATTACTTTAATATTATACAATTATCTCTTATAATCTATATTTTGCGCGCGATAAAACATTGCACATTTAAAGGTAAAATTAAGTTCATCGAAAAATACAGAGAGAATATACCCAAAACGCGATCAGCGGTATGAGATTCGATTTTTTTAGCATTTTTTGTTTTTTGTCTCGTCATCAACTTAATGTTCAAGAGAGAGCAGCATCAGATGCTGTCATCCGATGTTGAATAGTCGGCAAGGGACTCTGTAACCCTTTTAAACCCAATAAAATAAAACATTAGCACACATATTTTAAGTAAAAATTTTCCCAGAAATGTCACCTTACAGTACTGATATTTTTCTGCTGACTGCGTAGAATCGAATAACAGACAAAAGAAAAATAAATGAATAAAAAAATTGTTTAAAATATGCAGGGATGAAAGGGTTAACTTTAATGCCGTAATTCAACGATTCTAAGGCAACGGTGAGAGCCCGCTGACCCGCTGTCTTATTTTTATAGCAGTTTTTTACATTCAGAAAATAATGACGGACACAACAAACGGATCTTCCGACAATTCACGCTAAACTTTAAAAAACACTACCCCTATCACAGAATGATTTCATGAATATCTTTTGCTTAACTCATTTTTTCACTCGGTCATCTTTTAAGTCATTAGTCTTTTTAAGTTTAGAAAGGAACAAAGTCACTTTGCAATTATTTAAATCAAACATTTGCATAATATTTAAGGTACGTTCTAACATTTAACAGTATAATTGATACCTTCATTTTATTAAGAAGATATGGAATTTTTTCTTACATCGTTTCGTTAAAAATATTTTGAGACGCAATAATTATTGTCATGCGGTTACCATAACTTTTTGAATACCTTATAATCTTAAAAACAAACAGAGACGTTTTTTTAGACGTAGCTTTATAGGTAGTAAATTTAATATCAAAGAGATATTTCGTACAAGTTAAACCATTTATCACATCAACCTTTCAAAACTGAAAATCCATATCTTCTTAATGAATATTCTTAGGTTAATTGAAGTTTTGATCTTGAAATATATACTCTTAATAAAAATGCAACATTAAATAAAAAATTAGTTACTGACTTAAAAAGTAGCCCTGTTCCCTTTGAAGAAGAGATATCACAAGCATTTGTGACTATACGCGAGATCTCGCGAGATTCCATTCACAATGAAAGTCAAGGAGATTTAGTTTCGCAATCAAATAATGATTATAAATGGCAGTATTTCAATAACAGTGGAGAGTGACGACGGTGAAAACGATACGCAAGCAAGTCTTGGGTCTCGCAATTGTCGCAGTGCGTCGACAGTCCATATTAATTTTTTTTTATTTAATATACACGAACTGAGTCACGAAGGAGGTGAATTCAAACGACTCACTTCTGTTAGAGGGCAGCCAAAGTAGCGTTATCGCCTTCCATCGTCTGTAAAATATGTGAGAAATGGCTCGTTTCGTTCGCTTAACCGTTTTTGTCACATGCGTCCACTACAGAGAAAAACACAGACGTTCCATGCGCTTATGATTCTTTGACATAAAGAAACTCGAAATAAATACATCATAAGACACCTAATAGAATTTGGATGTGAATGTGGCGACACGAAAAAGAGGGGCAAAACAGAACTTGAAATTCCCTTTCGTAGTATTTAGTTACTTTGTACAGCGGGAGAATGTTCAAAAATGAAATGAAAATGTTTTTATAATTCCTGCGGGCATAGACAGTACTAATCCATTCGCTACATACATTTTGATTTCGTGGAATGAAATAACTTACTCATATAAATTCTCGTGGAAATTTTGTAAAGTTTAATAATGAAAAAAATTTTTTAAAAATTGTTTTGGATAATTTAAAATATGTGCGTCAAATGTAAAGCGCATCTATTCTAAAATTATATAAACTCGCTTTGTAGCTCTTAGAAATTTAAAATTACAAAAAAGAAGCGGCAAAATAGTCTTGATAAAATTGTACTGTAGCAAATGGGTTATTAAAATATAACGGATTGGAATATTTTTAAGCTAATAATATATTTTCGAAAATAGCTTCATGCTAAAAATGTATTAAAAATAAAAATGATCGAATTACATTAACATTGGTCGAAACCGAAATCTAATTAAAAACTAAAAAATATTTCGCTAAAATAATAAGATACGAAAGGAATCGCTATCTATTTATTGCTGTTTACATCCTTGTTTACAATAGAAGAATGTTATAAAGAATTTCTACTATAATATATTTTATATCAGAAGCCATAAGATTTAAGTTGCATATTTTTCATATTTAATTCGTGCAAATCATGCAATGAGAATGTCATGCCCGTAATAATGATTAATCACTACACTAACTACAAAAAACATTAATGAAACTTACCGGAGGAGTTTGTGGAGCTAGCGTATGTTTGCTCATTACAATAGTTGTAGTTTTCAAGTCTTTTGTTCCACCAGGAGATTTTGGAGGAATCGGTGTAGTACAATCGACTGGACTGTTAGGCTTATTAACTAATGATTCTGCTGCCCTCACAACATCGAGAACCTAAATTACAATTTGATTACTCGATTAATTTAAAAAATTTTTTAATTAGACTGTTTGGATTGTTATGAATATTATAAGATCTTACCTTTTCAGGAGTAGTTTTCTCTCTTTGTTCTAGTAAAGCTCGCTCTCTTTCTTCTTGCTCCCAAGCAACCATTTCTGCTTTCATTTCTTGTTCTTGTCGCAATGTAGCAGCTTCTTCATCGTCTCTGTCAAGACTAGAAACACTTTGCGATAAAGATTTGGCATCCTCAACTGGAATGGTATCTTTCGATTCTTTAGATGATGTTTTAGATTCTTTAGATTCTCTACCCGAAATTGACAAGTTTTGATCAATGTCATTTTTGTCGTATCCTTTACATACAATAAGTGTTATTGTATTTCCGGAACTACGCAAAATGTTAACTGCTTCTTGATGAGTAGCACCGAGAAGTGATGTACCGTTCACTTCTAATAGTCGCATTCCCACCTGTAAGTCATGAATTATTTATTAAAATTTGAAATTTCTAATAATTTGGTTTTCTGTAAATGAATAAGGCGCAGTAAAGTATTATGCTTACCTTTAACCTGCCATCGCGCTTAGCTGCCCCACCAGAATTGATTTTAGAAATAAAAACTCCCTCGTCAGTATGATCAAGGGGATTTCCTCGTTGTCCTTTCAAACCACCTTTAATATGCATACCTAACTTTTCTCCAGGTTCTTTTACTATTACAAGTTCCTAAAAAATCAAAGCAATATTAGAATGCGTTTGAATTGATTTGTGTAAACATTACAACAAACAAATTGAATGTTTTTGTAAAAAGTTCTTATAATTATGAAAAAAAAGAAATATCTGTGTAATACATGTGCAAACTAAAATTTGTGTATCTACCTAAAAGCTGCTAAAATACATTTACAAACGTACAAGTAAGTGTTGTGTATTTTATAACGACAAAAGCGATAGTAAAACAGTATAGAGAAGATCATAAATGTATCAGTAGAGGGATTTTTACAGGGGTCAAACTTCTTCTTAGAGTACTTACTGTCACAGGGATGTACTCTATATCGACCAGCTTGTGAAATTAAATGATACGCAGTTGCATTAGGCAATGAAACCGGTCAGATACATTGCAATATTAGAAAGATGAAAAATTATGGAATAAGATTGATGTATTAAATATTTTAGAAGTACTAGATTTCTAACTGTCACTTATTTTATTTGTGATTTATTTACTCTACCTATCACTAAATCATTAGATTATAGAGTTTTAGTGGTTTAAATTTTCTATCTAACTTTTTTAAAGAAATAAGTAATTTCAAGAAATGTGATGCTTCTATTTAAGCCATGCAATTTGTGACTTTCATTTATTATAAGTGTAGAAATTTTTATAAAATTTCTCAATATAGCATTTCGTCTAGTTATTTTCACTCGATGCATCTGTGCCTTGCTTTAAGCTAATACGAGCGACAAAGTAATTTAATGCCTTTTAAGCTCTACAGTTAAAAATGAAAGTATCTATAACACTTCTTTTAATAAAACATACCTGGTAATTTTCTGGTAATGGATCATGTTGAACTGTTAAAACTATCTGATCTCCTGGTCTAAGTAATTCCATCACAGCCTCTTGATGTGTTGCTTTGGTTATATCGGTTCCATTAACTTTTAATATTCTATCACCCATCCGCAATTTTCCAGATTTAGCAGCTATACCACCGGGAACAACCTAAAAATGTTTTAAAATGAGAAAATTCATATTTGTAAATGGGTGTATACTTTAAATACAATTTTAACAAATCCTTACGTGAGATATAAAGATTCCGGGTTCTTTCGCTCCAAATGGCGTACAGGAATGATCAGTTCCACCAATGATACTAAAGCCAAGCGATCCTTCCTTTATCAAGACAACATCCTAAACATCAATATTAAGAATTAGAAACTTCATTAACAAAATCATAACGAATTTATAAGACTGTACATTTCGCATAAGAAATTCGAGTAACTTAGTAACCCATGATAATCATGAGTCGAAAAATAAACGAGTCATTAAAGCATTGTTCAAAAAACTGTGGCCAGTTTCGAGGACGGGGACGGTGATGATGGAGAGTGGACAGATACACATACATACAGCAATTTGCGTTCGCATCTACAGTAATGACCAGGAAGACGATCCAGCATTCCGTAACTAAATATATGTACAACTTGCTACAAGCGAAATTTGGCAGTGACTGTGAAAAAGTTACCTTTCAATACTCGCTTCACGGCTTCACAATATTACTTAATAGTAGTGCTTTTGAAAGTGTGCGATAGAGAAGCTTGAGATTTTTTTTTAAATAATTATTGAAAATTATTCGAAATTGAAATCGATAATTCTTTTTTTAATTAAGAGTGCTCTACTATGCATTATTAACACTATTAAAATCCCAAACCAAAACTTAATTTCGATGAATTAAGCTCTTTTAGCATGGCAGATTTGTAATGTAACTTCTTAATATAATATTTTTGACATAATGAATCTAATCGAATTGTTGCTTTTATTTTCTAAACCGTGTTCTAACTTATGTTCTACTATATTAGAAAGTACTAATTTTTGTCACATACTCGTAGATGAAAAATTATTTAAAATATAAGTGTTCAATAATAGAATGACATATTCAACACTAATATCTTACAATATTTCTTTTATTATTTGTGTTTGCGAAATCCAGATATTGTTAAACTTCATTTTTATTTGAACAATTATTTAATCTTATATCTTTCCATTTCATTTAAATATTTATAATGACTTGTATTATTTGGTTTGAATAAATTATTTGTTAATATTGTTAGTTTTTTCGCAAATTAAATTTAAATGTGAATTTGGTATTAACGAAAAGCAAACTAAAAATAAATTTTTGCGTAAAAGCTGAAGGTCAGAGCACTCTTAATATCTGATTTTTCTCTTGAGAATCCTATTTACATTATATATGAAGAAGCTTGCAAATGAGTTACGGAGAACCAACGGGGCGGCACGTACCTCGATTATGACCGGCCTCACCAGCTGGTTGTCGGTGACGCGCGTCACAACGGTTTCCGTGAGAGTGCTCTTTGTGATGGATTCCGTAACTCTACCAATAGTCGTTGGTGCCGGGGGGAAATTAACGTCCCCGGGCAGGTCGTCGGGCTGCTTGATCGTTACCGTGACGGTGGGCCCCTTTTGAGAGGAATCTGGCGAGGGCGAGGAATTTGTCGGGGGTCGGAGGAAGTGAGCGGGGATCATGGCCTGAAATTCCTCGTTGGTGATTGGCTTCGGTACCTGAATGTCCTCTTGTGAGTCCGCCGCCGTCTTGGCTTCACCGGGGTTAGGCGTCGGCGTTGTCGGCGCCGGTGTCGGAGTGGCGCTCGGTGTTGTCGATGCCGCTGTTGGTGGTGGTGGAGGCGCTTGCAGGTTCTGTCTGGATAGGGGTAGATGCGGCTGCTGTTGGTTGCTGATGCTCTGCCTGGGAGCAGGCTGGGGATGAATAGGTGGCGGTGTCGGACTAGTGGCTTTCTTAACATCGTCGACACCATTCATTCTAGCGATGCCGTTCATGGGCGTTGGTGACGACTCGGTCTTGGAGACTGGAGTTTTAGAGGTAGGACTGGGCGACAGAATTTTGTCCGCGTCGAATGAACGCCGGTAGGCGATTCCTGGACGATTTGCCATGTAACTGTTAGCACTGTAGAGTCCCGTGTAGGGCTTGGGAGTTCCGATAACGAGCGGAGATTTTTCCGAAGGCGTGAGATTTGCTGGATTTGCTTGGGATAGAGGTATTTCGCGCTCGACTACTAGTCGAACGAACCTCTCCAACCCTGTTAATAAGGTCACGGCTTGCTCGTGCCGTGCATCTGTCATTTCCACTCCATTAATCTGAAAAGAGTAAATATAGTTTAGAACGGTGAGTCACTATTTATCTTACTTTTGTACAAATAGTAGTAAAGTAAATTTTTAGTTTCAAAAAGTTATTTTATATCAAACAATATATATCTTGTTATACTAAAAGTTAAAGATTTGAAATGAAATTGTGTTTGAAAAGTAAGTTATTTATCGCTTGATAAAAGATAAAACTCACCGATACAACTTTGTCTCCGACACACAATTTGCCGTCCCTTTGCGCCACCCCACCGTCGGTTATCCTCGAAATAAATATAGCGTCGCTATTGAGTTTGTAGGGGGGTGAACCTTTTCCTCCAGCAATACTGAAACCTAATCCGTTTTGATCTCTGATCAACGTCGTGTGAACTAATACGGGCACCAAAGGCTCTGGCGTCTGTTGCTTGATGGCGGGTAAAGGTTCGGGAATTTTCCTCTGCAAAGAAAACTTAGAATTAGAAGAAAGTCACTTACACAAGCATAAAATTTGGTGTTACAGGCTTATTAATTTGTCAACCTTTATCGTTTCATCGGCATCACCGTTCTCGAGATTATGGGAAAGCGTGGTTGAAGATACATAAGATGTCGCACTGGGCGCTCGACTAGTGCTCATACTTGAGCATACCGAGTCTTTTCTGAGAGACATCTGAATATATTTAAATTATCGTTAACCTTTCAATAAGTTACACGATAGTGAAAAGCGGCTTCATCTCTTAACATGCGTTTATGCGGAAAAGCTTGCAAAACATTGTTTAATCGAATAAATTAAAAAATTGCTAATGCAATTCTTGTCAATTCATTAAAAAGAGCTAAAGAATTAAAAAATGTCTATTGCTTTGCGAAAAAAGAAGGCGAAAATAGGCTACTCGTACATAGTTCTCGATTTTCCAAAAAGCGTTCCCAACCAAAAGATGCATTTACATACTAGTGGACAGAAAAGAGAGCATGGAGTTTAAAAATGTCGACATACCTCTGATGGCGGCACTATTCTTGTAACTTCTCTGACAATAACCAAGACAAGAACACGACCGCAAGCTTTTAAAACCTCAACTGCATCGTAGTGGTCTACGTTAACAACGGATACACCGTTGACAGAAACTACTTTATCGCCTACCCTTAAACCCGCCAAGTCCGCAGGGCCACCTACAAAAAACATTTTTCAAAATTAAAATTTTGCATTTTAAGATGTTCAAATTGCTTGTTTTATATTAACAAAATAACAGAAATTCACTTAGTTTTGAATAAAATTGTTTAACTACTTTTAATTTTTTAAGAATATTCCTGGTTGGCTTGCAATTTTTAAATTTGACAAGCTTTCGCTGTATTAAAATTGTATTCTGAAAAATAACATACCTTCCGTTACCCTGGAGATAAAAATGCCTTCGTCGTCGCCTTTGAAGGGCGTGGAACCAATTCCACCAGCTATGGAAAGTCCCAGACCTCCAGTCGTTCGTTCGATATGAATCTCATACTGCTCCTCGCGGATTTCCACTGAGGGCTCCGTATCCGATAATGCACCTGAAAATTTACCATTGCAATCAATTCTAACCCTTTAAGCCTCCATCTAATCTCTCAAACATCAAAGTAGGTCACGGCAAACAAACGCACTGAACAACGACAGGGGCCGCTTAGTTCTGGGCCTCTGTGTTTTCACGTAAAGCCGATAAACCTTCGGCATCTTGGCGACGAGAAAGAATTCGTTTACGAGAGGCCGAGGAAGTTCGAGAGTGCCGGCATAATTAAAACCGATATCCGCGATCGCGAATGACTAACTGGGCTACGAAGGAAGGCTGGCAGAAGCGAGAATGCGCTTGCCGATAAGATGATATCTTATCGTATCTATCTCGGCTCCCCCTCCGCTTCGCCGTCGAATCACGTCGCGAGCGGTAATGCCGAAAAAAGGAGGAGTAAATGCGCTCTACTTTTCAGGTACATCATTGCGCAAAAAGATTGATAAAACTAACTTCGGAGCTAGTCTAGCAGTCGACTTTTCAAAGTTTTAAATAACTGTTAAGCTGCGATTTTATTGCTGCTTTTTGCGCTTCTAACTGGTTTACTGCTATTTCGAGAATGCAAGGTAGTTAGTTTTAGTTTTAGTACGGAACAGCCTTTAACAAAATTTGCGTTATCTAAATTTTTTTTAAATTCTAGTTTTAACTTTTAATAGAAAGTAACAGTTTTCGGATCAACAGCTGTTCAACGGAAACGACAGTCTTTAAATTTTAAAATAATACTATTACTAAAATGAGTATATCGTCAAGCTCAGTCAATATTTCAAGCCGTTAGTTAGAAAAAGCCGTGTTTATACGCCGCTAAAATATAACCATTGCTCGCGCCTATCGATTATCAGCTGCGGCTTAAGAAAAATGTCTACCTTGGCTGTTTCCATCGACGTTTTCGCTAGATTCACCATAAGTCGGGTGCGAAGATCCACTGGGTGACACCGCTCCAGTTGCCGACGCAGTTCCAGGCGACGTTACATCCTCGGTTTTCTTCATTAACGCCTGTAAACATCGAAAGGTAGTTTTTAATCGTTGTCGCGAGCATTAAAGCGATAACCCTGCTGTTATTTGTTCTTTTCTTCTCTATATTTGAGATATTAGTGCATAAGAAAGATATAAAATGTTAACTATTTACTGCTGATATAAGCAGCGTCTTCAAGGTAGAATTCTATTATTAGTTTTACGTTAGAATGACGTTTTATACGTAGTCACAAATTTTATGCGTGGAAGAAAAAAGTATTTTACTTTTAGTCATTGGAACGGATCTTTTTAAATAAGTTTTTTTATATTTTTCTAAAAACTGAAATATATTTTTACGTATTTAAAGAAATCTTTAAAAAATTGAAGGATTAAAGATGCTATAAAAACTGTTGAATTTTTTGTTCACTGAATATTAGTTCAACAAAAAGCTGTTATTCTCAACTCTTAATTAAAATGTTACAAAATTATTAGAGATCCACCTTAAATTTGTTAATAAAATCGCATTAGAAAGTTACTTAAAAAAAGATAATTAAAAAGATTAAATAGATATTTCCAACATACATAAAATATATTCGAAATTAACAATTAAAATTAATCGAACAATCTAAAATATGTAGTAAGACACATCAAAAGACAAAACATCAATGTAGAGAAAAAATATGAACGAGTTAATTCACACACACACATACACTGAGAAAAACATACTATACTAAGTTCAGTAAAAATATATATTAATAAGTACTGTCTATAATAAAGCAAAGTAAGAGTAACATATAAATATATACGTTATATAAAAACGTTTACAATGAAGTAGAAACTAGTCATGCTGTAGACAAGAAGCTGCCTTAAAAAATTCAGAGGCGCCATCCGCAAGAATAATAATCATGTAAAAACGTAAACCATTAAACGACTGCAGAAGACTAAAAATAGTGAGCAAAGAAGAATACTAATTATTGTAAAGTAAGTATCAGTTCTATAGCTAAAAATTTTTTTCTAAAGCTAATGTAGTCCTTCAACATTGTCATCGCATTCGCATGCTGCTTAGTGTGGCTTCTATTTACGTATATTATATCTTTTCATCTACTATATTGAACAGATTCAGGACGCAGTGAATCATCATCACTGCATTCCGCATTTCAAAAATAAAAAAAAAAATTCGCTTCAAAGCATCTGTTTTTCTTTTCGTTACATTCACAAAAGAGCACGCAACCTGAATCCGTCAAATCTATTGTACAAAGCTGTCACATAAAGAATAGCGCATAAAAGTTCAGAGAAAATTTGTTCTTAGTACGTGAAAGAATAATAAAAGTAAAAAGAAACAGTCAATAAATAACAAATAAATGGACCGGTGATCCTCAGCAGAGAGAAACCAAATAGTCGCATAAAAAAAATAAGGTGTAGCTTTGTACCTATTTCTACTTATATTAGTTTTACCTTCATTATTAACGTAACTCGTGCAAAATTTAGAACTGAATTGTATTGTTTACTTGTAAAATGTTAAGAAATAGATGCAGGCTAACGCCGTATTAAACAATAATTGTTTTGCTTGGCTTTGTCTTAAGCTTCAGCAGATAAATAATAACGTCGAGAGTCCATGGTGACTTCAGAGGAGAGAAGGCTAACCTGAGCAATGATGGAAGCAACTTTTTCCTTGTCGATCGAGCCATGAATACGCTTGTTTTTCAAGTGGTGAGGAGTGTCCCGACGATGAAGCCTATTCGTCTTTCCGGACTCACCCCCACCCTCGTAATCGGCGTCCTCGGATATAGCAAAATCGACATGCCTTTGCATCTCCTCGCTCTCAGACTCCACGCCATCAACATCATCATCATCGTCATCAGACCTAACCCGAGACCCCGTTACCGATTCTGCCATGTCTGCGTCCTGCAAACAGCGATCCCTCGCTCACAAACGCCACCCGTATGTACACATTTTCTCACACTAGCTCACTAATATTCCAATCGCTGACATCCTTTTTTACATATTTTTTTTTTTTTCTTTTGTTAGTACGAATTTCGCTACGAGGCGTTATCGCACAAAGGCGCTTAAAGCAAATCAAACCTAGACAAATTTCCTTATTTTTAGCAATGAAAGTAGACATTTTAGTCAGTACGTATTAACAGTTAATATTTAATTGCACATAGATCATTAATTTAGAAGAGGATTCTTAAAAATGCATTGATCAATTTTTTAAAGCAAAGTCAAGCCTCGAATCGAGACATGATCTGCTTAACGAACACACAATCTTTGAAAAAAATAAGGAAAATCGATCCAGCTTCGACGAAGATAAAGTTGATCGATAGTTGGCGAGTTAAAAATTTGAGTACATAAACGAACGAAGCAGCCTAGTGGACGGTCGGACGGGGGGTAATGCACACAGGCGTACGGTGATTGTGGGATTGCGCGGGCGCGCGACAAATGACTGATAATGACACTTACGCCGATGGCCTCTGGCTTCATGATCGCAGCACTACCGCCGTTCGACGCCTCCGGCTGCCCGGGGCCGGTTACCTTCGCCGCCAGCTCGGACTGGACCTCCCGCTGAATGAACGAGGCGTCCTGCGTCGGCGTGTCCGTCTCGACTTTGTCCAGGCCGAAGGTTTGCGAGACATCCTGCCGGTAGTAACAGCAGAAGTTTAAGTTGTCAACTCGCTAATTGTAGCTTTCTTTCTCACGCGAGCCCTCCCCCTTAGCCTTAATGATAACCATCACAACCAATACTTGGTATGAAAAGAGTTACTCACCTGTTCGTCTGCAGACGTAGAACGACTGTCGTTCTTTCCCTTGCTAAAGAGCTTGTGAGCTTTCGCTTTCAGCTCTTTCGGATGAGGAGTGTTCTGTCTCACGAACGGAGTCTGTGGGAAACATGGTTTCACTTATATGGCATGCCTTCCCCTTACATTTTTACTTCACTTTGCAATTGCGATTAAATAAAATAAAAAATCTTTCGAGTGAAGGTCGTTAATAATTGTTAATACTGAGTCATGGGAGGTTGTTAATAGAAAAAAAGAAATGAAGATAGATATATATTTATATACTCGTGTATAATATAGATATATATAAATGTGTATTCGACAATAGTCAGTGCTTAGAAACTAATTCAAGTATTAGTGACGTGCTTAATATATAAATATTCTTCATGCAAATCTTTTACACACGCACACACATTAGATACCTAAGAAATGTATCAAAAAAGTTTCTCACTACTGTACATAGGAGCATATCGTATCATCAGTGCATTACCGTATAACAACTAAAACATAAAAAGAATTACGTAGATACACTAGATACCTTTGGACCGTTAATTGCTCACATGGTACCTCCGAGGCACCAAGAGAAGAGAAACCGAAATTTAACCTGAAAAATCATCACTATTCTAATAGCCATAGTTTTCTGATTTTTGCGACAAATCGTGCAGGTCAATAATGTCTCAATAAGCGAATGATTAATGTTTGAAATTAATGAGTAAATGTCTTAAGTATGATATAAAAAAAAACGCTTCCTTGTTGCAGAAAAGCGTTCGAAATTGCTGATGGTTTAGTAGTAAAAAGATGGTCGCGATTAGTCAAGGGTTAAAGAATCGGTAAAACAAACTAACTAACTAAACGATAAAAACTGTAGTATTCAGAGGAAGGGTAAGAACGTGGAGAAAAGTTCAAAAATACTCGTTCTCTTGTAGCTTCAGTATTGCAATGAAGATACGATACACAAAAAATCTCTCGCGCAAGACAAGATTCACATGTTCAGAACTATACACCGACAGACAGTGTATATACCTCATATGCGTAACAAAATATATAAATATATATATATATATATATAGATCGCGAGCGTTCTTTTTTTCAAAAGATAGAAGAGAAAGCAGTTGCCTAATAGGTAGCATCTTTGTCGTCATCTATAGTGCATTAGTTAAATATCGCACTACTGCTGCGAAAGAGACCCGTAGGAGGCTGATCTCTGCATGCAAAGAGTAGTCGCCCGGCCCAACAGATACGTGAGATAGTACGAGAGAGTATTGCATGAGAAGTAGTAGGAGAAGGAGTTGTCGGCGGCGGTGGCGGTGGTAAAGGCGCGAGCGCTCAGGAGCGGCGGGCTCACCTCCTTGTCGGCCTCCGGCGGCTCGTCCGAGAACTTGACCGAGTGGGTCCTGGATTGCTCGCGCTCGGACCAGCCCTCCTCGTCGTCGCTGCCTGCGCCGATCTCGCGCATCTCGCCGGTCGGGCCCATCGCTGACATCGCGTTGTTTCGCATGCCCACCATCATGCCCAGTCGAGAGCTCTCTGCAGACCAATGCAATTTCGTACTTTAGATTTAATCGCCTTTTCATGCTTAACTGATTCGAATTTCATTAAAGATTGCTTCTTTTTTCTTGGTTCTTATCGAGTCATCTTATAAATTGAAATGTTGAAATTAAGACGTTGACGATAAAAGTAAAAGATTAACTTGCCAATCCGGTTTATTCATTTATTTTGTTGACTGAATTTTTAAAGAAATTGTGCCAATTAATAAATAAATAAAAAAATAATTTTTCAGTAATGTTTACACTTTATATTCTTATGATTACAGTTTTTAATACAAAGACTGAAAATTGAAAAGAATTTACATGCTTTCGAAATAGTATGACTCGTGTCGATATTTTTTTCCCATGACATCATTTCAAAAGAATTCCATAGAATATTTCCGAACCTAAAAAATCAATGGATTTCAAACCGAAAGCACAAGATAGCCAAGATAAAGAAAGATTCAGCAAACATCTTATCGCTAAAAATTTCTGCAGGGAGCAGCATACGCACCGTCATTGTGATATTCGAGCTGCGGCAGAAGAAAACACGTGAGCACTTCTTGGCCGGTCTCCTCGTCGACGTCAGTCTGGAAGGTAAGCATCGGCTGCGCCTGATTCTCGCTCAGCCACACTGCCTTTAAATTTAGATTTATCAGGGAATACGGCAAATACTGCAGTCTATTCCCAGAGACGTCGAGTACGTGGAGATCGGTGCACTGGCCGACTTCCGCCGGTAGGAATTGCAATTTGTTGTCTCTTAGCGACAGAACGCCCAGCTTTTTCAAATTGCCTGCGCGTGAGAGAATCGTCGGCGGAGAATGGAAGAAAGAGAGAAAATAAAGGTTAATAGTTAATTGCCGCCTTGAAATGAATGCAAATTAAACATTTGATACTTCAGGCTACAATCAATGTCTCGTTTACTTTTGAATAGTCACTCCTTATTTATTTCATTAGAATTTAAATTGTTGAGAATTATTATAATGATAAAGTTTTTTAGATTCTTTCAGTCGCTGCTTGAATTAAAAACTCTTTATTGAAATTTTAATAAACGGCTATTTCATTAACATAAAATATGAGAGTGATTCAAAATAAAAATTAATAATTGGAAATAATAAAAGTCCTCTAAATTAAACTATCTATTATGAAAAGCTATTAAGTATTTGCGAGTAACATATACACACTCAATTACCCAGATTGTACTCGTGAATTTGTAATAAACGAAAATTTAATTTCATTGTGCAGCTATTCTGATCCTGTTTTTAACAATCAAAAGTACATATTAGAACAACGTTGATGTTCATTTATATGAATAACATAATTTAATATTTAATAGTCCTAAAGCACAATTTCAGTTCAACTAAATTGCTTTTTGTTCATCAAAAATGCAATTGAATTGCATTATAATGCTGTATTATAACGTGGTAAGGTGCGTTTTATACACATAAGAATCGTACACGTAAACATTGTACACAATTTAGCATGGCCCAATATATCT